>CM059430.1:26358819-26418780 GCA_030390025.1 Squalus acanthias | reverse complement strand
CAGAAACAAAAATAAAAACAGAAACACTCAGCAGGTCAGGCAGCATCTGTAGGGGAGAAACAGAGTTAACATTTCAGGTCCATGACCTTTTATCAGAACTGGTCCTCTCCTACTTCAGAAGCCTCTTTCAACATGACCATCTTTGATGAAGGGTCTAAGGCTGAGATCCTCAGCAAGTCAAACCTTCTGTAAAAATCTGCACTCAAGTCAAAGGACCAGAGCCTGGTAATGCTGCTACCCCGGTAATTATAAGAACAGGAGGAGACCATTCAGCCCCTCAAACCTATTCAATTTAGATCATGGCTGAACTGTAACTCATTTTTTTAACCCGGCTTAGTTCCATAATCCTTAATATCCTTACCCAACAAAAATCTATCAGTTCTGCAATTTTCAATTGACCCCCAGCCTCACAGCTTTTTGGGGGAGAGAGTTCCAGATTTCTACTACCCTTTGTGTGAAGAAGTGCTTCCTGACATCACCCGTGAACGGCCTAGCTCTAATTTTAAGGTTATGCCCCCTTGTTCTAGACTCCCCCACCAGAAGAAGTGGTTTCTCTCTACCTACCCTATCAAATCCTTTCATCATCTTAAACACTTCGATTAGATCACCCCTTAATCTTCTATACTCAAGGGAATACAAGCCTAGTCTGTGCAACCTGTCCTCATAATTTAACCTTTTTAGTAAGTTCTATTCTGGTGAATATCAATGATCTAGACTTGAATATAGGGGGTATGATTAAGAAGTTTGCAGATGATACTAAAATCGGCTGTGTGGTTGATACTGAAGAAGGAAGCTGCAGACTGCAGGAAGATATCAATAAATTGGTCAGGTGGGCAGACCAGTGGCAAATGGAATTCAATCCAGAGAAGTGTGAGGTAATGCATTTGGGGAGGGCTAACGAGGAAACGGAATACACATTAAATGGTAGGACACTGAGTAGTGCAGAAGAACAAAGTGACCTTGGAGTGCATGTCCACAGATCCCTGAAGGCAGCAGGCCAGGTAGATAAGATGGTTAAGAAGGCATACGGAATGCTTGCCTTTATTATCCGTGGCATCCCAATAATGGCTAATCAAGGGGCCACAGGCAGTGGGGAACTAAAGACAATCACTATCACTAAGGAAATAGTACTTGGTAAAATAATGGGACTAAAAGACAACAAGTCCCCTCGACCAGATGGCCTGCATCCCAGGGTCTTAAAAGAAGTGGCTGCAGAGATAGTGGATGCATTGGTTGCAATATACCAAAATTCCCTGGACTCTGGCGAGGTCCCAGCGGATTGGAAAACTGCAAATGTAACACCCCTATTTAAGAAAGGAGGGAGACAGAAAGCAGGAAACTTTTGAACAGTTAGCCTAACATCTGTCGTTGGGAAAATGCTGGAGTCCTTCATTAAGGAAGCAGTAGCAGGGCATTTGGAAAATCATAATGCAGTCAAGCAGAGTCAGCATGGTTTTAGGAAAGGGAAATCATGTTTAACAAATTTGCTGGAGTTCTTTGAGGATGTAACGAACAGGGTGGACAACGGTGAGCCAGTGGATGTGGTGTATTTGGATTTCCAGAAAGCATTCGATAAGGTGCCACATAAAAGGTTACTGCATAAGATAAGAGCTCACGGAGTTGGGGGTAATATATTAGCATGGATAGAGAATTGGCTAACTAACAGAAAGCAGAGAGTCGGGATAAATGGGTAATTTTCCGGTTGGCAAACGGTAACTAGTGGGGTGCCACAGGATCGGTGCTCGGGCCTCAACTATTTACAATCTACATTAATGACTTGGATGAAGGGACCGAGTGTAATGTAGCCAAGTTTGCGGATGATACAAAGATGGGTGGGAAAGCAAGTTGTGCAGAGGACTCAAAGAATCTGCAAAGGGATATAGACAGGCTAAGTGAGTGGGCAAACATTTGGCAGTTGGAGTATAATGTGGGAAAGTGCGAGGTTATACACTTTGGCAGGAAAAATAAAAAAGCAAACTATCATTTAAATGGAGAGAGATTACAAAATGCTACAGCTCAGAGGGACCTGGGGGTCCTTGTGCATGAAACACAAAAAGTTAGCATGCAGGTACAGCAAGTAATCAAAAAGGCAAATGGAATGTTGGCCTTTATTTCAAGGGGGTTGGAGTATAAAAGCAGGGAAGTCCTGCTACAACTGTACAGGGTATTGGTGAGGCCACACCTTGAGTACTGCGTACAGTTTTGGTCTCCTTATTTAAGGAAGGACATACTTGCATTGGAGGCAGTTCAGAGACCATTCATACGGTTGATTCCTGAGATGAGGGGGTTGACTTATGAAGAAAGGTTGAGCCTATACTCATTGGAATTTAGAAGAATGAGAGGTGATCTTATTGAAACATAAGATTCTGAGGGGCTCGACAAGGTAGATGCAGAGAGGAGGTTTCCCCTCATGGGGAAATCTAGAACTCGCGGGCATAGTTTCAGAATAAAGGGTCGCCCTTTTAGAACTGAGATGAGGAGGAATTTCTTCTCTCAGAGAGTTGTAAATTTGTGGAATTCTCTGCCCCAGAGAGCCGTGGAGGCTGGGTCATTAAATACATTTAAGGTGGAGATAGACAGATTTTTACAAGATAAGGGAGTGAAGGGTTATGGGGAGCGGGTAGGGAAGTGGTTTTGAGCCCAAGATCAGCCATGATCTTATTGAATGGCGGAGCAGGCTCGAGGGGCCAAGTGGTCTATTCCTGTTCCTATTTCTTATGTTCTTATGGCATAGAATACTAGAGCAGGGGGGTTATGCTTCAACTGTATAAAACACTAGTTAGGCCTCAGCTGGGGCACTGCGTGCAGTTCTGGTCACCACATTACAGGAAAGATGTGATTGCACTAGAGAGGGTACAGGGGAGATTTACAAGGATGTTGCCGGGAGTAGAGAATCTTAGCTGTGAGGAAAGACTGGATAGGCTGGGTTTGTTTTCCTTGGAACAGAGGAGGCTGAGGGGAGACCTTATTGAGGTGTATAAAATTATGAGGGGCCTTGATAAAGTGGATAGAAAGGACCTATTTCCCTTAGCAGAGGGGTCAAAAACCAGGGGGCACAGATTTAAATTAATTGGTGGAAGGTTTAGAGGGGATTTGAGGGGAAATTTCTTCACCCAGAGGGTTGTGGGGGTCTGGAACTCGCTGCCTGAAAGGGTGGTAGAGGCAGAAACCCTAACCACATTTAAAAAGTACTTGGATGTGCACTTGGGATGCTGTAACCTGCAGGGCTACGGACCAAGAGCTGGGAAGTGGGATTAGGCTGGATAGCTCTTTGCTGGCCGGCGCGGACACGATGGGCCGAACGGCCTCCTTCCGTGCTGTAACTTTCTATGATTCTATGAATCTGCACTGCACCCGCTCCAAGGCCATTATATCCTTCCTGAGGTGCAATGCCCAGAACTGAACACCGTACTCGGGTGCCGGCTGTCACAATACTGTGGGAACACAAGTCTCAGGGTGGGGTGTACTCAAAGACTACCCTGACTGAAAGACTGAACAAGCATGGCATGGAGTTCTCCACCATCAGCAAGCCTGAAGCATTGTTACACACATTTTGTGTCCTTACAGAGTGTGGTACTTCATGGTCCTGCTATTTAAGTGCAATGACAAGACTGCACTCAATAAGAAACCTTTAATTAATTGCTTTTTAGCAGCAGTTTGTTTGCCCTTATCGCAGGAAAATGACCAAGAGGCATAAATGGTTGAAGAGTCTTGTTCTTGAGGATTCAGAGCAAAATGACACTATTTTTTGTGTTTAAACTTGTTGAATGTAACCATTAAAATAGGACCTTCACCTGACGAAGGAGCAGCGCTCCAAAAGCTTGTGATTTCAAATAAAACTGTTGGACTATAACCTGGTGTTGTGCGACTTCTCATTAAAATAGGAGGTTCAGATGCTCAATGATACTTACAGGGTGAGGTTAGGAAAAACAACTTCACACAGGTTTTCAGGATGTAGAAAATGCTTTTTTAAAAAAAGTTCTGTCTCTAACAGAAAGCTACTAATCGAGAATAAAGTTAATAGAAACTTTATAGTTCAGAAACCGCTCAGCTGCTGTTAGTAAGGGGAGTGTATTCAAAATGTGTTGCTCTAAAATTATATACTTGTTGCAAAAGAATTCCTGTAATAAGAACTAGAAGATTCCTTTTCCAGCATTTTCTGTTATTTAAGATTCAAAAGCTGTTGTGGTATGTGGGGGTGCTTCCCTTTTTAAATGATCTGCTTTATATTAAAAATTCTGGTATTGATGGAAGCAGCAGACTTTGGGAGGCTGGGGGGAGGCAGCTCAGTGAATGGGAGACGTGGCCATGAGTCAGACGCTGCACTATACTCTGGTGTTTTTTAAATATTCTCTGCACACAGTTAGGGCAGATCTTCAGCTTTCTCTGACTGGAATTACCAAATGCTTGGGGTCTAGTTTTCAATACTAGCCATTAACAGGCAGCCTACCCAAAACAGGAACCATACCCAGTTCTGATGAAAGGTCATCGACCTGAAACGTTAACTGTTTCTCTCTCCAAAGATGCTGCCGGACCTTCTGAGTATTTCCAGCATTCTGTTTTTATTTTACTACCCAAAACAGGACTGGTTAATGTAATAATACTGCTGTGAATCTCTTACACCACTTTCAGTCTGCCCAAGGGACTCTTCCTTATTTAATCTCCTGAGAGAGGTGACGAGCCACAGGGAAAACAGTCAGGAGCAAACTCTAACCCTGCAGGTAATGGAGTCAAAACTTCCTATTGTTCATTTCACTCTAACAAACCTGTGCTCTATTCATTTCAATATTTCGCAGTGGCCTTTCAATGTATAACTTCCACTCTAGATCAATGTTCAATGAGTTTTCAAACAGTCTGAAACACCCACAGGCACAGCTCGGTCGATGGTGAGATGTGTCTCGAGCTGAGGATGCCCAGCTTGTCTTTCCATATGATCTGGATTTGGTTTCCTGCCAAACCAGAGTGTTGTGGAAATAAAACAGAAACACAGGCCAGCCATCTACATCTATTCCTGAATGCTGGTTTCTGTTAAAGAACCATAGAAGTTTACAGCACCGGAGGCCATTCGGCCCATTGTTTTTTTTTTATTCGTTCACGGGATGTGGGCGTCGCTGGCAAGGCCAGCATTTATTGCCCATCCCTAATTGCCCTTGAACCAGAGAGGGCAGTTAAGAGTCAACCACATTGCTGCGGGTCTGGAGTCACATATAGGCCAGACCAGGTAAGGACAATCCGGTGGTTTCATGGTCACCATTACTGATACTAGTTTTTAATTCCAAATTAATTGAATTTAAATTCCCCAGCTGCCTGTGGTGGGATTTGAACTCACGTCTCCTGATCATTAATCGATATCTCTGGATTACAAGTCCAGTAAAATAACCATTATGCTACCATTCCCTTGTGGCTATGTCAGCTCTTTGCGAGAGCAATCCAAAACTAATCCCACTGTCCGTGCTCTACCCATAGCCCAGGATCCTCCTGGATTATATAGCCAGATTTGTTACTGAATTCTATTTCACAGCTTACCATGGTAATGGATTTGAACTTATGACCCCTGAGGTGCTAGTCCAGTATCATAACCACCACACCACAGACCCTTTACAAATAGGTACAAATAGTAGCCTAGTGGTTGAGGTACTGGATGAGCAACCCAGAGGCTTAGAGTTCAAACCCCATCATGGCAAGTTGTGAAACTGGATTCAATAAGTGATCATTTCGGGGCTGGTACAAGATAAAATGATCATGAAAGCTCTTGGATTGTTGTAAAAGTCCAACTAACGTCCCACACGGAAGTGACCAGTGACCCCCATAGTCTGGCAGACATGTGACTCAATGTCCTACACATGGTTGGCTTAGGGCAACTAGGGATGGGCAATAAATCCTGCCCGTCACGCACATTGCAAGAACAAATTAAATACATTTATTAGAAACATAGAAACTAGGAGCAGGAGTAGGCCATTCGGCCCGTCGAGCCTGCTCCACCATTCAATACGATCATGGCTGATCATCCAAATCCAGTACCCTGTCCCTGCTTTCTCACACAGAATCCCCATCGAGCCTGCACCGACACATATCCCACCCTATCCCCGTAACCCCACGTATTTAATTCCCCCTAACATATCCCTTCCTATCCTATCCCCGTAACCCCACATATTTAATCCCCCCCTAACACTAAGGGTCAATTTATCATAGCCAAATCAACCTAACCCGCACATTTTTGGACTGTGGGAGGAAACCGGAGCACCCGGAGGAAACCCACGCAGACACGGGGAGAATGTGCAAACTCCACACAGACAGTCACCCTAGGCCAGATTCGAACCCGGGTCCCTGGCACTGTGAGGCACCAGTGCTAACCACTATGCCACCGTTATTACATGTGGAAGAGCTGAAAGTCTGAGGATTCATCTGCTGCCATGAGTTTCAATAGGATAAACTGACACAGACCCCACTCTAAAACTATCCTTCCTTCCCAGAAATCCCAGCTCATGTCCTTGTGGCTCCATCTCACGTGCACACATCCCAGCACCCTCGTCAGAGGTGCAAATGCTCCAGGAGTCCCAGACGTGCTCCAGTTACCCGGCAGACATGGGCACTTGCCTTAGCAACCCCATCAGCCATCTACATGTGGCACGTCCCATCCCCAGTGACTCCAGACACGGGATTGAGTTCCTGTGTCCCCATCCTGTCCTCAGTGTAGTCAGGAAACAACACACAACACCATTTCCAAAAGTTTCTTTTAATTAAGTCTCAGATCACAAAACTTAAATAATTATTTTCAAACATAAAAACATTAAACTGAAAATTTCTCTTTTATAAATTTTCTTAACATAAATATTAAAATCTTTCAGGCATAATAACTGTATAAACTCAAATTTAAATAATACTTTATTTCCTGATATTGCATCACTATGTGTCAGTTGGCAGGTTTAGAGGGCTCCAGTGTGAGGATCTGTGTGAAACACCCAGTCCGGGTATAATCTCGTTGCTCTGACATCAGATACAAAAGTAATCACTTCCTCCTCGATCTATTCCTCTCCAAACACAATAAAAGTAAATATGTTCAACAATTTGTAACAAAATTAAAAGACAAAGTCCCTCAGAAGCACTCACTGAACCATCGAAGGTTACTCAGTGTGCAGCAAGATCAAAGCTTCATCCGATCACTGTTCATCCCCACCCTTGACATTGTGTTGTTAACGTACAGGCGAGTACTGGGAGATCCTCTGCACTCCCATCTATGTTGTGTTCTCTGCTCAGCCCACACAGGTTGCTCTAAAAGAAACTTTATTACAAAACCATTGCAGCAATATTACCTTGGGGTAGTAGCTCAGGTGAGAGGGGGAGGGGCTCAGGTGAGGAGGAGGCGGTATGTGGTTCTGGCAACTTCAAACACCAGTCTTTCTTCCCAAAGTGCATGCTTTAGTGACGCGGGGAGGGACTGCTTCACGCCGCTGTGATTGCTCAGAGGTGCAACGCTTCATTCCTTGAGAGCTGACATTAGTCAGGACGTCCATGATTGCATGCTCTTGAGCATCAATTCGAAAGCTTCTCTGAAAGGGGCCTGTGCGCTTTTCAGCGCGTCTTCAATCCTGCTGTACAGGCTGAAGGACTTCAGGTCTAGCCAGATGAAGCCGAAACATTGCTCGTCAAATAGGATGAAAAGCCCGGGTGTCCTCTCGGGGCTGGTGAATCCGTGTCCTGCTATCAGGCCAGTGCCGTAAAAACTAGTAACAAGGCAGAAACACAACAAGCATTCAGAATCGCTAAAAAAACTGAAAAATCCCCTACCTAAAGTTAAATGTTTGTAATTACAATTACAAACTGGTAAAATGGGGCCATGTAATACAATCTATTCCAGAACCCTTCAGACCTCTCGTGCATTCTGAAAGTTGTAATTTTTTTTATAAATACCTGCCGGTAACCAGCTGGTGAGAGGAACATGAGCGTCATTGAGGAAAACTTGCCCTTCGACCTTTGTGACTGGTTAGCAAAGGTCAGACTTGAATTTTTATAGCACCTAATTCAATCGCTCACAGATTTCTCAAAACTCAGAATAACTTGCACTTATTACAAAGCTTTTACTATAGAAAAAGACCCACGGTGCTTTGCAGAGAAAAGGAATAAAGGACCAGGCCCCGAGCCATGGAGAGAAAGAACGAGCAACGCTCCCTATAATGTTTTCTTGGCCTGCACGGCCCCTTTAACGGACTGCGCAGGCCATTCCAAATTGCGCGCATGCACGGTTTTTCTATTATAAAATCGGCTCACCGGCTGTGCGGGATCTTCAGAGGGCTGCGCAGTCGTGCAGCTTAAAGGGAACATTGGTTCCAAGGTGGGGTGATCTGGGCAGCTGAAGGATTTTAAAAGGTGCTGAGGAGTGAATGCTCTGGCGTTGGTGGTGAGCAAAGGGAAGCAGCACTGGCAGCTGAATGAATGGTCTCTACCATGGTGACAATAAAGTCCACCAGTTCCTCGCACTTGCTGTTACAAGTGAAAGTGGAGGGGGAAAGGGAGAGGGGTTTTAGGAAGATGGTTGGCAGAGAAAAGGAGTCTGGTGTTATCTTTACCAGTAGGATGATCTTAGGGCAATGGGTGATTCGGGTAGAGGACAGTGAGGTGCGGCAGAGCTTGATGTGGTCTAGCCAGATCTGGGGATGGATGGCTAGGCCAGTGGTGCACCAGGTATGTTCAACTTTGCGTCAGAAAAGATGGGAGCCGTATTGGGGGTACGACCGGGATGAGAGACAATGAAGGTTTTGCTGGGGACAAGGGCACTGAAGGTGGAGGTGAGAGAGTAGTTGAGCAAATTGGCGATGGATAGGTAGTGTGGCGAATGGAGGGCTGCAGGCTGCTAGGTGTTTGGAACAGCAGCTTTGAGCAACTTGGGACGGAGTTTATTCCAGGGTGGGTGTCGAAGGAAGTGGAGTTAAAAGAGGAAAGGGGGATGTGGGTGCTGAGAGATACAAAGGAAGTAGCTGCTGGAGATGGTCTTGTCGGTGATCACGGTTAAGGTTGAGGGAGTGACAACATTATGGGTAGGAGAGTTTATAAAGAGGGAAAGGTTTAGGGAGGACAGAAGGGCAGTGAATTTCTGACCTTCCCTCCAATATAAGGTCAGAAATGGGGATGTTTGCTGATGACTGCACAGTGTTCAGCGCCATTCACAACTCCTCAGATAATGAATCAGTCCATGCCCGCATGCAACAAGACCTGGACGATGTTCAGGCTTGGGCTGATAAGTGGCAGGTAACATTCGCGCCACAGACGTGCCAGGCAATGACTATCTCCAACAAGTGAGATTCAATTACATTACCATCGCCGAATCCCCCACCATCAACATCCTGGGGGGTCACCATTGGCCAGAAACTTAATTGGACCAGCCACATAAATACTGTGGCTACAAGAGCAGGTCAGAGGCTGGGTATTCTATGGCGAGTGTCTCACCTCCTGACTCCCCAAAGCCTTTCCACCATCAACAAGGCACAAGTAAGGAATGTGATGGAATACTCTCCACTTGCCTGGATGAGTGCAGCTCCAACAACACTCAAGAAGCTCGACACCATCCAGGACAAAGCAGCCCGCTTCATTGGCACCCCATCCACCACCGTAAACATTCACTCCCTCCACCACCGGCGTACCGTGGCTGCAGTGTGCACCATCTACAAGATGCACTGCAGCAACTCGCCAAGGCTTCTTCGACAGCACCTCCCAAACCCGCGACCTCTTCCACCTAGAAGGACAAGGGCAGCAGGCGCATGGGAACACCATCACCTCCAAGTTCCCCTCCAAGTCACACACCATCCTGACTTAGAAGTATATCGCCGATCCTCCATCGTCGCTGGGTCAAAATCCTGGAACTCCCTCCCTAACAGCACTGTGGGAGGACCTTCACCGCGCAGACTGCAGCGGTTCAAGAAGGCGGCTCACCACCACCTTCTCAAAGGCAATTAGGGATGGGCAATAAATGCTGGCCTTGCCAGCGACACCCACATCCCTTAAACAAATAAAAAAAAATTCAGAAAGGAGACAAGAGGAGCTGAGATGGAGACTAAAATTGCTGAGGATGAAGAGTTACTTAGTGCAGATGTTGAGGGAGGAAAGAAGAACTCAAGGAGAAACTTAGGGTGGGAATTGGAGGAGTGCAGTGGGGTGGAACAGGCTGAGGTGTTCGCAGGAAAAGGTAGAGACCAAGATGTGATAAGAGGCACACCACCACCACGGCAGTTAGGGCAGGGCAGGTGGTGGAAAGTATAGCCAGGTGAGGAGGTTTCAATAAAGGGCGAGGTGTCAACCTGCAAGCCAAATCTCAGTCAAAGCCAGGAGGTCAGTACAATTCGTTTGTTTTTTGTTGATATTGGATGAGGCATGAATGTTGTCCAGGATACCAGAACTCCCTGCTCTGCTTAGAATAGTGCCGTGGGATATTTAATACCCATCGGAACAGACAGCACCTTGGGTTAACATCTCATCTGAAAGATCCCAGATAATGCAGCACTCCCTCAGTACTACAGCGGAGTGTGGATTATGTGGTTGAATCCTGTAGTGGAACCTAAACCCACAGTCCTCTGACCAAGCCCAGCCAAGATCAACAATTCACACGTGGGAGTCGCAGCCATGAATATACATTCGAACCTTCTGTGCACAGTGCGTCGGTGCTCTATTGACCAGCCTACTTAGAATCATAGTTTCTTACAGCACAGGAGGCCATTCGGCATGTCGTGCCTGTGTTGGCTCTTTGAAAGAACTGCCTAATTTAGTCCAGCTTTTTCCCCATAACCCTGCAAATTAGTCTTCTTCAAATACATGTCCAATTGCCTTTTGAAATTTCCTGTGATTCCACCACTCTTTCAGGTCGTGCGTTCCAGATCTTAACAACCCTCTGTGTGAAGACATTTCTCATTTTCCCCTCTGGTTCTTTTGCTAATTATTTTAAATCTGTGACCTCTGGTTACCGACCCACTTGCCAGAGGAAACACTTTCTTCCAACTTGCTCTATCAAAACCCCTCATAATTGTGAATACCTCTATTAGGTCTCCCCTTAACCTTCTCTGCTTTAAGGAGAACAATCCCAGCTTCCCCAACCTCTCCACATAATTGAACTCCCTCATCCCTGGTATCATCCTGGTAAACCTCCTCTGTACCCTCTCCAGGGCCTTAACAATCTTCCTAAACTGTGGTGCCCAGAATTGTCCACAATACTCCAACTGAGGCCTAACCAGAGATTTGTAAAGGATTACCATGACTTCCTTGTTTTTGTATTTAATTCCCCTATTTACAAAGTCAAGTATCCCATACACTTTCTTAACCGCCTTCTCAACTTGCCCTGCCACCTTCAAGGATTTATGAATACGCACCCCCAGGTTCCTCTGCTCTTGCACCCCCTCAAAACAGTCCCATTGAGATTATACTGCCTCTCCATGGTGTTCCTCCAAAATGCATCACTTCACACTTCTCTGCATTAAATTGCATCTGCCACATGTCTGTCCATTTCACCAGTCTGTCTGTGTCCTCCTGAAGTTTTCTACTATCCTGCTCATTATTTACTACGTTGCCAAGTTTTGTATCAGCCACAAACTTCGAATTGTACTCCCTATACCCAAGTCCAGGTCATTTATATATAACAAGAAAAGCAATGGCCCTAATACCGACCCCTGGGAGACCCCACTGCATACTTCTCTCCAGTCAGAAAAACATCTGTTCACCACTACTCTCTGCCTCCTATCCATTAGACAATTACAACCCAAGTTACCACAGTCCCTTTAATCCATGTGCTTCTATTTTCTGAGCAAGTCTGTTATGAGGTACTTCATGAAATTCCTTTTGAAAGTCCATATATACAACAGCTACTGCGCTACCTTCATCAACCCTCTCTGTTACTTCATCAAAGAACTCAATCAGGTTAGTCAGATACGATTTGCCTTTAACAAATCCATGTTGGCTGTTTCTTATTAACCCATGCTTCTCCAAGTGAGGATTAATTTTGTCCTTGACAATGGTCTCTAGTAGTTTTCCCATCACAGACGTTAGACTGATTGGCCTGTAGTTACCAGGTTTATCCCTCTCCCCTGTTTTGAACAGGGATGCAACATTTGCAATCCTCCAGTCCTCTGGCACTACTCCAATATCCAAGGAGGATTGAAAGATTGTGGTCAGAGCTTCTGCTATCTTAACCCTAGCTTCGCTCAGCAACTTGGGATGCATACCATCTGGACTGGGTGACATGTTAACTCTGAGTGACGCCAAACTATTTAGCACCTCCTGTTGATCTATTTTTATCCTATCCAATATCTCTGTTCCCCCTCCTCTACTCCGACATTAACTTCATCCTCTTCTTCCATGAAGACAGATGCAAAGTATTCATTCAGTACCTCAGTTGTGCCCTCCGCCTCCACAAGACGATTTGTTACCTTTGACCCTTGGGAGGGCCAATAACTTGGTGGTATTTAGTCGCGCACATTCCGCAGTTCCTTACCAGGCCCGACACGTCCTTGGATACACCTCATTTCGAGCCATCACTCCCATGGGTAGCACAAAGGGTTGCCCAGCCACTGGTGGTGCTGGCGGCCCCCCTGCAGTCGCTCCCTCAGCCTCAGTCTTGGTGCTCACCCCGGCAGCTTTCGCTCCCTGGTCCTTTGGTTCTTGCACACCATTGCATGCAGGCTGCGAGCTGTCCGCATTGCGACGAGTGTTCTCCTGCCAATGCTCCTGGTTCTGTTGGTCATGTTGCACCTGTTGGTGAATCTCCAGCACGATTCGAGAGAGTTTGTCAAAGTTTCGCAGGTACTCAATGTCAGGCAGCTGGACAGGGCGAGTCACGTCAATGTACAAAGTCAGCTGACCCGCAGGCACATTCGGGTCTCCCTGTACTCAACGTTAAAAAAGGACTAAAGGTTAGTTTAAATCTTTTCCCCCTGTGGTGTCCAATACATTGGTCACTGCTTTATTCAGATCTAATAATAGATTCTCAATTCCTTCAATTTCAGCACCGTAAAACCACAATACCAACAACGTGTTATGTCGGCAACATAGCAACCAATTTGTGCACAGCAAGATGCCGCAAACATCAAATGAATGACCAGATCAGCTGTTTTTCATGGTGTTAGTTAAGGGAATGAATGTTGGCCAGGACACGAGGAGGACTCCCTGCTCTTCTTCGAATAGTGCCATAGCATCTTTGATGTCCACTTCAACAGGGGTTAACATCTCATCTAAAAGACGGGACCTCCGACAATGCAGCACTCCAGCAGCACAGCACTTGGTATCGGCCTAGATCATATGCTCAAGTCTATAGTGGGGCTTGAACCCAAAACCATCGGGCCCAGAGGGAGAGTGCCATCAACTGAGCCAAGCTGGCACGCAACACCGCAATTTACAGATATTTGCATAATTCCCAACAGTAACAGGGAGAGGTTGTCAGGACAACATATAAACCTAGGAAATCAAATCTAACCAATTCCACGAGTCCCCAGGAGCACAGAGCCATAGAATCATAGAAATTTACAGCACAGAAGGAGGCTATTCGGCCCATCATGTCTGTGCCGGCCGACAAAGAGCTATCCAGCCTAATCCCACTTTCCAGCTCTTGGTCCGTAGTCCTGTAGGTTACGGCACCTCAAGTGCATATCCAAGTACTTTTTAAATGCGACGAGGGTTTCTGCCTCTTCCACCCTTTCAGGCAGTGAGTTCCAGACCCCCACCACCCTCTGGGTAAAAAAAGGTTCTCCTCAACTCTCCTCTAAACCTCCGACCAACTACTTTAAATCTATGCCCCCTGGTTATTGACCTGTCTGCTAAGGGAAATAGGTCCTTCCTATCCACTCTATCTAGGCCCCTCATAATTTTATACACCTCAATTAGGTCACCTCTCAGCCTCCTCTGTTCCAAAGAAAACAACCCCAGCCTATCCAATCTTTCCTCATAGCTAAAATTCTCCAGCCCAGGCAACAGCCTCGTAAATCTCCTCTGCACCCTCTCTACTGCAATCACATCCTTCCTGTAATGTGGTGACCAGAACTGCATGCGTACTCTAGCTGCGGCCTAACTAGTGTTTTATACAGTTCAAGCATAACCTCCCTGCTCTTATGACATACTGTAGGATCTACTTACGCCTCGGCTAATAAAGGCAAGCATTCCGTATGCCTTCTTAACCACCTTATCTACCTGTCCTGCTACTTTCAGGGATCTGTGGACATGCACTCCAAGGTCCCAAAAGTCCCCCACACTGAGGAACGTGCTCCCCCAGCAAAAGCTCATCTCGGGGCTCGATGGGCCTCCTTCTGGGCTACGGTATCCATCATTAATCAGAGAGTTTTCACTGTCCTCAAACACCGCTGGACTCGCACACAGCGCGCCCCCCGCTGGACTCGCACACAGCGCGCCCCCCGCTGGACTCGTACACAGCGCGCCCACCGCTGGACTCGCCCACCCGCTGGACTCGCACACAGCCCACCCTGCTGGACTCGCACACCGCTGGACTCGCGCGCACCGCTGGACTATTTCCACAGATGTGAGCCGTGTCTCAGGAATGACTGGAGCTTACGGTCACTTACGGTGATTTTTGTTACTTTGATATGGGTCCCATGGAAGCTCAGCATAACAATCTCCAGCCCGTGGCTTCCATACGTTCCTTTAAAAAGTCCGGGTGGTATCAGATCCTCTGGGCTGGATGGCGGTAAGTAGATCCTACGGTATGTCAGGCAGTTACTGAAACACAAACACAAGGGGCATGAGATCACCTCCTACTGCAAGAAAAACCAGTCACCTTCCCAAATCCTGATCCTCGCTGGACCACCCCCCTCAAACCACCGGACCCCCCCCACACACCGCCGGACCCCCCCCCCCCCCCCACACAACACACCGCCGGACCCCCCCCGCCCCACACAACACACCGCCGGACCCGCCCCCGCCCCACACAACACACCGCCGGACCCGCCCCCGCCCCACACACAACACACCGCCGGACCCCCCCCCCGCCCCACACACAACCGGACCCCCCCCCACCCCACACACACCGACCCCCCCCACACACAACACACCGGCGGACCCCCCACACACAACACACCGGCGGACCCCCCACACACAACACACCGCCGGACCCCCCACACACAACACACCGCCGGACCCCCCACACACAACACACCGCCGGACCCCCCACACACAACACACCGCTGGACCCCCCACACACAACACACCGCCGGACCCCCCACACACAACACACCGCCGGACCCCCCACACACAACACACCGCCGGACCCCCCCTACACAACACACTGCCCATACATACCCTACCTCACCCAGTCTGGGTGTCCCTATCACGTGCCAACTGGCCCGTGAAGTATTACAGGCCGCAGAGATACAAACGCAGGGGAAGAATCTGTGAAACTCATTCTGTTTAAAGCCAGCATGTCCCAAGCACCACTTTCTCTGATATCAGCCACTCCGACCACCCCGAGTGCACTGAGATTACCATAAGGGAGCTCCTCGAACACCTCATTAAACACAGGACAACTGCAGCAGGCGAATTTGGGAAACAGAAATCTCAGGCCAATACCCCCTCCCCCTGTGTCCCAGGCCCCTCCCCCTGTGTCCCAGGCCCCTCCCCCACCACCATTTTGCAGGTGCTGACCCTGAGCAATAGCAGTTGAGATCCCTGAAGGTTCTGCGAGTTGGATAATGCCAAGGCGAGTTATCCTTAGTGACACACACTCACTCGTACTGACTGGTGTAGATAAATTTCATAAGGATCAGCTCCTGCATGTGCTCATGGAAAATGTCCTCCAGCGTCCGCCCCCATTCCTCGGCCAGCCACGTGCGGAATTCCTGTTGGTGCAAACACAGCTTAACCGAAGAAATCCAATGTAGCAAAGGTGCCCATTGTTTGAACCATGTACCCGACCCGAGGGCTTCTCCAGGGCCCGGTGGCTTCAGGTCTGCTGCCAGGCCTGTGCCCAATGAATGCAGGAGCTGCTCTGGCCCACTGACAGCAAATCCCTGTAACCAACATCACCAGGAAAACAACTGATCTTGGTGAAGCTAGAAACGTTGGACACTGGAAATTAAAACAGCAAATGTTGGAAATACACAGCAAGCCTCACGACAGGGTAAGAGAAAGGACAGGTTCATGTGTTGGGAGCAGAGTCAGGATTGGAAACCCTGGGGATGGGAGGAGGTTGTTCTGAACAGACAGCATCATTAAACTCACAGGTAACGACAGAAATATTGTCTCAGTATTTACCAGGGGATTAACAAGTCCAGGGAACTATGGACCAGTTAGCTAAATAACGGTGGTAGGAAAGATAATGGAATCTTTACTAAAAGATTGAATAGAAACACATCTAGAAACTCAAAATATAATAAATAGTCAGCACGGATTTCAAAAGGGAAGGTCATGCTTGACCAAGGGGCAGAAAACATTGGTGGGAGTTGTTTATAGGCCCCCAAACAGTAGTTGTAATGTAGGGCAGAGTATAAATCAGGAAATTAGAGGCGCATGTAACAAGGGTAATACAGTGATCATGGGGGACTTTAATCTACATATAGACTGGGCAAACCAAATTTGCAGTAATAGTGTGGAGGACGAATTCATGGAATGTATGCAAGATAGTTTTCTAGATCAGTATGTTGAGGAACCAACGAGGGAACAGGCTATTTTGGATCTAGTATTGTGCAACGAGAAAGGGTTAATTAATAGCCTTGTAATAAAGGAGCCTTTAGGGAAGAGTGACCATAATATGATAGAATTTTATATTGAGTTTGAAAGTGATTTAGTTAAATCCGAAACTAGGGTCTTAAATCTAAACAAAGCAAACTACGTAGGTATGAGGGGCGAGTTGGCTACGGTAGATTGGGAAACTACATTAAAAGGTATGACAGTAGACAAGCAATGGCTAGCATTTAAAGAATACATAATTTACAACAAATATACATTCCTTTAAGGCACAAAAACCCCACAGGAAAAGTGGTCCAACCTGGCTAACAAGAGAAGTTAAAGATAGTATTAGATCAAAGGAAGAGGCTTATAATGTTGCCAAAAAGAGTAGTAAGCCTGAGGATTGGGAGGATTTTAGAATTCAGCAAAGGAGGACCAAGAAATTGATAAAGAAAGGGAAAATAGAATGAGAGTAAACTAGCAAGTGACATAAAAACAGACTGTAAAAGCTTCTATAGGTATGTAAAAAGGAAAAGATTAGCAAAAGTAAATGTGGGTCCCTTAGAGGCTGAGACAGAAGAAATTATAATGGAGAATAAGGAAATGGCAGAGAAATTAAACAAATACTTTGTGTCTGTCTTCACGAAGAAGACGCAAAAAACTTCCCGGAAATAGTGGACAACCAAGGATATAGTGAGAATGAGGAACTGAAAGATATTAGTATTAGTAAAAAAGTAGTACTGGAGAAATTAATGGGACTGAAAGCTGATAAATCCCCTGCACCTGATGGCCTACATCCTAGGGTTTTGAAAGAGTTGGCTACAGAGATAGTGGATGCATTGGGTGTCATTTTCCAAAATTCCATAGATTCTAGAACGGTTCCTGCGGATTGAAAGGTAGCAAATGTAACCCCACTTCTTAAGAAAGGAGGGAGAGAGAAAACGGAGAACTTCAGACCAGTTAGCCTGACATCAGTAGTAGGGAAAATGCTAGAATCTATTATTAAGGACATGGTAACAGGGCACTTAGAAAATAATAATAGGATTGGGCAGAGTCAACATGGATTTATGAAAGGGAAATCATGTTTGACAAATCTGTTAGAATTTTTTGAGGTTGTAACTAGCAGAATAGAGAAGGGGGAACCAATGGATGTGGTGTATTTTGATTTTCAGAAGGCATTCAATAAGGTGCCACACAAGAGGTTATTAAACAAAATTAGGGCTCATGGGATTAGGGGTAATATACTAGCATGAATTGAGGATTGGTTAACGGACAGAAAACAGAGAGTAGGAATAAACGGGTCATTTTCGGGTTGGCAGGCTGTAACTAGTGGGGTACCGCAAGGATCAGTGCTTGGGCCTCAGCTATTCACAATCTACATCAATGATTTGGACGAGGAGACCAAATGTAATATATCCAAGTTTGCTGATGATACAAAGCTGGATGGGAAAGTAAGTTGTGAGGAGGATGCAAGGAGGCTTCAAAGGGATATAGACAGGCTAAGTGAGTGGGCAAGAACATGGCAAATGGAATATAATGTGGAGAAATGTGAAGTTATCCACTTTGGTAGGAAAAATAGAAAAGCAGAGTATTTTTTAAATGGTGAGATTGGGAAATGTTGGTGTTCAGCAGAACCTGGGTGTTCTTGTACACGAATCACTGAAAGTTAACATGCAGGTACAGCAAGCAATTAGGAAAGCAAATGGTATGTTGGCCTTTATTACAAGAGGATTTGAGTACAAGAGACCACACCTGGAGTATTGTGTACAGTTTTGGTCTCCTTACCTAAGGAAGGATATACTTGCCATAGAGGGAGTACAATGAAGGTTCACCAGACTGGTTCCTGGGATGGGGGGGATTGTCCTATAAGGAGAGATTGAGTAGACTAGGCCTATATTCTCTAGAGTTTAGAAGAATGAGAGGTGATCTCATTGAAACATACAAAATCCTTGCAGGGCTTGACAAGGTAGATGCAGGGAGGATGTTTCCCCTGGCTGGGGAGTCTAGAACCAGGGGTCACAGTCTCAGAATAAGGGGTCGGCCATTTAGGACTGAGATGAGGAGAAATTTCTTCACTCAGAGGGTGGTGAATCTTTGGTATTCTCTACCCCAGAGGGCCGTGGAGACTCAGTTGTTGAGTATATTCAAGACAGAGATCGATAGATTTTTGAATATTAAGGGAATCAAGGGCTATGGGGATAGTTCAGGAAAGTGGAGATGAGGTAGAAGATCAGCCATCTCAAAGAGCCAAATGGCCGACTCCTGCTCCTATTTCTTATGTTCAACCTTATTGAATTAAACCGAAGCCCCGTCTGCTCTCTCAGGTGGATGTAAAAGGTCCCATGGCACTATTTCGAAGAGGAGCAGGGGAGTTCTCCCCAGTGTCCTGGCCAATATTCATCCCTCAACCAACATCACTAAAACAGATGATCTGGTCATTATCATATTGCTGTTTGTGGGAGCTTGCTGTGCGCAAATTGGCCACTGCGTTTCCTACATTACAACAGTGACTACACTTCAAAAGTACTTCATTGGTGTAAGACTCTTTGGGACGTCCTGTGGTGGTGAAAGGTGCTACAGAAATGCAAGTCTTTTTCTTTCTTTTCAAAGAATGTCCCTCACCTCGACAGGATATCAGTCCTTAACCGTGACACTTACCTCCTGCCTCCCTCCAGCCATCCGGTGGAAATCGGTCTGATTGCACTTGGTTGAAAACTCATCCTTCTTCACAATCTGCAAAGAAAAATACTCTGTTAGATACAGGATTCTGAAGCTAAGAACATAAAATTAGTTCACAATGGTTCAGTTCAAAGTTATTTAACCTGAGGCAGTAAATGATACTGTGTGCGGGTTTGCAAAATTGCAAATAGCGGCCCAAATAAAATTGAAAAGGAATCAATGGTCAGGGTCTGAGGGACGCTGTGTTTCCATGTACCAACCAATCAATCAGTGGTTAGGGTCTGAAGAACATAAACCCAACTGCCCTCTGGCTGGACACCTACCGATGGTCCCTCTCATTTTTTTTTTGGTGTGCAGTCCCTTTAAATTTACTGCGCGGCCACGCCTGCGCGGTTTCTTTTCCAGTGGCTGGAGCTGGTGAGCAGCCTGTGCAGGACCTCCCAATTGGTGCGCGGCCACGCTCCTTTGGGGGAACATTGACAGCCACGTGTTTGGGATGCGACTGTTCGGGTAACAAAGGTATAAAGAAACTGGGATCCAGCCAATTGCAATATTTCAATCAGTTCTCACCTGATATTCACACATGCCCGTTCCAGCAGAGTCACTGAATGCAATCAGCATCAGGAGCCCGGGGTGAATTTCCCTCACCCTCGCTCAGGGACACAGGTCGATTGCAGCCCTGCCATCACCCTGGACAGGTGAGCTAACTCAGACCAGACCAGGGAGGGAACCTCACATCTTCCTGCATGCTGTGGTCGGTACTGTACCAGGTTGCACACTGAGCCATCTGGGCCTTTTACCTCTGCACAGCTTCTCTGAGCAAATGACCCCTCCTAGCCCACATTCTGAATTCAAGCACAGGACTGACACACACAAGCAGCACAAATGCATCGGGGTTACAACAGGGGAACAGGTCATTCGGCCCAACTAGTCCGTGCCAGCCTTTACTCTCCATGCGATCAAATGGTTCTAATCACCCTTGTTCCCATCTCCCTTCATCCCCCTTTCCTTCATCCTCCTCTCCGATCTAATCCTGAGTGTTGACAGTTTCTGCCTCAACCACTAACCCTGGGAGTGAATCCCACAGTCTCACAACTGTGTGTGAAGAGGTTTCTCCTGCCCTCTGTTCTAAATCTCTGGCATTTAATCTTCTATCTCTGGCCCTTTGTCCTAGACACTAAATTACTGCAAACAGTCTGCTTCTCTCTACTCTGTCCCATCCTTTCATCATTTTAAACACCATCATATTTCCCCGTAATCTGTGTTGTTCTAACAAAAATACCCCACTTTTCAATTGTTTTTTTCATATTTGTATCCTCCCATAAGCCTCAAAACCCTTCCTATAGCATGGCGTCCAGTCCCTCACACGGTGCTCTCCCTGAGGCCCAGTCCCACACACGGTCTCTCACCGAGGCCCAGTCCCACACACGGTGCTCTCCCCGAGGCCCAGTCCCTCACACGGTGCTCTCCCCGAGGCCCAGTCCCACACACGGTCTCTCACCGAGGCCCAGTCCCTCACACGGTGCTCTCCCCGAGGCCCAGTCCCACACACGGTCTCTCCCCGAGGCCTAGTCTCACACACGGTCTCTCCCGAGGCCCAGTCCCACACACGGTCTCTCCCCGAGGCCCAGTCCCACACACGGTCTCTCCCCGAGGCCCAGTCCCACACACGGTCTCTCCCCGAGGCCCAGTCCCACACACGGTCTCTCCCCGAGGCCCAGTCCCACACACGGTGCTCTCCCCGAGGCCCAGTCCCACACACGGTCCCTCCCTGAGGGCAAGTCTCACACACGGTCTCTCCCCGAGGCCCAGTCCCACACATGGTGCTCTCCCCGAGGCCCAGTCCCACACATGGTCCCTCCCCGAGGCCCAGTCCCACACACGGTCCCTCCCTGAGGGCAAGTCTCACACACGGTCCCTCCCTGAGGCCCAGTGCCACACACTGTGCTCTCCCCGAGGCCCAGTCCCACACATGGTCTCTCCCCGAGGCCCAGTCCCTCACACGGTGCTCTCGCCGAGGCCCAGTCCCCCACACGGTGCTCTCGCCGAGGCCCAGTCCCCCACACGGTGCTCTCACCGAGGCCCAGTCCCACACACGGTCTCTCCCCGAAGCCCAGTCCCACACACGGTGCTCTCGCTGAGGCCCAGTCCCACACACGGTGCTCTCGCTGAGGTTTTAATGTTTTATACAGGCTCGTCATCACCTCTTTCATTTTACATTCTATACGTCTTGTGATAAAACCGAGAATTCCATCAATGTGTGCACAGCCTCATCATCCTCTCCAGCCCTCAGTCACACATTCACGCTCAATACAGCACAAAGTTCATTTCTAGAGTCTCGCCAATTTCCTCCCTCAGTCACCTCAGGATCCTGAGATTTTCCCGTTGGGCCCTGGCATTTTATCTTCCTTTAGCCTGACTAACTTATCTAAATCTTTCCTTTTATCCAACACAGCATCGCTCATCTCTCTCTCTCTCTCTCTCTCTCTCTCTCAACGACTTCAGGATTCACCTAAAGGATTATGTAAAGACTGATATAAAGTACTTATTAAAAGCCTCCACCATTTTTTGATCATTATCTACAAATTGTCAATCCTCTCGCTTCAGGGCTCCCACCTCACTTTTAACAATTCTCTTTTTGTACGGATACATTTGTAAAATACTTTACTGTTTCCTCATGCTCTTATCTTAATAAAATCTGCCCACATCCAATCTGGTCTAGTTTTTAATGCTGACTTTGCGCTTTCTAACTGGACCTTAAACCTCATCATATTGTGGTCACTACTCCCAAGGTGCTCACTCACAGTTAGCTCAGTTACCGGATCTATTTCATTGCTCAGCACCAGATCCAGCAGCACCTCCGCCCCGTCAACCGACTAACACCCTGCTCGAGCAGCGAGTCTGTGCACATTGCAGGAATCCCATTCCCTTCACTCCCTCTCTGTTCCAATGGATAAACGGATAATTAAAATCTCCAGAAATAATAATTCCTCCTCCTCTCTCTAATCTGACAGCAGATTTCCTCTCCTGTTTCCTTCCCACTATCTGGAGCTCTGTAAAACACCCTCGCTCATGGAACAAACCCTTTTTATCTTTGAGCTCCTACCTTACTGACTCTGCCTGTGCCCTTCCCCTGTCTACATCACCCTCACACAGCAAGGCTTCCCGTCACCAATATTGCCATTCTTTTCTTACCTGTTCTATCCTTCTTAAATATATTACATCCTGATTGTTTAGTTTCATTCTTGTCCAGTTTGCAGTCAGGTTTCTGTTAATGTTTTAAGTCTAGTTCTTCCTGTACAGTAATTAATTCCAGTTCCCCAGTTTATGTCCCACACACTGTGCATTGCAATCCATGTATTTTAACCGTATTTTTGCTTTTTTGTTTAAATAAAGACTGCTCCTTTTCCTATGATTTTTTAGAAACATAGAAAAATAGGAGCAGGAGTAGGCCATTCGGCCCTTCGAGCCTGCTCCGCCATTCAATATGATCATGGCTGACCCTCTATCTCAATACCATATTCCTGCTCTCTTCCCATACCCCTTTTGTCGAAGCTATCCCCACCTTTATTTCATTTATAACAACTCTGCTCCAAATCCCTCTTGCTAAATTGATTTCTGCATGAATATTATCTGCATCTAGTTCTCGGTTCTCCATTAGCTGATCCTGGTTGGTTTTATTTTCTCAGGCCCCTCCCCCCCCCCCCCCAAATCTAGTTTAAATACCTCTTCACTTTCTTATTTAACCATTTTCAATTGGGAGGACAGAGCAGAGGGGGAAATTGACCTTTTTCATTTCTATACAGAGGATGAATGAAGAAGAGTTAGAAATCGCTCCGTGTGTTCTCCTACCTGTATATCTCCCTTGTGAGATCCCTTGTGTCCATACATACATTCCACTTCCGCCTTGTTCTTTTCCCACAGGTGAATCCGGAACAAAGGTTTGCAGCGCATGGCGTCATTGACTCGGGGATCGTGAGGAGGCAGGTACATCCAGCCAATGATAAACAACCCGTCTACCTGT
Source organism: Squalus acanthias (assembly GCA_030390025.1). NCBI lineage: Eukaryota > Metazoa > Chordata > Chondrichthyes > Squaliformes > Squalidae > Squalus > Squalus acanthias. The sequence goes on along the minus strand of CM059430.1, from coordinate 26,395,430 downwards.
GGGTCGACAGCACAAACACCACTGAGCGTCCCATCGCACCACCGCTGTGGAAAGCAACACAACCACCAAAAAGCCTTTGGTGACACTCACCTGAAGATGCTCGGTGCAGCTGCAGCCCTCTGTTCACAGGGCTAAAGCAACAGAACGTATCACAACAACAACTTGCATTTATATAGCAGAGCACTTGGAAAACAGTGACAGGATCGGACAAAGTCAACATGGATTTACAAAAGGTAAATCGTGCTTGACTAATCTACTGGAATTTTTTGAGGATGTAACTGGGAAAATAGATAAGGGAGAACCAGTGGATGTGGTGTATTTGGACTTTCAAAAGGCTTTCGATAAGGTCCCGCATAAGAGATTAGCATGCAAAGTTAAAGCACATGGGATTGGGGGCAAGGTATTGACTTGGATAGAGAACTGGTTGGCAGACAGAAAGCAAAGAGTTGGAATAAACAGGTCTTTTTCCAAGTGGCAGGCAGTGACTAGTGGGTTACCGCAGGGATCGGTCCTTGGACCCCAGCTATTCACAATATATATTAATGATCTAGACAAGGGAACTAGATGTAATATCTCCAAGTTTGCAGACGACACAAAGCTGGGTGGGCGTGTGTGCTGTGAGGAGGATGCCGAGAAACTCCAGGATGATTTGGACAGGTTGGGTGATTGGGCAGAAGCATGGCAGATGCAATGTAACATGGATAAATGCGAGGTTATCCACTTTGGTGTCAAAAACAGGAAGGCAGATTATTATCTGAATGGCAATAGATTGGGAGAAGGGGGAAGTGCAACGAGACCTGGGTGTCCTTGTGCACCAGTCGCTGAAGGTAAGCATGCAGGTGCAGCAGGCGGTTAAGAAGGCAAATGGTATGTTGGCCTTCGTAGCGAGAGGGTTTGAGTACAGGAACAAGGATGTCTTGCTGCAGTTGTACAGGGCCTTGGTGAGACCACATCTTGAGTATTGTGTGCAGTTTTGGTCGCCTTATCTGAGGAAGGAGGTTCTTGCCATGGAAGGAGTTCAGCGAAGGTTCACCAGACTGATACCTGGGATGGCAGGAATGACGTATGAGGAGAGATTGGGTCGATTGGGCTTATACTCGCTGGAGTTTAGAAGAATGAGAGGGGATCTCATTGAAACTTATAAAATTCTGAAAGGACTGGACAGACTAGATGCAGGAAGGATGTTCCCGATGGTCGGGGAGTCCAGAACCAGGGGTCACAGTCTAAGGATAAGGGGTAAGCCATTTAGGACAGAAATGAGGAGGAATTTCTTCACCCAGAGAGTGGTGAACCTGTGGAATTCTCTACCACAGAAGGCAGTAGAGGCCAATTCATTAAATATATTCAAGAAGGAGTTGGATATATTTCTTAAGGCTAAAGGGATCAAGGAATATGGGGAGAAAGCAGGGACAGGGTTCTGAATTTGGATGATCAGCCATGATCGCATTGAATGGCGGAGCAGGCTAGAGGGGCCGAATGGCCTACTCCTGCTCCTATCTTCTATGTTTCTATGTTAACATAGTAAAACGGCCTAAGACGCTTCACAGGAGCGTTATCAGACAAAATTTGACACCGAGCCACATAAGGAGATATTCGGACAAAGAGGTAGGTTTTAAGGAGCATCTTAAAGGAAGAAAGAGAGGCGGAGAGGTTTAGGGAGGGAATTCCAGAGCTTAGGGCCGAGGTAGCTGAAAGCACGGCCGCCAATGGTGGGGCGATGGAAATCGGGAATGTGCAAGAGGCCAGAATTGGAGGAGCGCAGAGATCTCAGCGGGTTGTAGGGCTGGAGGAGGATACAGAGCTAGGGAGGGGCGATGCCACGGCGGGATTTGAACATAAGGATGAGAATTTTAAAATCGAGGCGTTGCCGGACCAGGATGTAGGTCAGCGAGAACAGGGTGATGAGCAACGTTCCCGCTAAGCTGTGCGGCCACGCGGCGGTCTGGAGGTCCCGCGCAGGCCGCTCACCGGCTTCTACAGGGAAGAAACCGCGCATGCGCGACAATTTGACTGGGCCACGCACCCAGTTAAAGGGACCGTGCACTAAAAACAAATTAGAGGAACATTGGTGACAGCCCCTCCTCACAGAGTTGAAGACAGTGCCTATAATCTCCGCTCAGAGAAGTATGATCTCAATGAACAGGATTTTATAGGCACATTCGGAATCACAGTAAGCGAAGCACAAAGCTCTGACCCTTCTGTGTGTGTCCCACGGACGCTGGCGAAATGTGGGTTCCGATGCAGAAATGGGATAAAGAGCGGACTTCATTCACAATAAAACTTGAAATGAATCCCAAACGGTTCCATTCGAAAACCCAAAATGCAACACAAAGCTTTAAAGTCTGTTACTTACAACCACGTTAAGCAGCCCTCCGTATGGTCCGATGTCTGGCTGCCACAGGCCCAGGATGTTACGGTAAGGGTGCAGCACTGTAACAAACATCAGAGCTACTTTCAGCATCTCACTAAACCTTACACTGGGATCAGACTGAGCCCCTAAACCCAACACGAGGCACGGTCACAGCCCATTAAACTGAAAGGGGCGGGGGGGTGCAGGGGAGTCGGGATGGGTGGGTTACTGGACTGGTATCAGCCAAGTAGATCTGTAGGCACCATGGCGCACACGGTTAAATCACACCATCCATGCAGTGGGATTAGTCCCGTTCATTCAGTATGGACTAGCTCAAAAACTCAGTCCAGTGTCATGCCACTCAGTGCTATTAATCTTTGTCAAATGGTTAATATTGAGCAAAATTACCTTTAAATCTGATGTTTAGAGTCCCATCTCTAAGCAGGGTTTAAATGCATGGCAATGACTTTCTGACTGGGTTTAAGGTTTTACTTAAACCGTTACCACAGAATAAGGGTGCAACTTAAAACATCAGATTGTAGGGTAATGTTTCACACAAACTGCTCTGCTCCGTAGCAGTAATGCAAGCATCTGCTGCTCCCAGATTCTCCAATGATCACTAGCCCATTACCCAGCCACAAAGCCATGACCAACCTAAGCAAACCTTTCAGCTCAAGCACTCATCTGCAGTCCAGTACAGCCTGCGGCTCTCCACTCCCAACAACTGCATTTCCGTCTGGGGAAGCTGCTGATAATAAGCAGCCTCTGGGACCGGTCCCAGCAGAGTCTGTGTGTGTCTGGGACAACACCATAATATCCAACCCGCACCTCTTGCTGGCCTCTTCAATGCTCATCCCAACTCTCCCGCTCATCCTGAGCAAACTCCCTGCCAATTTCCTTCTCGCCCCCGACAGTACGGTACCTCCGGTTTCAGCTTTCACCGAGCGGCCTGGCAAGCGACACACCACACACTGAGCGTGCTGGCTCATCCTGGGAGATAACCGGCATTAGAGAGTTTCACAGACTGCAATATTTCGCTATACATACATTACTGAGCAAAGTAAAGATTTCAATTGAAAGTTAGCCTTTCTGATTCCTGCTCAGGTTACAGGTGATCCGGCAAAGGACCGGCAGCCTCAGGGTAGCAACTTAATCTGATTCCCCCCCAACAAATGCATCAAGAACACGTGCAGACAAGCCTGTGGCTCTCGGGTGGAATGGTGGTCGGGTCACTAAAACCGGCCTCAGCCCCTCCCTCTCGAATTGGGGGGCAGTGAGGGAGGGCGGTTGGGGAATTAGCCACGCTCCCCCCTTCCTGACCAACATCCAGCAAGTCTTGTTGTAAAGTTACTGTGTGGCTGTTGGGTGAGGAAAGGGTCAGATGTGACGCCCCGTTGCAGTGGAACAATCTCACTGCCCGAACGGACACATGAGGAATGGTCAACTGGACAAGATCTGGGGGGGGTGGGCTGTACCTCAGTAAAAGACAGCACCTTCACAGAAAACAACTAAAACAGTCAATCATCACCGAGACAACCAGCCCGGGGCCTTTGAGGTTGGAGGAGGGGAATCTCTCTACACATTCCTCTCCCCATCTCCAAGGGTCTCTGACACAAACCTTCTATTACCACAGCCGCAAACAGAGCAGAGACATGGGGCAGTTCATTCTCATCATGCAGTGCTCCAGTTATCACATCAAACCAGCGTCATACATACAGCGCGTGTACACATCCCGGTGCTCCATGTTTTCATAGTCGGGAAGCAACTTCACGAATCTTCCTGATTTGACCCGAGGATGAATACCTAAACAGACAGGTCAATGAGACCAGGACTGCAGTCTGTTCCACGATCCCCATTCAATCTGCTAACAATCCATGGATTCAGCACAATTACAACCATCGTACATCCGGACAGATTCCGGTCTCAGTGCGGAGATGAAAGGTGTGCCCTCACCCTGGATGGTTCTGATGCACAGTTCAAATATTCAAACTTTAACATTCTACAGCTAAACAATGTCAACTCACAAACCAGACTTAAGAGGACAGCAAATGTCGTGGGCTTTGTCTGCACTGTCCCAGCCAGTCACCGTGTAGGCAGCAAGTTCACCAAAACCCTCCTTTACTGTTGTCCAACTGGTCGAGACCAAGAGCTGCAGAAAATCTTGGTGCAAAGCTGCTGGTGCTGATTAACCTGTAACATTACAGAACCTTTACCGTGCAACCAGAGAGAGTGCTACAATGTCCCCAGGTACAGCGCGGGTTAGATACAGAGTAAAGCTCCCTCTACACTGTCCCATCAAACACTCCCAGGGCAGGTACAGCTCGGGTTAGACACAGAAAAAAGCTCCCTCTACACTGTCCCATCCAACACTCCCAGGGCAGGTACAGCTCGGGTTAGACACAGAAAAAAGCTCCCTCTACACTGTCCCATCCAACACTCCCAGGGCAGGTACAGCACGGGTTAGATACAGAGTAAAGCTCCCTCTACACTGTCCCATCAAACACTCCCAGGGCAGGTACAGCTCGGGTTAGACACAGAGCTCCTGCTACACTATCATAACAATGTGCCTTAGCCATATCCTCAGAAAAGGACCTCCGAATGGAATACTGTAAATTCTTCCATTTCGTACACCAGCTGTCCTTAGGACTTCTGTGAGCAAGTCTGACCATTTAGTGCTTCATTCTGATCGCTCATCACTTATCCTTGCTCGGATTTTAACCGAAGTGAAATGGAAGTATCTAACCACAGCCCCTCACTTCAATGCACTTCAAAAGGCTCATTACCCGAACTCCATAATGGAACGCCAACAGCAGCTCTCTCTAAACCACTGCCCTACTAGATCTTTGCCACGAGCAGATTCACAGCCAAGCTAAATGGGTCCACGTGTCCTGCAAGGTGCCTGCACTCCTGGAGGGTGACACGGACAGATCACCATCGGTCCTCCCCCGGGACAGATCACCATCGGTCCTCCCCCGGGACAGATCACCATCGGTGCCTCCCCCGGGACAGATCACCATCGGTCCTCCCCCGGGACAGATCACCATCGGTCCTCCCCCGGGACAGATCACCATCGGTGCCACCCCCGGGACAGATCACCATCGGTGCCACCCCCGGGACAGATCACCATCGGTGCCACCCCCGGGACAGATCACCATCGGTGCCTCCCCCGGGACAGATCACCATCGGTGCCTCCCCCGGGACAGATCACCATCGGTGCCTCCCCCGGGACAGATCACCATCGGTGCCTCCCCCGGGACAGATCACCATCGGTGCCTCCCCCGGGACAGATCACCATCGGTGCCTCCCCCGGGACAGATCACCATCGGTGCCTCCCCCGGGACAGATCACCATCGGTGCCTCCCCCGGGACAGATCACCATCAGTCTTCCCCCGGGACAGATCACCATCGGTGCCTCCCCCGGGACAGATCACCATCGGTGCTCCCCCGGGACAGATCACCATCGGTGCTCCCCCGGGACAGATCACCATCGGTGCCTCCCCCGGGACAGATCACCATCGGTGCTCCCCCGGGACAGATCACCATCGGTGCCTCCCCCGGGACAGATCACCATCGGTGCCTCCCCCGGGACAGATCACCATCGGTGTTCCCCCGGGACAGATCTCAAGATGCAGCCTGTGGGTAGGACAGGAAGCCCCAAATTCATGAGGAGTTTGCACAGAAATCATTATTTAAAAAGTAGGTATTGTTACTCACGTTTGATGTACAAATCGCGGCAAGCGATCCCCACCGTCTCCAAACGCCGCAGGTTTTCCGAAACTCCATATTCTACAAAAAAAAATAAACCTTTTACTCAGAAGTGATGTCAAAATTGTCTAAAGTTTGTTTTCTCACCTCATGGTACCGTTGCTCCACGGGGACCGGCGTTCGCTCCACGGGGACCGGCGCTCGCTCCACGGGGACCGGCTGCCCTCCTGTACCTTGTCCTTAGTGAGCTCAGAGAGTGAGGATCCGCAAGATAGTCAACCATGGGGTTGATCACAGCCAGCCCCAATCCTATCCTCACCCAGTATCCATCACCGGCATCTTTCAGCAGCAGTCATCAACAGTGATCAGGAGCTGGCTAATGTTTCCAGTCTATAGTTGCTCTGCCTGCTGCCCCTGACCAGGAATGGAAGCTAGCACCTTTTGGCCTGTGGGGTTCAGTCCTGCACTGGAAGGGCAATTACCCACTCACCCATCGGGGAATAACTTGAAAATATAAAGACGTCTACTGCCAGAGGGCACAAACCCATGGTCTGACATTCCTGCTTAATATGAAGTACAGTACAGTGCCACACACAGTGCTAAGGCTACAGTCCAGCCCCCACTTGTAGTACAGCCCTCTCTAGTGTGACTGTTGGGGAATGAAAACATCACAGAACTCGGTGGGACCTTGTTGAGTGTTAACCACCTCTGTGTATCCTTTTCCGGTTCTGACGAAAGGTCATCGACCTGAAACGTTAACTCTCTTTCTCTCTCCACAAATGCTGCCTGACCTGCTGAGTATTTCCAGCATATTCTGTTTTTATTTGCCTGAATTTATATCGAGCAGTGACTCTTCAGCCCGTCTATGCTGGCTTTGTAAACAGTTTAGGTGCTGTGTCCCGTCAGCCATCAGCAGCAACAACCGATCTATTTACATCTCCTCTCTTAGAATTAAAGACTGGAACTGAACTTACATTTAAAATCAAGCTGAAGTGATACGATATCGATGTAATATATTGAAAGCTTTGTCACAGTCACAGAAAATTAGCACTCGACAAGCTATAAAATGTGTTTATATTAAACGGAATGCAGTTTAACTGTGAAAGTTAGGGCGAGATTGGTTATTGCTCAGACACTGGTAGTTTCACTGCCTCCAGGATTTTATTTGTACAAAGTTGCAGTATTCAGCGCAGCAGACGGCTCTGCTTAGGGTAAGTGGAGAATTCGCAGGCGTGCTGCTTTTCCCGTTCGCTCACTCTAGTTACACCTAGTGCGTGTTTGGTGACTTCCAGGTTATCATCACGTCACGAGTCCTGGATACCTGGCTCACTCATTTCCTGAGGGGTCTCACCACATGCAGTGTTGAACCTCTCTGCGTTTTCAGAAAGACAGACCTGGATGCAACTTAACATAACACACTGCATCCGACCAATTCTGGTTCCGCTCGCTCCAGGTATGAAGCGAGTTATTGTGGAAGCCATTTATCCAGGACACCTCGATTAGTGACCATTAACCAACGGTCACAGCTGACTTCTGTTTGTGATTTCCAAGTCACTGTTTCAAGGAGCCTCGAGATTCTACCATCCATCCAACCAGAGTAACTGGGTCAATTCAGAGGAAACCAGTTTCCAACATATAGCCCCATTTACCTGCCCCCTGCTTGTGTCATTCACTGTACCAGGGTAGAGGTTTGACATGCTAATAATCAACATTTCTACAGCCTCTTCTGGAGTCTTCATCTCAACCACTGACCAAGCTTCAGGTGGCTGCCATTAAAAGGTAAGTGGGAGCAGGTGCAATGAGTTATCAGAAATTGTGCTGGAGAAGCCTGTTCTCCGAAGGTTAGTGAACCCATGTATGGAACTCCATCACTGGTCTTCATAATGGACCACGTTTCCACGTTTGATGAGCAGCGCAATCTGGACTAGAAATGGCATCAGCCTTCGATGCTTGTAACAACACGAGATATTATCTCCTCAGCAATGTCTCAATGTCACACAGAACTTCATTACACAGCTGCATTTCCCCACTCAGAACACACCCAACTTTGAGCTTCTTTCCCATTAAATTGTCCTCGACTCTCAGCAGCTTTCAACTCACTTCTGCCAATCCTGTCCAGTGAGCCTCTCTCCTTTCCTTGTCGTCATCATCCTTACTGCAATAAACTGCCTCATCTCCATCTGACCTTGGTACAGCATCACCTCCTCACCCCCGGTACCTGACAGTCCAAACACCAGCAGCAACCTCCCCTCAAATTCTCCCGTTGTTAGGCAAAAGCACCCAGCATCCTAGCGCAGTATCTCGGCCTTTGCATGCTCAGTGTTCACTTTTAAAGAAGAGCTGTGACTGTAGAAAGGACCAATCTGCACTGACCAGCGAACAGCAGAATTGGTGGCTTTTTGAACTCCAGCAACAATGATCAGATCTGATTACAAGTTTTACTTAAAACAGAACATACAGCATACTTTGTATAAACAGGGAGGGCAATTGGTCAGGGAAATTAATTTTAAAGGCATGGGTGGTAGATAGCGACCACAGTGATGGGGTATTTAGGGAGTGGGTGACAGATGCTGGGTGAATGTTTCCCTCACAGTGCACAGACTGACCTAGATGCCAATCTACAGGACTCTCTCGGAGATTGGTAACAGCAGACTGACTGTGGAGACAGAAACGTGAAATGGGGAGGAAAGAGAGGAACAATAATAAAATACTGAATAGGCAGGAGTGGTTTAAATGTTATTTAAACTACTCGAGCATGGTTTAAGTAAATACAGTCCCCTGCACTCCCATTCTGTTTTAAAATGTTAAAGTTAATGTCAAGTATCGTGATCAGGTGAAGCGGGATTTAAGAGCAGAGGATAACTGGACCAGGGAGACCGGCATAATTCAGTTCCCATGTTAAAGTCAAACATTCTGCCCGTATTTTTATATATTTCCATTATAAATTCCAATGTCCACAGTTCTAATGGAAACTGGTCCTGCTGTAATTACACCCTCCTGCCAAAGGTGGTGCTGCAGTGCCTCTACTGGTGAGAGGGGGTAATTACAATGTGACGAGTTTACATACAGTTTTTTTAATATGTAATACAGCTAGATATACATTTATTAAATATATATATTTAAAATAATTATATTTATTGTGGAATAAATCCTTAAATGGAAACTGCTACACTGCCTTGTTTAACACAACCAATGCTGACACAATATTGGATTCTGCCTCACTAATGCTCACTAATACAGTGAAAGATCCACCCAGTTACCAGCTCCACTGCTGATTGCACTGACCACAATCATTCTTCCCAATTAAACTTCACCCATCCCAGACTTACAAGCAGATTAAAACTTGATTCAGTCCCATGATCACAGACTGGATTGAACCAGGACACAACAACAAACGTACTTCGTAGACACTGTGTGGGTTAGCTGTTTCACCCCCACAATGTGTTTTGCAAACACTGAGCAGCCTGAGAATCAGAGATATTCAACCAACACCAGCACCCAGACACTGCCTGTCCTGAACCACAGCCCTTCCCATCCCTGGCTGCAAACAGATAGGAACACACACTCCTCATTCGCAGAGAGATGCACACTGTAACTGAACATCCTCAGGCAACGCCAGGCATGAAACCACCAACCAATCGCTACTCATTGCTATCGATCAGCTTTGATCCCAATAGATTGATCGATAAATCATTGCTAATTATCCAGACATGGGTTTAAATTCAACAACAGTCAAAGCGCCACAGTGACCGTCAGGCACCATACCGATATCACATAGATCGATAACCATATGTAGGTTATGATCAGGGAGAATGTACACCTTAATTCACTAGAACATTCAGGGTATGGTGGTGTAATGGTTATGTTACTGGACTAGTAAATCAGAGGCCTGTACTGATAATCCAGGAAATATGAGTTCGAATTCGACCATAAAGGAACAATAGAGGAGTTATTACGCTACTGGGTGTATACTATAGGCCACCAAATACTGGGGAGGAGATAGGAGAAGAAAATTTGCAGCCAAATTACAGAAAGATGCAAGAACTAGAGTAGTGATAATTATCCTAATATAGACTTGGATAGTAACAGTGTAAAGGGCAAAGAGGGGTGTGTATAAGAGAAACTTTCTTGATCGGTGTATTTCCAGCCCAATGAGGAAGGGGAAGCAGTGCTGGATCTAATTCTGGGGAATGAAATGGGACAAATGGAGCATGTTTCAGTGGGGCAGCATTTAGGAAACAGTGATCATAATATCAGGTTTAGTATAGTTATGGAAAAGGACAAGGAACAATCAAGCATAAAAATGCTTAACTGGAAGAGGGCTAACTTCAGTGAGTTGAAAAGGGATATAGCCCAGGTGGATTGGAATCAAAAACTGGTAGGGAAAACAGTAATTGAACATAAGAAATAGGAGCAGAAGTAGGCCATTCGGCCCCTCGAGCCTGCTCCAATGGGAGGACTTCAAAGGGTACAGAGCAGACACATTCCCCTGAGGGGGGAAGGAAAGGCATCCAAAGCTAGAGCTCCCTGGATGACAACAGATATAGAGGTTGAAATGAGACAGAAAAAGCAGGCTTATGACAAATATAAGCTTCATAATACAGTAGAGAACCAAGCTGAATATAGAAAGTACAGAGGAGATCCAAGAAAGGGAATAAGAGGGGCAAAGAGAGAGAATGAGAATAGATTAGTGGCTAACATAAAAAGGAACCCAAAAGTCTTTTATAAACATATAAATAGTAAAAGGATAGTCAAAGGAAGGTTGGGGCTGATTAGGAACCAAAAAGATCTTCTTGTGCAGGCAGAGGACATGGCTGAGGCACTAAATGAGCACTTTGCATCTGTCTTCACTAGAGAAGAGGATGTTGCCAATGTAGCAGTAAAGGAGGAGACAGTTGCAACACTGGATAGGATAAAAATAGGTAAAGAGGAGGTACTTAAAAGGTTGGCAGTCCTCAAAGTAGAAAAGTCACCCAAGTCTAGACAGGCATCCCAGGTTACTGAGGGAAGTAAGGGTGGCAATTGCGAAGGCTCTGGCCACAATCTTCCAATCCTCCTTTGATATGGGGGTGGTGCCAGAGGACTGGAGGATTGCAAATGTTATCCTCCTGTTCAAAAAAGGGGAAAGGGATAAACCCAGCAACTACAGGCCAGTCAGCCTAACGTCAGTGGTGGGGAAACTTTTAGAAACAATAATACGGGACAAAATTAATTGGCATTTGGAAAAGTATGGGCTAATATTTGAAAGTCAGCACGGATCTGTTGCAGGTAAATCGTGTTTGACTACCTTGATTGAGTTCTTTGATGAAGTAACGGAGAGGGTTGATGAGGGTAGTTGTTGTGTATATGGACTTTCAAAAGGCATTTGACAAAGTACCACAAAATAGACTAGTTAGCAAAATTAACGGCCCACGATTAAAGGGATGGTGGCAGCATGGATACAAAAATTGGCTAAGGGACAGAAAGCAGAGAGTAGTGGTGAACGGTTGTTTTTCAGACTGGAGGGAGGTGTACAGTGGTGTCCCCCAGGGATTGGTATTAGGACCACTGCTCTTTTTGATATATGTTAATGAGCTGGGCTTAGGGATACAGGGCACAATTTCAAGGTTTGCAAATGACACAAAACTCGTAAATGTAGTAAACAATGAGGAGGATAGTAACAGACTCCAGGAGGACACAGACAGACTGGTGAAATGGGCGGACACGTGGCAGATAAAATTTAACACAGAAGTGTGAAGTGATACATTTTGTTAGGAAGCATGAGGAGAGGCAATATGAACTAAATGGTACAATTTTATTAATAGAGACATAGAGTACAAAAGCAAGGAAGTTATGCTAAACCTTTATAAAACACTGGTTCGGCCCCAGCTGGAATATTGTGTCCAATTCTGGGCACCGCACTTTAGGAAGGATGTCAAGGCCTTAGAGAGGGTGCAGAAAAGATTTACTAGAATGGTACCAGGGATGAGGGACTTCAGTTACATGGAGAGACTGGAGAAGCTGGGGTTGTTCTCCTTAGAGCAGAGAAGGTTAAGAGGAGATTTGATAGAGGTGTTCAAAATTATGAAAGGGTTTGATAAGAGTAAATAAGGAGAAACTGTTTCCAGTGGCAGAAGGGTCAGCAACCAGAGGACACAGCTAAGATAATTGGCAAAAGAACCAGAGGCGACATGAGGAATTTTTTTTTTTTTTTTTACACAGTAAGTTTTTATGATCTGGAATGCGCTGCCTGAAAGGGCGGTGGAAGCAGATTCATAGTAACTTTCAGAAGAGAATTGGATAAATACTTGAAGGGAATAAATTTACAGGGCTATGGGGAAAGAGCGGGGGAGTGGGACTAATTGGATAGCTCTACCAAAGAACCGGCACAGGCTGTAACATCCCTGCACTGACTCACACACAGGTTACTCTACAGCACTTGCAGCGCCCACACCGACAGCGACCGGGCTCACCCCCTGCTCGGCACTGGCTCAATCCTCACTACAGTGTAAAACCACAAGATCCGTCACTCAGCCCAGGGCACAACATCATATGATTACATATGGATTACATCGGATATACGGCACAGAAACAGGCCATTCGGCCCAACTAGTCCATGCCGGTGTTTATGCTCCACTCAAGCCTCCTCCTGTCTTTTCTCATCTAACTCTATCAACATAACCCTCTATTCCCTTCTCCCTCATATGCTTGTCCAGCCTCCCCTTAAATGCATCTATACTATTTGCTTCAACCACTCCCTGTGGTAGCGAGTTCCACATTCTCACCACTCATCAAAGCACAACGGTCAGTTCTGTATACTCCAGTAACAACCAATTGCAACGTACACCAACATCTGACTATCACAGGCAGTATTACTGGCTGAGCAACCATTCATTCTCCGTCAATCACTGAGATGTTCGATCAATGCAAGTTCTTACTTTTGACTGGGGCTGGAGAATGGAAGCACTTTTCAGGCTGTATCCAGTGTCAGCATGGAACGAACCCGGGTAGAGCTCTCCCACTGGTGCATCAAGCATTCCCAGAACTGGTTGATAAAGCTCCCTCTACATCACAGTAACACTGAGTTACTGAGGCAGCATCCATGGGCTAAATAAATGTGGCCACAAACTGCTGCTATAATTCATGTGGACAGTAACCCGTCATCGCATCTGGTCCCATTTCCTTGTGGCAGCGTCCACTGGACCCATGTCAAAGATCACTGGCTGTGGCATCGCATCATACATCATTCTCTCATCTCGTGTGTCCCTCTCCCCCTACACGGTGCCAGCCACCACTGTGGGCAACATCTCAATCAGCTCACCAGGTTTACCCTCCTGCTCCGCCCCATGGACAGTCTCAGATCCCCCGTCACTAAGACCCTGGTCTCCCCATCATGGAGCAAGAGACCCATCACTCTGTCCCACAGCCACCACTCTCAGCCGGCTTTACTGCTGCCCCCTCCCCCAGCCCCTTCCCAAATCCATCATCATCCCCCTGCCCTTTCCCCCTCACCTGTCTCTGGTCCTTCCCCCCCCACAGGGCCCCTCCCCTCACCACACCCTGGGCCCCACCCCTCCCCGGGCGGGGAAAGTGCCTCCAGGCCTCTGCCCAGCCCCATCCCCTGTCCCTCTCCTGCCCCAGGCCCCACCCCTTGACCCCAGGCCCCTCCTCCTGACCATCCCCCAAGGGGGGTGCCTCCAGGCCCCTCTCAGTGCTCCTCCCCCTCCCCACACAGGCCCCACCCCCTATCCCTCTCCTGCCCCAGACCCCACCCTTGACCACAGGCCCCTCCTCCTGACTATCCCCGAGGCCCGGCCCCACCCCTCCCCGGGACTGCCTTCAGGCTCCTGGCCCCACCCCGGCTCCTCCCCTTCCCTGTGCTCCTCCCCCCAGGCCCCACCTCTCAAGGCCCCGCCCCTGCAGGCCCCTCACCTCCCCGCCCCCTCACCTACGCGGCAGCGCCTCCGCCAGATGGTGTCGGTGCTGAGGATTTGGTGGAATTTCTTGCAGGCGGCGGCCAGGCCGGGCAGGCTCACCCCGGGCAGGAAGCAGAAGATTTCGACCAACAGCTCGGGTGGAAGATCCAGGACATTGCGGGGCCGGCCCGGACCCGAGGTCGAAGCCAGAGCCGGGGCGCGACCTTCAGCGCAGGCCGATGTGGAGGGGCCGCTGCCCGGGCCCGCCGCCCGCCCTCCGTTCCATGGCTGGCTGTGCGGGTGCGCGCTCGCGCGGCATAACGTCACCCACAGCGGGAGCGCGCACATGCGCCATTACATAATCGGCGGGAGCGCGCGCGAAGCTCGTCCCGCGGGTTACAGCGCCCCCAGCGGCCGGAGTCCGGCCCCTCAGGGAGGCCTTGGAGCGGGAATTACACCCGGGGTAAAGGTCAACTGTGAGGACAGGCGGCAGACTCAGCCTGTATTCCCGTGAGTTTAGAAGATTAAAGGGTGATCTGATCGAGGTGTTTAAGATGATTAAAGGATTCGATAGTGTAGATACAGAGAAACACGGTGGCATAGTGGTTAGCACTGTTACCTCACAGCGCCAGGGACCCGGGTTCGAATCCGGCCTCGGATGACTGTGTGGAGTTTGCACATTCTCCCCGTGTCTGCGTGGGTTTCCTCCGGGTGCTCCGGTTTCCTCTCACTGTCCAAAGATGTGCGGGTTAGGTTGATTTGGCTATGATAAATTGACCCTTAGTGTTAGGGGGATTAAATACGTGGGGTTACGGGGATAGGGTGGGATATGTGTCGGTGCAGGCTCGATGGGCCGAAATGGCCTCTATCTGCACTGTGGGGATTCTGTGATTCTGTGAAACCTCCTCTGGTGGGGGGAGTCCAGAACAAGGGGGCAGAACCTTAAAATTAGAGCCAGGCCGTTCAGGTTGATGTCAGGAAGCACTTCTTCACACACAGGGTAGTGGAAATCTGGAACTCTCTCCCCCAAAAAGCTGTTGAGACTGGGGTCAATTGAAAATTTCAAAACTGAGGTTGACAGCCTCCCTCTGTGATATTGGGTGGGAGCGTGTGGAATTGGAGGTAACCACATGATATGCGTCGGTAATTGGTTGGAAGGGAGGAGACAGAGAGTGGGGATAAAGAGTTCATTCTCTGATTGGTGCGATGTGACAAGTGGTGTTCCCCAGGGATCTGTACTGGGACCTCTGCTTTTCACCATATTTAACAATGAATTGGATGAAGGTATAGAGAGTGTATATCCAGGTTTACAGACGACACCAAGTTAGGAGGCACAGTTAGTTTTGTAGATGGGAGCAGGAAGCTACAAAGGGACATAGATTAAGTGAGTGGGCAAAACCGTGGCAGATGGTGTTCAATGCGGGGAAGTGTGAGGTCATCCACCATGGATCTATCACTTTGGATTGTCGAAAGATGAGTGGTGAGAGACTAGGAGCAGTGGAGGAGCAAAGAGATTTGGATGACCACATACACAAAGCACTAAAAGCTAGTGCACAGGTTCAAAAAATAATCATATAGCCTAATGGAATATTAAAAATTCATTCACGGGATGTGGGCGTCGCTGGCAAGACCAGCATTTATTGCCCATCCCTAATTGCCCTTGAGAAGGTGGTGGTGAGCTTTCTGCTTGAACCGCTGCAGTCAGACGATATATTTCCAAGTCAGGATGGTGTGTAACTTGGAGGTGGTGGTGTTCTCATGCACCTGCTGCCCTTGTCCTTCTAGGTGGAAGAGGCCGTGGGTTTGGGAGGTGCTGTCAAAGAAGCCTTGGCGAGTTGCTGTAGTGCATCTTGTAGATGGTATACACTACAGTCACTGTTCGCCTCTGGTGGAGGGAGTGAATGTTTAAGCTGGTCAATGGGGTGCCAATCAAGCAGACTGCTTTGTCCTGGATGGTTTTGAGTTTCTTGCGTGCTGTTGGGGCTGCACTCATCCAGGCAAGTGGAGAGTATTCCATCACACTTGTGCCTTGTAGACTTTGAGAAGTCAGGAGGTGAGTCACTCGCTAGAATACTCAGCCTCTGACCTGCTTTTGTAGCCACAGTATTTATGTGGCTGGTCCAGTTAAGTTTCTGGTCAATGGTGACCTCCCAGGATGTTGATGGTGGGGGAATTTGACGATGGTAACACCATTGAATGTCAAGGGGAGGTGGTTAGACTTGCTCTTGTTGGAGATAATCATTGCCTGGCACTTGTGTGGTGCGACTGTTACTTGCCACTTAATCAGCCCAAGCCTGGATGTTGTCCAGGTCTTGCTGCATGTGGGCATGGACTGCTTCATTA
This sequence comes from Squalus acanthias, assembly GCA_030390025.1. NCBI lineage: Eukaryota > Metazoa > Chordata > Chondrichthyes > Squaliformes > Squalidae > Squalus > Squalus acanthias. The sequence continues at coordinate 26,379,137 of CM059430.1, read as the reverse complement.
TCTGAGGAGTTACGAATGGAACTGAACACTGTGTAATCATCAGCAAACATCCCCACTTCTAACCTTGTGATGGAGGGAAGGTCATTTTTGAAGCAGCTGAAGATGGTTGGGCCTAGGATACTGCCCTGAAGAAGGTTGGGCCTAGGATACTGCCCTGAAGAACTCCTGCAGTAATGCCCCGGGGCTGAGATGATTGGCATCCAACAACCACCATCCTTTGTGCTTGGTATGACTCCAGCCAGTGAAGAGTGTTCCCTCTGATTCCCATTGACTTGAATTTTACTAGGGCTCCTTGGTGCCACACTTGGTCAAATGCTGCCTTGATGTCCAGGGCAGTCACTCTCACCTCAGCTCTGGAATTCAGCTCTTTTGTCCATATTTGGAGCAAGGCTGTAATGAGGTCTGGAGCCAAGTGCTCCTGGCGATTATTGGTGAGTAAGTGCCGCTTGATAGTACTATTGATGACACTTTCCATCACTTTGCTGATAATTGGGAGTTGATTGATGGGGCGGTAATTGGCCGGGTTGGATTTGTCCTGCTTTATGTGGAATGTTGGCCTTTATCTCAAGAGGGCTTGAATACAAAGGGCAGGAAGTGAAGCTTCAGTTGTACAGAGCCTTGGTCAGACCCCATCTGGAGTAACTGTTCAGTTCTGGGCACCGCACCACAGGAAGGATATATTGACCTTGGAGGGGGTGCAGCACAGATTCACCAGAATGATACCAGGGCTAAAAGGGTTAAATTATGAGGACAGGTTGCACAAACTTGGCGTGTGTTCCCTTGGGTTTATAAGATTGAGGGATGATCTTATCGAGTAGTTGAAATTAATAAAAGGATTTTATAGGGTAGATAAACTTTCAGGGCTATAGGTTAACAGCGGAGGAGTGGGACTAATTGGACAGCTCTTTCAAAGAGCCAACACAGGCACGACGGGCTGAATGGCCTCCTTCTGTGCTGTAAGATTCTATGATTCTTAGTCGCATAGAAACCCTTTGTCTGAGCTGACCTTGGTCCCCTCACATGGTGGGAGAGGCCCTGGAAAAGATTCAGAGGACCACTGGATTAACACCTAGATTTAAAAACCCTTAGTTAACACCATAACCTCGGAGAGCTGGGTCTTTTCACTCGACAAAAGAGCAAACTTCAGGGCGATTTGAGTGCAGCATTTAAAATGATGAAGGGACTGCATCCACTAGACAGGCGAGGGAGCACCAGGAGACGTGTGTATCCATTACACAAGCATCGAAGCAGGTTAGGGAAGCTTTTAGAAACAATAATCCAGGACAAAATTAACAGTCACTTGGACAAGTATGAATTAATTACGAAAAGCCAGCACAGATTTGTTGAAGGCAAATCATGTTTAACTAACTTGATTTGAGTTTTTTGATGAGGTAACAGAGGGTTGATGAGGGCAATGCGGTTGACGTGGTGTACATGGACTTCCAAAAGGCGTTTGATAAAGTGCCACATAATAGGCTTGCCAGCAAAGTTGAAACCCATGGCATAAAAGGGACAGTGGCAGCATGGATACGAAATTGGCTGAGTGACAGGAAACAGAGAGCAGTGGTGAACGGTTGTTTTTCGGACTGGAGGAAGGTATACAGTGGTGTTCCCCAGGGGTCGGTACTAGGATCACTGGTTTTCTTGATATATATTAATGACTTGGACTTGGGTGTACAGGGCACAATTTCAAAATTTGCAGATGACACAAAACTTGGAAGTATAGTTAACAGTGAGGAGGATGATCTCATTGAAACATACAAAATCCTTACAGGGCTTGACAGGGTAGATGCAGGGAGGATGTTTCCCCTGGCTGGGGAGTCTAGAACCAGGGGTCACAGTCTCAGAATAAGGGGTCGGCCATTTAGGACTGAGATGAGGAGAAATTTCTTCACTCAGAGGGTGGTGAATCTTTGGAATTCTCTACCCCAGAGGGCTGTGGAGGCTCAGTCGTCGAGTATATTCAAGATAGATTTTTTGGATATTAAGGGAATCAAGGGATATGGGGATAGTACAGGAAAGTGGAGTTGAGGTAGAAGATCAGCCATGATCTTATTGAATGGTGGAGCAGGCTCGAGGGGCTGAATGGCCGACTCCTGCTCCTATTTCTTATGTTCTTATAGTGATAGACTTCAAGAGGACATAGACAGGCTGGTGGAATGGGTGGACACGTGGCAGATGAAATTTAAAGCAGAAAAGTGCGAAGTGATACATTTTGGTAGGAAGAATGAGGAGAGGACAATATAAACTAAAGGGTACAATCCTAAAGGGGGTGCATGAACAGAGACGCCTGGGGGTGTATTTGCACAAATCGCAGGGCAGGTTGAGATAGTGGTTAAAAAGCATACGGATCCTGGGCTTCATAAATAGAGTACATAGAAACATAGAAAAATAGGAGCACGAGTAGGCCATTCGGCCCTTCGAGCCTGCTTTGCCATTCAATATCATGGCTGATCCTCTATCTCAATACCATATTCCCGCTCTCTCCCCATACCCCTTGATGCCTTTTGCAACTAGAAATCTATCAATCTATCTCCTTCTTAAATATATTCAGTGACTTGGCCTCCACAGCCTTCTGTGGTAGAGAATTCCACAGGTTCACCACCCTCTGAGTGAAGAAATTTCTCTTCATCTCAGTCCTAAATGTCCTACCCCATATCCTAAGACTGTGACCCCTCGTTCTAGACCCCCAGCCAGGGGAAACATCCTCCCTGCATCCAGTCTGTCTAGCCCTGTCAAAATTTTATACGTTTCAATGAGATCCCCTCTCATTCTTCTAAACTGTAGCGAATACAAGCCTAGTCGACCCAATCTGTCCTCATACGATAGTCCTGCCATCCCAGGAATCAATCTGGTGAACCTTCGCTGCACTCCCTCTATGGCAAGTATATCCTTTCTTAGGTAAGGAGACCAAAACTGCACACAGTACTCCAGGTGTGGTCTCACCAAGGCCCTGCATAACTGTAGTAAGACATCCTTGTTCCTGTACTCAAATCCTCTTGCAATGAAGGCCAACATACCATTTGCCTTCCTAACTGCTTGCTGCACCTGCATGTTTGCTTTCAGTGACTGGTGTACAAGGACACCCAGGTCCCTTTGTACATCAACATTTCCCAATCTATCACCATTTAAATAATACTCTGCCTTTCTGTTTTTCCTACCCAAGTGGATAACTTCACATTTATCCACGTTATACTGCATCTGCCATGTATTTGCCCATTCACTCAACTTGTCTAAATCGCCTTGAAGCCTCTTTGCATCCTCCTCACAACTCGCAATCCCACCTAGTTTCGTGTCGTCAGCAAACTTGGAAATATTGCATTTGGTTCCCTCATCCAAATCTTTGATATATATTGTGAATAGCTGGGGCCCAAGCACTGATCCCTGCGGTACCCCACTAGTCACCGCCTGCCACCCTGAAAAAGACCCATTTATTCCTACTCTCTGTTTCCTGTCTGTTAACCAATTTTTAATCCATGCCAGTATATTACCCCAATGCCATGTGCTTTAATTTTGCACACTAACCTCTTATGTGGGACTTTATCAAAGGCCTTCTGAAAATCCAAATACTGTACACCACATCCACTGGTTCTCCCTTATCTATACTACCAATTACATCCTCAAAAAACTCCAGTAGGTTTGTCAAACACGATTTCCCTTTCATAAATCCATGTTGACTTTGTCTAATCCCGTTGATATTTTCTAAGTGTCGTGTTATCACATCCTTTATAATAAACTCTAGCATTTTCCCTACTACTGATGTTAGGCTTACTGGTCTGTAGTTCCCTGTTTTCTCTCTCCCTCCTTTTTTAAATAGTGAATAGGAACCGTTCCATAATCTACAGAATTTTAGAAGATGACAACCAATGCATCCACTATTTCCATGGCTACCTCTTTTAGTACTCTGGGATGCAGTCCCATTAATTTCTCCAGCACTTTTTTTACTAATACTATTTTCCTTTAATTCCTCCTTCTCACCTAGACCCTTGGTTCCTTAGCATTTCTGGGAAGTTATTTATGTCCTCTTCCGTGAAGACAGAACCAAAGTATTTGTTTAATTGCTCTGCCATTTCCTTGTTTCCCATTATAAATTCTCCTGTTTCTGACTGTAAGGGACCTACATTTGTCTTCACTAATCTTTTTCTTTTTACATACTTGTAGAAGCTTTTACAGTCCGCTTTTATGTTCCTTGCAAGTTTACTCTCATACTCTGTTTTTCCCCTCTTAAGTACAAAAGCAAGGAAGTTATGATGAGCCTTTATAAAATACTGGTCCGACCTCAACTGGAGTTTTGTGTCCAATTCTGGGCACCGCACTTTAGGAAGGATGTGAAGGCCTTAGAGAGGGTGCAGAAAAGATTTACAGGAATGGTTCCAGGGATGAGGGACTTCAGTTACGTGGATAGACTAGAGAGGCTGGGGCTGTTCTCCTTAGAGCAGAGAAGGTTGAGAGGAGATTTGATAGAGGTATTCAAAATCATGAGGGGTCTAGACAGTAGATAGAGAGAAACTGTTCCCATTGGCAGAAGGGTCGAGAACCAGAGGACACAGATTTAAGGTGATTGGCAGAGAACCAAAGGTGACATGAGGAAAAACTTTTTTATGCAGCGAGTGGTTAGGATCTGGAATGCACTGCCTGAAAGGGTGGTGGAGGCAGACTCAATCGTGACTTTCAAAAGGGAGTTGGATAAGTACCTGAAGGAAAAATATTTGCAGGGCTACGGGGAAAGGGCGGGGGAGTGGAACTAGCTGAAGTGCTCTTGCAGAGAGCTGGCACGGGCTCGACGGGCTGAATGGCCTCTTTCTGTGGTGTAACCATTCTATGATTGTATTCTATGACTATCCACTAGACAGGTGAGGGAGCACCAGGAGACGCGTGTATCAGTAACGCAAGCATCAAACCAGGTTAGATGGCAGGAGGTTTTTATCCTCGCAGAGAGTCATGACCCTTGGAATGTTTCGAGTTCGAGCAGCGAGTGTGGGTTTACGGGAATGGCCGAGATCCTGGAGGAAGGAGTTAGACAAAAGATAATTGGTTAGCGCAATTCAGACACTCCCTGTATTTTCATTTGAATGCGATTGCCTGTCGATTGAAGTGTGTTGGAGTAGCAGATCCCACGAGTTAAACCACGTGTGTGGGCTGATGGCCCAGGAGCAGAGAGTGAACTTTAAATTCAAAATAAAATGTCAAAAAATCGCTTATTTGGAGCCGGAGAGACTGTGTTCATCGCACGTGGTCTGGCCGGGATCTCGGATCCTTCGTCCTCACACCAGGTAGACGGACAGAGCTGGGAAAGCAAGTTACATGAGAACAAGGTCCCTCGCACCACTGACCCAAGCTGTAGGACACTGTGTGGACAGGAGAGTGGGGCTAATATGGGATAGAAAGGGGTGCAGCAGGGCACGCATTCCAATGCTGAATCTGCCAGATCCTCAGACAAATATCTCAGTAATCCGGGGCAGGGAAGATCGGAGGGGGTCGAGTTACCAGATGGAATCCACTGCCGACAGCTGGGGGAGGCCAGGAATGCTTACAGAAATACCACGCTCCATCGCTGTGACATCAAGCTGTAACCATTTAGCACTGAGTTACCGTGCACCAACTCCTCAGACCCTTCACTGGCTGAGAGTCTCACTTAAAGTCAGGCAATGACTGTAGGAAGCAGCTGATAAATACCTTGCACCCAAAAACAACTAAAACATGAGGTGTGTAAGAGTTTAACACCAGCCCTGGGTGCTTTCTATTAGCTATTCAGTCATGTGATAAAATGATCTGTTTCATTTAGGCTTGTTGGGATTGGCCAAGAATCGAAATTGTAACCTGCAATCCTGCCAGGAGACTATAGTCTTTATGTAGCGTGAGATAGAGAGGGCGAGAAAGAGAGAGAGCACAAGTGAGACAGAGAGTGTGGCAGAGAGAGATAGAGTGAGAGTGTGTGACAGAGAGTGTGAGAGATAAAGACAGTATGACACAGAGAGTGATGGAGCAAGTATTAGAGAGTGATAGAGAAAGGGAGATAGTGAGAGAGAGAATGAGTGAGATAAAATGAGAAAACTATGTACACAGGGAGAGAGAGGAGAAATAATGAGAGAGAGAAAAAACTGGGCATTGGAAAGGTACCAGTAGATTGGAAACTGGATAATGTGGTACCTATGTTCGAAACAGGTACAGAACAGACTGACTCAGTTATCGGGAGTAAACTTGAGATCATCGGTGTAACAATAACTTTGCAAACAGCAGCCAGCACGGCCAAGGGCGGTTCAGCCCCTGAACAACCTCCTCGACTTCACCCGTTGACGGGTAATCCCCACTACATTATGCGCTTGGAATTCCAGAAGGCATTTGATAAAGTTCCAGATGGAAGGCTGTTCAACTCAAACTGTGGCGATTTAGGGTTAGAATCATGGAATCGTAGAATGATACAGCACAGAAGGAGACCATTCGGCCCATCGTGCCTGTGCCGGCTCTTTGAAAGAGCTCTCCAATTAGTGCCACTCCCCTGCTCTTTCCCCATAGCCCTGCAAATTTTTTCCTTCAAGTATTTATCCAATTCCCTTTTGAAAGCTGTTATTGAATCTGCTTCCACTGCCCTATCAAGGAAGGAAGACTTGCATTTATATAGCGCCTTTCACGACCACCGGACGTCTCAAAGCGCTTTACAACCAATGAAGTACTTTTGAAGTGTAGTCACTGTTGTAATGTAAGAATCAGGCAGCGCATTCCAGATCATAACAACTCGCTGCGTAAAAAAAATTCTCCTCATCTCCCCTCCGGTTCTTTTGCCAATTACCTTAAATCTGTCCTCTGGTTACCGACCCTCCTGCCACTGGAAACAGTTTCTCTTTATTTACTCTATCAAAACCCTTCATGATTTTGAACACCTTTATCAAATCTCCCCTTAACCTTCTCTGCTCTAAGGAAAACAACCCCAGTTTCTCCACATAACTGAAGTCCCTCATCCCTGGTGCCATTTTAGTAAATCTCTGCACCTTCTCGAAGGCCTTGACATCCTTCCTAAAGGGTGATGACCAGAATTGAACACAATAGTCCAGCTGGTGCCTAACTAGTATTTTATATAGGTTTAGCGTAACTTCCTTGCTTTTGTACTCTATGCCTCTATTTATAAAGCCAAGGATTCCGTATGCTTTTTAAACAGCTTTATCAATTTGTCCTGCCACCTTCAAAGACTTGTGTACATACACCCCCAGGTCTCTCTGTTCCTGCACCCCCTTTAAAATTGTACCATTTCATAGAATCATAGAAATTTACAGCACAGAAGGAGGATATTCGGCCCACTGTGTCTATGCCGGCCGAAAAAGATGATCATTTGATGATCCTTCTAACATATCACCCCTCCTCACAGCTATAATTGTTTCTTTAACCAATATTGCGACCCCTTTTTTTATCCCCCTCTATCTCGTCTGAAAACCCTGTAACCAGGAATGTTGAGCTACCATTCCTGCCCTTTTTTCAGCCATGTTTCTATAATAGCTATGATATCATACTTCCATGTGTCTATCTGTGCTCTCAGCTCATCTTTCTTGTTCACTAGACTCCTTTTTATTGAAGTATATACCATTAAGCACTGCCAAACCCCTTTGTCTATTTTCTCGCCTTTGTTTCCTCTGCCTTCCAAACTCACTTACTAATTTTCTGCCTTCCATTTTCAGCTTTGCTTCTCTCCCTTCTGAATCTACGCCCAGGTTCCCATCCCCTGCCAAGCTAGTTCATATTACCTCTCCTCATTCCTTCTGGGAATGGATCAGAAATTGGCTGAAGGGTAGGGGAGTTACACTGGGAGGGGGAGGTACTGAGTGGGTGCCTCAGGGCTCAAGACTAGTACGGTTTTTAATTGACATCAATGACAGGGATTCAGAAACCAAAGGCAAGTTGGTCAGATTTGCAGACAATACCAAACTAGGAGGGACAGCAGAGTTGAAGGAGGCAGCTAAGAAATGACAGAATAAGTTGGACACAACGTATGAGTGAGAAAAACCAAAGGCCGATGGAATTTAATACAGACAGGTGTAAAGTACAGCCACAGGAAAGAAAAATGGGCAACACACGCACCGTGAAAGGTGCAGAAATAATTACGGATAAAATGGAAAATTCTCAAGTCTCAATAAACTCAACGCCCAACATGTCCAACCGGTGCGGAGCAACAGTCAATTAGATAATCGGATCTTGCTCTACAAATAGACAATGAAACACAGGTCAGAGCACGTCAAGATTAAACTGTCAGAAATCGGGGGTCACACCGTATATTGGGAGTCAGTTTAACCTCACCAGGTCATGGGGTGGGGGTGGGGATGGGGACCTCATTTACATCCTGCCCGATTTTACACTCTACTGAAGTCAGAGACACTGTACCCCATCCAACCCCCCCACCCTCACACACTGTACCCCATCCAACTCCCCACCCTTTCACACACACTGTACCCCATCCAACTCCCCACCCTTTCACACACACTGTACCCCATCCAACCCCCCCACCCTCTCACACACACTATACTCCATCCAAACCCCCCACCCTCACACACTATACCCCATCCAACTCCCCATCCTTTCACACACACACACTACCCCATCCAATTCCCCACCCTTTCACACACACACTGTACCCTATCCAACTCCCCACCCTCACACACACACTGTACCCCATCCAACCCCCCCACCCTCACACACACACACTGTACCCCATCCAAACCTCCCACCCTCACACACTACACCCCATCCAACTCCCCATCCTTTCACACACACACTCTACCCCATCCAATTCCCCACCCTTTCACACACACACTGTACCCCATCCAACCCCCCCACCCTCACACACACTGTACCCCATCCAATTCCCCACCCTTTCACACACACACTGTACCCCATCCAACCCCCCCCCACCCTCACACACTATACCCCATCCAACTCCCCATCCTTTCACACACACTCTATCCCATCCAATTCCCCACCCTTTCACACACACACTGTACCCCATCCAACCCCCCCACCCTCACACACACTGTACCCCATCCAACTCCCCACCCTCACACACACTATACCCCATCCAACTCCCCACCCTCACACACTGTACCCCATCCAACTCCCCACCCTTTCACACACTGTACCCCATCCAACTCCTCACACACTGTACCTCATCCAACTCCCCACCCTCACACACACTGTACCCCATCCAACTCCCCACCCTCACACACACTGTACCCCATCCAACTCCCCACCCTCTCACACACACTGTACCCCATCCAACTTCCCACCCTCACACACACACTGTACCCCATCCAACTCCCCACCCTCACACACACACGGTACCCCATCCAACTCCCCACCCTCACACACACAGTACCCCATCATACTCCCCACCCTTTCACACACACACTATCCCATCCAACTCCCCACCCTCACACCCACACTGTACCCCATCCAACTCCCCACCCTTTCACACACACACTGTACCCTATCCAACTCCCCACCCTCACACACACACTGTACCCCATCCAACCCCCCCACCCTCACACACACACACTGTACCCCATCCAAACCTCCCACCCTCACACACTACACCCCATCCAACTCCCCATCCTTTCACACACACACTCTACCCCATCCAATTCCCCACCCTTTCACACACACACTGTACCCCATCCAACCCCCCCACCCTCACACACACTGTACCCCATCCAATTCCCCACCCTTTCACACACACACTGTACCCCATCCAACCCCCCCCCACCCTCACACACTATACCCCATCCAACTCCCCATCCTTTCACACACACTCTATCCCATCCAATTCCCCACCCTTTCACACACACACTGTACCCCATCCAACCCCCCCACCCTCACACACACTGTACCCCATCCAACTCCCCACCCTCACACACACTATACCCCATCCAACTCCCCACCCTCACACACTGTACCCCATCCAACTCCCCACCCTTTCACACACTGTACCCCATCCAACTCCTCACACACTGTACCTCATCCAACTCCCCACCCTCACACACACTGTACCCCATCCAACTCCCCACCCTCACACACACTGTACCCCATCCAACTCCCCACCCTCTCACACACACTGTACCCCATCCAACTTCCCACCCTCACACACACACTGTACCCCATCCAACTCCCCACCCTCACACACACACGGTACCCCATCCAACTCCCCACCCTCACACACACAGTACCCCATCATACTCCCCACCCTTTCACACACACACTATCCCATCCAACTCCCCACCCTCACACCCACACTGTACCCCATCCAACTCCCCACCCTTTCACACACACACTGTACCCCATCCAACCCCCCATCCTTTTACACACACATTGTACCCCATCCAAATCCCCACCATTTCACACACACTGTACCCCATCCAACTCCCCACCCTTTCACACACTACACCATCCAACTCCCCACCCGCTCAAACACACACTGTACCCCATCCAACTCCCCACCCTTTCTCTCTGAACTTTTGCTCTCTCCCTCTCTCAATGTAAACTCTCTGTCTCTCTCTTTCTTTCTCTCTCCCTGTCTCCCTCTCTCTCTGTCTCTATCTCTATCACTCTCTCCCATTTCTCCCTCCCTGCCTCTCCCTCCGGCTCTATCCCCCTCCCTCCGGCTCTGTCCCCCTCCCTCCGGCTCTCTGTCCCTCCGGCTCTCTCTCCCTCTGTCCCTCCCTGTTAACCTGTTGAGCATTTGATTGTTAGCATGGAAAGAAATGCCAGTGTGACAGACTGAGTTTAACGTACGTTCACCACAATATCACCCGCACCCACTGACCCCTGAAACGTTTGTCTGTATTGTCCCACTATCACCGAGCCCTGGCTCAGAGTTCAGGTGGGAACCCATCCAAATTATTGGCAAAGAATGAGAATAATTTCAGACATTTAGTGATTCAGTCAAATTAATACATTTGCTCAGAAGCAGTGGGGATCTCGGAGCGGCCGAGAGTTAGTGATCGCCGTACATGTCCGCCAGTTTCTTGAAGCGAGGGCCCCAATCACTGAGGTAGTCGTAATCCTGGTCCGAGTCCGAAGCCCTGGATGTGATGGAGCTCAGTGTCTCAGCCAGAGAGCCCTCGCCCTCATAGTCATAGATCAGAGCGGTGTCGTACGGCGGGGCATTCGGGTCATTATCAGCCGCGTTCAATCCCTGCACACAAGCGCAAAGAAAAGTTATTGGTGAGCACGTGAACAGAGCACGCGACACTGCCGGGATAAGACAGGGGCACGCAGCACTGCCGGAATAGACGGGCACGCGGCACTGCCGGGAGAGACGGGCACTGCCAGGAGAGACGGGCACGTGGCACTGCCGGGAGAGACAGGCACTGCCAGGAGAGACGGGCACGTGGCACTGCCGGGAGAGACGGGCACTGCCAGGAGAGACAGGCACGTGGCACTGCCGGGAGAGATGGGCACGTGGCACTGCCGGGAGAGACAGGCACTGCCAGGAGAGACGGGCACGTGGCACTGCCGGGAGAGACAGGCACTGCCAGGAGAGACGGGCACGCGGCACTGCCGGGAGAGACGGGCACTGCCAGGAGAGACGGGCACGTGGCACTGCCGGGAGAGACGGGCACTGCCAGGAGAGACGGGCACGTGGCACTGCCGGGAGAGACGGGCACGCGGCACAATGTAGGACCTACAGGTAACCTCAACATCAGTATACCACAGCATGGTGCGACTGCAGAGGAAACATTGAGCTTGGTATACAGTACTGTTGGAGGATAATTTTTATTTATGATTAGATGTTTTACCTACTCCTCAAATCAATAAGGTTCTAAACATTGAGATCAAGTGTCAGATTTTTAACGGATAGACCTTGCACCCGAACCAGGGCATGGATAGATTGGGGACTCAAACACATTACAGTTCTGTGCTCAGCACAAGGTGGAGCAGACCATTCCGAATTTTTTTAAATTTGTTTAAGGGATGTGGGCTTCGCTGGCAAGGCCAGCATTTATTGCCCATCACTAATTGCCCTTGAGAAGGTGGTGGTGAGCCACCTTCTTGAACCGCTGCAGTCCGTGTGGTGAAGGTACTCCCACTGTGCTGTTAGGGAGGGAGTTCCAGGATTTTGACCCAGCGACGATGAAGGATCGGCAATATACTTCTAAGTCAGGATGGTGTGTGACTTGGAGGTGGTGGTGTTCCCATGCGTCTGCTGCCCTTGTCCTTCTAGATAGAAGAGGTCACAGGTTTGAGAGGTGCTGCCAAAGAAGCCTTGGCAAGTTGCTGCAGTGAATCTTGTAGATGGTACACACTGCAGCCACGGTACGCCGGTGGTGGAGGGAGTGAATGTTTAAGGATGTCCTGGATGGTGTCGAGCTTCCTGAGTGTTGTTGGAGCTACACTCATCCAGGCAAGTGGAGAGTATTCCATCACACTCCTTACTTGTGCCTTGTAGATGGTAGAAAGGCTTTGGGGAGTCAGGAGGTGAGACAGTCGCCACAGAATACCCAGCCTCTGACCTGCTCTTGTTGCCACAGACTTTATGTGACTGGTCCAGTTAAGTTTCTGGTCAATGGTGACCCCCCCAGGATGTTGTTGGTGGGGGATTCGGCGATGGTAATGCCATTGAATGTCAAGGGACAGTGGTTAGACTCTCGCTTGTTGGAGATAGTCATTGCCTGGCACTGTGGCGCGAATGTTACCTGCCACTTATCAGCCCAAGCCTGAACGTCATCCAGGTCTTGTTGCATGCGGGCATGGACTGCTTCATTATCTAAGGAGTTGTGAATGGCACTGAACACTGTGCAGTCATCAGTGAACATCCCCATTTCTGACCTTATGTTGGAGGGAAGGTCATTGATGAAGCAGCTGAAGATGGTTGGGCCTAGGACACTGCCCCGAGGAACTCCTGCAGCGATGTCCTGGGGCTGTGATGATTGACCTTCAATCACCACAACCATCTTCCTTTGTGCTAGGTATGACTCCAGCCAGTGGAGCGTTCCTCCCCCCCCCCCCGATTCCCATTGACTTCCGTTTTACTAGGGCTCCTAGATGCTACACTCGGTCAAATGCTGCCTTGATGTCAAGGGCAGTCACTCTTACCTCACCTCTGGAATTCAGCTCCTTTGTCCATGTTTGGACCAAGGCTGTAATGAGGTCGGCAGCCGAGTGGTCTTGGCGGAACCCAAACTGGGCATCAGTGAGCAGGTTATTGGTGAGTAAGTGCCGCCTGATAGCACTGTCAATGACACCTTCCATCAATTTGCTGATGATTGAGAGTAGACTGATGGGGCGGTAATTGGCCGGATTGGATTTGTCCTGCTTTTTGTGGACAGGAAATACCTGGGCAGTTTTGCACATTGTCGGATAGATGCTAGTGTTGTAGCTGTACTAGAACAGCTTGGCAAGAGGCGCGGCTAATTCTGGAGCAAAGTCTTCAGCACGATAGCCGGAATGTTGTCAGGGCCCACAGCCTTTGCTGTATCCAGTGCGCTCAGCCATTTCTTGATATCACGTGGAGTGAATCGAATTGGCTGAAGACTGGCTTCTGTGATGGTGGGGACCTCAGGAGTAGGACGATATGGATCATCCATTTGGCACTTCTGGCTGCAAACACTTCAGCCTTGTCTATTGCACTCACATGCTGGGCTCCAATATCATTGAGGATGGGGATATTCATGGAGCCTCCTCCTCCCGTTAGTTGTTTAATGGTCCACCACCATTCACGACTGGATATGGCAGGACTGCAGAGCTTTGATCTGATCTGTTGATTGTGGGATCGCTTAGCCCTGTCTATAGCATTCTGCTTCCGCTTTTTAGCATGCATGTAGTCCTGTATTGCAGTTTCCCCAGGTTGGCACCTCATTTTTAGGCACGCCTGGTGCTCCTCTTCTACACTCCTTATTGAACCAGGGTTGGCCCCCTGGCTTGATGGTAATGGTAGAGTGAGGGATATGCCGGGTCATAAGGTTACAGATTGTGGTGGAATACAATTCTGCTGCTGCTGATGGCCCACAGCGCCTCATGGATGCCCAGTTTTCAGCTGCTAGATCTGTTCTGAATCTATCCCATTTAGCACGGTGGGAGTGCCACACAACACGATGACTGTGCGGTGGTCACTGCTACCAATACTGTCATGGACAGATGCATCTGCTGACAGTTGATTGGTGAGGACAAGGTCAAGTAGGTTTTTCCCTCGTGCTGGTACTCTCGCCACCTGTCGCAGGCTCAGACTGGCAGCTATGTCCTTCAGGACTCGGCCAGTAGTGGTGCTACCGAGCCACTCTTGGTGATGGACATTGAAGTGTTCAACATGGCGGAGTACTGATTCATCAGCAGAGGGTGGGCGGTAGGTGGTAATCAGCAGGAGGTTTCCTTGCCCATGCTTGACCTGAAGCCATGAGACTTCATGGGGTCCGGAGTCAATGTTGAGGACTACCAGCGCCACTCCTTCCCGACTGTATACCACTGTGCCGCCACCCCTGGTGGGACAGGACATAATTGAGAGGTCGCACAACACCAGGTTATAGTCCAACAGTTTTATTTGAAATCACAAGCTTTCGGAGCTATCGATTGCTCCTTCCTCAGGTGAAGTAAATTAGATACAGAATGGCGATTCTGTATCTAATTTACTTCACCTGAGGAAGGAGCAATCGATAGCTCCGAAAGCTTGTGATTTCAAATAAAACTGTTGGACTATAACCTGGTGTTGTGCGACCTCTCAATTTTGTCCACCCCAGTCCAACACCGGCATCTCCGCGACAGGACATACCCAGTGATGGTGATGGAGGAGTTTTGGGACATTGGCTGAAAGGTATGATTCTGTCAGGCTGTTGCTTGACTAGTCTGTGGGACAGCTCTCCCAATTTTGGTACAAATCCCCAGATGTTGGTGAGGAGAACTTTGCTGGGTTGATTGGGCTGGGTGTGCCATTGCCATGTTCATAGCCGAGGTCAATGCCGGGTGGTCTGTCTGGTTTCATTTTTATTATTTTGTTTCGTAGCGATTTGTTACAACTGAGTGGCTTGCTAGGCCATTTCAGAGGGTAGTTAAGAGTCAACCACATTGCTGTGGGTCTGGAGTCACATATAGGCCAGACCGGGTAAGGACAGCAGATTTCTTTCTCTAAAAGGACATTAGTGAACCAGATGGGTTTTTAACGACAATCCGATAGTTTCAAGGTTATTATTACTGATACTAGTAATTATTCCAGATTTATTTAATTAACTGAATTTTAATTCCCCAGCTGCCGTGGTGGGATTTGAACTCATGTCTCAGGGATCATTAGTCCAGGCCTCTGGATTACTAGTCCAGTAACATAACCACTATGCTACCATTCCCTTGTAATACAAGAGATCTGCGCAAGCTGCCACTTTTTATACATTTCTCTCACCGCCCTATGTGACAATCCGCGTTACTGTATGACATGAACAAAAAGTTAAACTACTACTCCATATAAGGATAATTTAATTGGAATACTTTTACAATAACTTCAGTTAATAAGCTGGTTTCCTTTACTCAACAAGCTCTTTTTCCATTGGGCTAATCATATAAATATAAGTCCCTCAGTGGTGCGTGGCTGTACAGCCAGCATTGAGCTTATAATACAGGTGCAGGACTATTTACAATTACAGTAATAAGAACTAACTCTGTACACAGCCGCACTGTGAGGATTACAGGTTTGCCCCTCGCCTCTGAGCGCCCTCTTTGCCACCCACCTCATTGATGAAATCCTTGATGTCGTTGGGGTCAGTCGGGGGTTTCCTGGGATAGTGCGGCTGCCCATAGTTGAAGGGAGCATCTCTTCTGATTGGTTGCTTTCCTCTGCTTGGGGTTTGGGGCAGGACTTCATCTGGGTTCCTTAACTGGTCAATGTTATAAGCATCCTGGGAAAACATCAACAGTTACACGGAGGCCAGGGCAGTAACACCATGCTGTGCGGAACTCTGAAAATATGTTTCCCGGGCAGGCGTGTATCGCACCGAGGGATCGAACAGAAAACTCTCATTACTGGACTTTGGCCACTGGTTATTTCACACACGATCACGTGATCTTCCTCGACTTCAGAAAGACTGTAAACTACCAAACAGGTTAATTGACCAGTAAATGGATAAGCAGACAGAAGCAATCTCATCATAGAATTGCAGTGGTTACAGTGATGTCTGCTGTGCTAAACTTTAATATAGATCGACCAGGCACAAGGTCCCTGAATGTTACCCTTTTCACAAGGATTGGCTACGGTCATCCAGGGAGTCTCTCGGGTATCTGTCTCTCTTTATGTCTGTCTCTGTGTCGCTCTCTTTCATTCTCTGTCTGTCTTTCTCTCTCTGATCGCTTCAGACAAACTACCCAATTTAAGCAAGACAGGCTGAGAAATACTTTATGCGGATTATATACACGGTCTGAGGCCTATATATACACCGAGGGTGGGGATTACGCTGCGTGTGTTGAGCTATGTGGTTGCTGCTGTTTTCGCATTGCTCACTGACCTGATCTTCCTCTCCTCCTCCCTGCTCGTCATAGTTTAAAATGTTGTCCCGAATGTCATCTTCGGAATCCGCCAGGAGTCCCTTGTGATGGAGTCGGTGGTGGAGACACTCAGTAACCGCAACCAGGAGGATGAGAACTGGGAGAGTGAGAGCATGGAGAGAGAGAGAGTCAGCATGACCATCGAGATGGACTCCAACACAGCACCCAGGGAGAGAGTTCCAGTCGCTTCGGCCCCTCAAGCTGGACTAATCTCCACTTGTTGTGGGAGTTTGTATTTTCCCCCATCGAATGGAGCCCAGGAATATGAGGCGAGCGGCTCGTTGCCACCACTTCCTCCTCATTACCACAACGTTTACACACTGTACTGCTCCGAGGTCCACTGTCTCCTGCGGGAAATCTCCAGAACTGTGCGAGTGTAAATGTGTCAGTAACCCATGTCACAAGTCAACACCTCATCACCCGTGGCTCAGTGGGTCGCACTCTCGCCCCCGAGTCAGATGGTCGTGGGTTCAAATCCCACTCCACAGGCTTGAGCACAAAAATCGAGGCTGACCACTCTCAGGGCAGTACTGAGGGAGCGCTGCACTGTCGGAGGGGCAGTACTGAGGGAGCGCTTCACTGTCGGAAGGGCAGTACTGAGGGAGCGCCGCACTGTCGGAGGGGTAGTACTGAGTGAGTACTGCACTGTCGGAGGGGCAGTACCGAGGGAGCGCTGCACTGTCGGAGGGGCAGTACTGAGGGAGCGCTGCACTGTCGGAGGGGCAGTACTGAGGGAGCGCCGCACTGTCGGAGGGGCAGTACTGAGGGAGCGCCGCACTGTCGGAGGGGCAGTACTGAGTGAGTACTGCACTGTCGGAGGGGCAGTACTGAGGGAGTGCTGCACTGTCGGAGGAGTGGTACTGAGGGAGCGCTGCACTGTCAGAGGGGCTGTCATTTGGATGAGGCCCTGTCTGCCCTCTCGGGTGGATGTAAGAGATCCCATGGCATTATTTGAAGAGCAGGGGAGTTCTCCCCGGTCTCTCAGTAAATATTTCTCAACCAACATCACTAATACAGATTATCTGATCATTATCACGTTGATGTTTGTGGGGCCTTGCAGTGCACAAATTGGCTGCTGCGTTTCCTACATTACACGAATGACTACACTTCAAAAGTACTTCATTGACTGTAAAGCTCTTTCAGACGTTGCGAGGTTGTGAAAGGCGCCGTACTTTGCCCGACTAGTGAGTGTCCCCTGGGTGCCCCTCAGGGCCCAGCCCCTGCTGATCGAAGTGATCTCGGTATCAGTGGAGGTGCCTGAGTGAGGGGGCCAGGCAGCCCACGAGCCTGCTCCCGAGCACTACCTAGGGGCCACCGCTGGAAAGGCAGAGGTAGGGCGACTGTGGCCCTCTTATTAGCTTGGAGGCGAGGAGAACGAATTTAACAGCACGGCCTGATTAACAGTTTCCGTCTCTGTTTCCCGGCTGCAGCCAGATTGAGAGGCCTTTGGCACCAGGCCGCAGCCGGGAGCGGAGAGGAGGGAGGAGGGATCATGGGTCGGGGGCCGTGGATCAATCGGGGGTGGCAGGGGAAGGGAGTGATCGGAGGCGTCGGGTCGGTGGGAGATCGTGGGCAGGGTGAGTGAAGCAGGTAAGCGGGATCCAGCATTCCTCGCCTCCTTTTAGCTGTTGGTTTTCCGAGGCCTGGGAAAACCAGCCAGCCAGCATGAAATTTAAAAGAGAGATTAAATCTGAGGCAGGCAGCCTTATTATAATATTTAAATGACCAACCCGCCTCCTGGGAGCGGATTGGTCGCCCGCCAGGTTGGGGTCGGTAAAGAGATTTTTTAACATTTTTACACCCAACTCAAACCCACCTGTTTTTGGGAGTTAAAATTCCCCTGAGGATCAAGTGCTGGAATCTCAACATTGAACAGAAAGTGAGAGGCCTCCTGGTGATGGTGGGATTTGAAACTTGGCCCCAATCCGTGGCCATCGGGTGCTGGGGTCTGGGATCCCCCCTGGTGCTAGTCTCGGGGGAAACCAGGTGAAGGTAAAACCAGTCAGTTCGGCCAGAGGGAATCAGAGACGCTGAAACCGGTCCCGTGTGTAAGAGGCAGTAATATTCTGGGATGTTCAGGTCGTGACCCTTGCGGGCCTCAGTTCCGTTGCTACACAGTACTGGGCCCCGGGATCCTGCCGGTACAATCTGGGCTCTCAGGTTGGGGCAGCAGTGGGTGGTTCCGTCCTATCAAACACCCCCCCACCACCCCAACCCGGGCAGATGGAACCTCTGCCCCACCCCCTGCAGTAATTACCCGGGTGGCGCGCTGGCGTTAGCTCGGCTCTGCCCCATTTCCCCACCAGCCTTCTGCCCCAGGAACATCACTGGGCCCAGGACACTGAGGACAGTAACCGAGGGCCCCAAACCAAGGCCTACTTCACCTACACAATGCGCGGCCCCATCATGGCCTAGATGTGAAACAGAGAGCTGGGAGCATGGGCCAGACTGCGAGTGCGAGGAGACTCTGATACTCACGCAGTAAGAGGAGGACGCTGGCGATAATCACCATCAAGGCTCCGAAGCTCAGCCCCACGCGGGTCCCGATGATCGCTGCTACCCCTGCCGTACAATCCCCTCTCGTGCTGCAGTAACACACGGTCACGTTCAGGGTGTGATCCTGGCTCAGACGTGGCTCTCCAGAGTCACTCACCCGAATCTGCAGGCTGTAGGTTCCCTCGCTGAGATCGTGCAGAGCTCCCAGCCGAGCGTGTGTATCTGTGAAGAGTGGAGGAGCTGAAAACTCAAGTCTCCGTAACCAAGCTCCCAAATCCTGCACTCAGGGAGCAACGTTCACTCTGTAATTACCAGCGTTCCAAACTCCCAGGGCAGGTACAGTACGGGTAAGATACAGAGTAAAGCTCCCTCTGCACTGTCCCATCAAACACTCCCAGGGCAGATACAGCACGGGTTAGATACAGAGTAAAGCTCCCTCTACACTGTCCCATCAAACACTCCCAGGGCAGGTACAGCACGGGTTAGATACAGAGTAAAGCTCCCTCTACACTGTCCCATCAAATACTCCCAGGACAGGTACAGCATGGGTTAGATACAGAGTAAAGCTCCCTCTACACTGTCGCATCAAACACGCCCAGGACAGGTACAGCACGGGTTAGATACGGAGTCTCCGAGTACAATGGCCAGCGGTGGGTCTCCCTGTTGGGTGTGAGGTTGCCCCAACTCATTTCGCTTCCAGCCAGTGACAGGCAAGACTGTCAGCCTGTTAGTCTGGGCTGGATTACCACCTGGATTCCACAGGTGTCTGTCCCACTGCTCCACCCGGTGCCCAGCCGGTGTAAAGCAGCAGATCTGCTGAAGTGTCGGTGATACCTCACAGCCTGGAGATCCAGAGACGTCGCACAGCACCTACCATTGAGGAGCCTGAGCGTCCAGTTCTGTGGATACTCTGAATCATCAGGAACAATCTCGAAATGAAAGGGCTCGGCGTGAGGCTCCAGGTCAGCATCGAGAGCCCAGAGGAGGACTCCCTCATCCTTGTCCGACTGACTACACATGAAGCCGAGGTGCGGGTACAAGACGGGGGGGAAATTGTTAACCTCAGTAACGTGAATCTCCAGGGTCCCTGTCGCGGTGTGTGGCGGCTCGCCTGTGGGCACAAACAGCAGAATTAAAAAATCACAGAGCCCCAAACAGGAAACAAAACCCCCATCAAATATCGTTGTCCTTCTCCCGCCAGGCGTACGCTGGGACGAGATCCCCATGCCCCAATCCCGCTTCTAGGGTCAGGGGACCTGGAAATATTCTGGACAGGTGCCCAGGAGTGGTCACATTACATCAGGGGGAGAGGGGGGGGGGGG
>CM059430.1:26357354-26358619 GCA_030390025.1 Squalus acanthias | reverse complement strand
GCTCCACACTCACATTCCTTACGGTGACTGATGGTGCGCCTGTACCTGAACCAGCTGGAATGGGATCTTCCTGCTGTTCTCGGAGACTGAAATGGCAGGGATGACCCAGGCTCGCTTAACTCTTGTTAACCCTTCGGCTGCTGACTTCAGTCTCCATGGATACAGAACTGGGACACTCTCTGAGTGCGGCTCCTGAGCACTGGAAATCTAGAGAGAAAAACAGAAACGTTGAAATATTTTGCAGTTTCCTGCTGACTTTGCCACCAACGCCAGTTCACGCCCTTTCATTCAAGGTCATAAAGTATATAAACAGTGGGCATGTTTTATTTGTTTCAGTGAATATTTTGTGACCAAACTTAAACCATTTTTCTCATAAACTGAATATTCCTGCCGAAGCCGGTGATTGCACTGTTTACAGGCGGGTGTTTATCTCGGGTTGTTTATGGGCGGGTGTTTATCTCGGGTGTTTATGGCGGGTGTTTATCTCGGGTTGTTTATGGGCGGGTGTTTATCTCGGGTTGTTTATGGACGGGTTGTTTACAGGCGGGTGTTTATCTCGGGTGTTTACGGGCGGGTTTTTATCTCGGGTTGTTTATGGGTGGGTGTTTATCTCGGGTTGTTTATGGGTGGGTGTTTATCTCGGGTTGTTTATGGACGGGTTGTTTATGGGCGGGTGTTTATGGACGGGTTGTTTATGGGTGGGTGTTTATCTCGGGTTGTTTATGGGCGGGTGTTTATCTCGGGTGTTTATGGCGGGTGTTTGGAATTGACACTCAGACGGCAATACTGAACCATCGGGAGATCAGAGCCCAGTCTGACTCTAATAAGAGGCTGGAAAAATAACGCTGAACCTTAGTCTGTGAGAGGAGACGGATCCTCCGGCCAGCGGCGACTGTCCAGCTGTCAGTGGGCAACAAGGTCAAAGTGGAAATCTGGAAAACTCTCCCCCCAAAAACTGTTGAGGCTGGGGGTCAACTGAAAATTTCAGAACTGAGATTGATGGATTTTTGTTGGGTAAGGGTATTAGGGTTACGGAACCAAGGCGGTTCGATGGCATGAGAGAGCGATCAGCCATGATCTCACTGAAGGGCGGGACAGGCTCGAGGGGCTGAATGGCCTCCGATGTCAAGAACACTGAGCCACGCGTTGCCTGAGGTGCTCCAAGATGGTGCGGAGACTCCTGGACAGGCAGTGGGAGTGGGAGGGGGTTGCAGAGATTGTCAGGGGACTGGTGAGAATCAAAGTGAAACGAAGGAGCTGGGAGC
>CM059430.1:26337354-26352354 GCA_030390025.1 Squalus acanthias | reverse complement strand
GTTGCACTTCCCCTTTTCCCAATCTATTACCGTTCAGATAATAATCTGTCTTCCTGTTTTTGCCACCAAAGTGGATAACCTCGCATTTATCCACATTATACTGCATCTGCCATGCATCTGCCCAATCACCCAAGCTGTCCAAATCATACTGGAGTTTCTCTGCATCCTCCTCACAGCACACACGCCTACCCAGCTTTGTGTTGTCTACAAACTTGGCGATATTACATCTAGTTCCCTCGTCTAGATCATTAATATATATTGTGAATAGCTGGGGTCCTAGCACCGATCCCTGCGGTACCTCACTAGTCACTGCCTGCCACTCGGAAAAAGACCCGTTTATTCCAACTCTTTGCTTCCTGTCTGCCAACCAGTTTTCTATCCAAGTCAGTACCTTACCCCCAATCCCATGTGCTTTAACTTTGCACGCTAATCTCTTATGCGGGACCTTATCGAAAGCCTTCTGAAAGTCCAAATACACCACATCCACTGGTTCTCCCTTATCTATCCTACCAGTTACATCCTCAAAAAATTCCAGTAGATTAGTCAAGCATGATTTACCTTTTGTAAATCCATGTTGACTTTGTCCGATCCTGTCACTGTTTTCCAAGTGCTCTGCTATTACATCTTTTATAATGGACTCTAGCATTTTGCCCACTACCGATGTCAGGCTTACCGGTCTATAATTCCCCGTTTTCTCTCGACCACCATTTTTAAATAGTAGGGTTACATTAGCTACCCTCAATCCATGGGAACTATTCCAGAGTCTATAGAATTTTGGAAGATGACCAGCAATGCATCTACTATTTCTAGGGCCACTTCCTTAAGTAACCTAGGATGTAGATTATCAGACCTTCAATCCCATCAATTTCCCTAACACCATTTCCCTACAAATACTCATTTCATTTAATTCCTCCCTCTCATTAGACCCTATGTTCCCCGACATCTCTGGGATGTTATTTGTGTCCTCCTTTGTGAAGACAGAACCAAAGTATGTATTTAATTGGTCTGCCAATACAGAATAAAGCTCCCTCTACATATCCCATCAAACACTCCCAGGGCTGGTACAGCATGGGTTAGATACAGAGTAAATCTCCCTGTACACTGTCCCATCAAACACTCTCAGGGCAGGTACAGCACGGGTTAGATACAGAGTAAAGCTCCCTCTACACTGTCCCATCAAACACTCCCAGTACAGGTACAGCACGGGTTAGATACAGAGTAAAGCTCCCTCTACACTGTCCCATCAAACAATCACTGCAGGTACAGCATAGGTTAGATACAGAGTAAAGCTCCCTCTACACTGCCCCATCAAACACTCCCAGGGCAGATACAGCATGGGTTAGATACAGAGTAAAGCTCCCTCTACACTGTCCCATCAAACACTCCCAGGGCAGGTACAGCACGGGTTAGATACAGAGTAAAGCTCCCTCTAAACTGCCCCATCAAACATTCCCAGGGCAGGTACAGCACGGGTTAGATACACAGTAAAGCTCCCTCTACACTGGCCCATCAAACACTCCCAGGGCAGGTACAGCACGGGTTAGATACAGAGTAAAGCTCTCTCTACACTGCTCCATCAAACACAATTGAGAGGTCGCACAACACCAGGTTATAGTCCAACAGTTTTATTTGAAATCTCCCAGCACAGGTACAGCACGGGTTAGATACAGAGTAAAGCTCCCTCTACACTGTCCCATCAAACACTCCCAGGGCAGGTACAGCACGGGTTAGATACAGAGTAAAGCTCCCTCTACACTGTCCCATCAAACACTCCCAGGGCAGATACAGCATGGGTTAGATACAGAGTAAAGCTCCCTCTACACTGCCCCATCAAACACTCCCAGGGCAGGTACAGCACGGGTTAGATACAGAGTAAAGCTCCCTCTAAACTGCCCCATCAAACATTCCCAGGGCAGGTACAGCACGGGTTAGATACACAGTAAAGCTCCCTCTACACTGGCCCATCAAACACTCCCAGGGCAGGTACAGCACGGGTTAGATACAGAGTAAAGCTCTCTCTACACTGCTCCATCAAACACAATTGAGAGGTCGCACAACACCAGGTTATAGTCCAACAGTTTTATTTGAAATCTCCCAGCACAGGTACAGCACGGGTTAGATACAGAGTAAAGCTCCCTCTACACTGTCCCATCAAACACTCCCAGGGCAGGTACAGCACGGGTTAGATACAGAGTAAAGCTCCCTCTACACTGTCCCATCAAAGACTCCCAGGGCAGACACAGCACGGGTTAGATACAGAGTAAAGCTCCCTCCACACAGTCCCATCATACACTGCCAGGGCAGGTACAGCACGGGTTAGATACAGAGTAAAACTCCCTCTACACTATCCCATTGAACACTCCCAGGGCAGGTGTAGCACTGGTTAGATACAGACACTGGTTAGATACAGAGTAAAGCTCCCTCTACACTGTCCCATCAAACACTCCCAGGGCAGGTACAGCATGGGTTAGATACAGAGTAAAGCTCCCTCTACACTGGCCCATCAAACACTCCCAGGGCAGGTACAGCACGGGTTAGATACAGAGTAAAGCTCTCTCTACACTGCTCCATCAAACACTCCCAGCACAGGTACAGCACGGGTTAGATACAGAGTAAAGCTCCCTCTACACTGCCCCATCAAAGACTCCCAGGGCAGGTACAGCATGAGTTAGAAACAGAGTAAAGCTCCCTCTACACTGTCCCATCAAACACTCCCAGGGCAGGTACAGCACGGGTTAGATACAGAGTAAAGCTCCCTCTACACTGTCCCATCAAAGACTCCCAGGGCAGACACAGCACGGGTTAGATACAGAGTAAAGCTCCCTCTACACTGTCCCATCAAACACTCCCAGGGCAGGTACAGCACGGGTTAGATACAGAGTAAAACTCCCTCTACACTATCCCATCGAACACTCCCAGGGCAGGTGCAGCACGGGTTAGATACAGACACTGGTTAGATACAGAGTAAAGCTCCCTCTATACTGTCCCTTCAAACACTCCCAGTGCAGGTATAGCACGGGTTAGATACAGCGTAAAGCTCCCTCTACCCTGTCCCATCAAACACTCCCAGGGCAGGTACAGCACGGGTTAGATACAGAGTAAAACTCCCTCTACACTGTCCCATCAAAGATTCCCAGGGCAGGTACAGCACGGGTTAGATTCAGAGTAAAGCTCCCTCCACACAGTCCCATCAAACACTCCCAGGGCAGGTACAGCAGGGGTTAGATACAGAGTAAAGCTCCCTCTACATGTCCCATCAACCACTCCCAGCGCAGGTACAGCACGGGTTAGATACAGAGTAAAGCTCCCTCTACACTGTCCCATCAAACACTCCCAGGGCAGGTACAGCATGGGTTAGATACAGAGTAAAGCTCCCTCTACACTGTCCCATCAAACACTCCAAGGGCAGGTACAGCATGGGTTAGATACAGGGTAAAGCTCCCTCTACACTGTCCCATCAAACACTCCCAGTGCAGGTATAGCACGGGTTAGATACAGAGTAAAGCTCCTTCTACCCTGTCCCATCAAACACTCCCAGGGCAGGTACAGCACCGGTTAGATACTGACACCAGTTAGATACAGAGTAAAGCTCCCTCTACACTGTCCCTTCAAACACTCCAGTGCAGGTATAGCACGGGTTAGATACAGAGTAAATTCCGCAACTGTGAGGTTTAAACACAAAAGTGCCCCAAGCCTTTCCATTTCAAACAAGCCCCTGCGGATTCTGGGAATGTGTTTGTGTATTTGGTGGTTTTGATTTGCTGCCAACCCATTTCTGTGGGCCCTGACCACCTGGGCTGGTCTGCAGCTCTCTGATGAACCCGAGCCTCAATAATTCCTATTGTTCTGTTTATGCAGTTGTACTGAGGAGGTTGCTGAATGGTGCAATGTAATTCTCTGCTCCAATCACTGTATTCCTGGGTCTGTTAACACAAAATTGAGAGGTCGCACAACACCAGGTTATAGTCCAACAGTTTTATTTGAAATCACAAGCTTTCGGAGCTATCGATTGCTCCTTCCTCAGGTGAAGTAAATTAGATACAGAATCGCCAAAGCATATATAGATAGAGAACAAAGCATGTGTACCTTACAATTGTAGACCACTAAATTAAATCATCCTGACTATCTGCCGAGGTGTGATAAAGTTAATCAAGTCAGCCAGGAAGGTACCACATCAAAGACATAGCAAGATACAACTGAGACAATGAGGTGTAGTCGCAGGGGTTCTAACGTGTCAAAAGCTGCCGTCTGTATGTAAAACGAAAAGCTTTAAAATTTTTACTTTTTTACTGGGAAAAGCAGGAGATGAGGGGTAAGGTTTGGAAGACTCGTTCTGTGAGAGCGATTAGATTGTGTCTGTTAACACAATCAGAGCTTGTGATCGAGGAGTTTGAGGATGTTTTGGGAGCTGTCACTAGATCAGAAAGTTCATTTTGTGGTTTTCTGGTAGACTTAGAATTACATAGGATATACAGCACAGAAACAGGCCATTCAGCCCAACCAGTCCATGCGTTTATGCTCCATTCGAGCCTCCTCCCATCCTTCTTCATCTAACTCTATCAGCTTGTCTAGCCTTCCCTTAAATGCATCTATACTATTCACCTCAACCACTCCCTGTGGTAGCGAGTTCCACATTCTCACCACTGTACACTGCACACAGTACTCCAAGTGTGGTCTAACCAAGGTTCGAAACACGTTTAGCATAACTTTTCTACCTTTCAATTCTATCCCTCTAGAAATAAGCCCTAGTGCTTGTTTTTTTTATGGCCTTATTAACCTGCATCGCTACTTTTAGTGATTTGTGTATTTGTACTCCCAGATCCCTTTGCTTCTCTACCTCATTTAGATTCTTATTTTCCAAGTAATATGCGACCCAGTATTCTCTCTCTTTTTTTTGGGTGCGCGGCCCTTTCAAATTTCGGCGCATGAGCGGTTTTTCCATTTAAAAGCTGCTGAGTGGCCTGTGCGGGACCTCCAGACCGCTGGGCGGCTGCGCAGCTTAACGGGACCATTGAGGTGACCTCTTTAATTTTCTTACCAAAATGTAATACCTCACACTTAACTATGTTGAAATTCATTTGGCAATTATATGCCCATTCTGCAAGTTTATTGACGTCTTCTTGTAATGACATTGGATCCATTCCCAAACCAGCCGAGCCCCGAGCTCCTGGACAAACACAGCTAGCTCCACTGGAGTCACTGAGTTTCTGTGGCTGTGCTGAGGTTTGTGGCTGGACATCTAATCGCTCTCACAGAACGAGTCTTCCAAACCTTACCCCTCATCTCCTGCTGTGCCCAGAAAAGGACCCCTCCCAAAGCTCTCATCCATCAGATAACGTGGGTTATTAGACAAGTAAATTGGAGTGACAGCAACACAGAATGGGCTGATTGGAGACAGGGAACTCAACACTCTGAGTGAGGTGTGTCTGCTCCAGTTTGTGCCCCCAGCACCAACCACCCCCAGTATAGGGGGCAATGTCCCCAGTGAGAAAGGACGGCCACAGTTCCAGGGTGGGTTAATCTCTGATGTTTATTGCGCAGCGCGGACTCGTCTCTTTTAGTGAACCTCCCTTTTTGAGTGGTGAAAAGTTTCTATTCAAATACTTCCTGTTTCCACTAACTTGATTCCCTGTTTCAATCTGTCTCTCCAACATACCACAGTCCAAGACTCCAGCTCCTGACAGCTACACATCAAATTAAAAGCAGATTAACCTCCCACTCATTACGCTTGGCCCCATTCCACACACACAGCTCACATTGGCTCCCGAGTGCGTTGGGGATAATTCGCTGTCGATCTTGTTACTGTTCATTAAAATTAAAATTGCTGCAAAGTTACATTTCTAACTATTTTGACGAAACATTAAACAACAAGCAGCTTAAGCCCATCAGAGCTGAGCGCTTCCATCAATATGAGCTTCCGACCCTGTATCTGCTCCATCACCAAGACCGCCTACTTCCACCTCCGTAACATCGCCCGACTCCGCCCCTGCCTCAGCCCATCTGCTACTGAAACCCTCATCAATGTTTACCTCCAGACTTGACTACTCCAACGCTCGTCTGGCTGGCCTCCAATCTTCCACCCTACATAAACTTCAGGTCATCCATAACTCTGCTGCCTGTATCCTAGTGCCTTTCACCAAGTCCCATTCACCCATCACCCCTGTGCTCACTGACTTACATTGGCTCCCGGTCCGGCAATGTCTCTATTTAAAAATTCACATCCTTGTTTTCAAATCCCTTCATGGCTTCACCCCTCCCTATCTCTGTAATCTCCTCCGGCCCTACAACTGAGATCTGAGATCTCTGCGCTCCTCCAATTCTTGGCGGCCGTGCCTTCAGCTGCTTGAGCCCTAAGCTCTGGAATTCCCTCCCTAAACCTCGCTACCTCTCTCTCCTCCTTTAAGATGCTCCTTAAAACCTACCTCTTTGACCAAGCTTTTGGTCACCTGTCCTAATATCTCCTTATATTGCACAGTGGAAAATTTTGTTTGATAATCGCTCCTGTGAAACACCGTGGGATGTTTTACTACATTAAAGGTGCTGTATAAATGTGAGTTATTATTGTTACTCAGATCATCTTATTACAGGTTCAAAAATATATTAAAATATAAGGTGGAAAGTTTAAAACACAGCCCGTGTCAGACTGAGAGGTGGGTGTGGTGGTGAAGTAGATACCCAAGGGTCACAGTGCAGTGAACCGTTAGTCAGTGACGTGGGACCCAACTGTTTAGGTACCTGGGACATCACACAACATGCAGGAGAGAGTGTGGTACTCATTAGAAATAGGGGAAACATGTATCTGAACGTGAAGTACTAATAAAGGTTTTCAATTTAGTTTAAGATTACTTTTTTTGCTCCGAGTTCAGTATTTTTAGATGTGGAATCAGGCCACCTCCCACAGGCTGTAATATAAGAATATCACACTGTGCCACACACGCGGAAATACAAGAGGGCAGCCTGTCGCAGGCTGACATTCTCCACTCCCTTTGAAAGATTCACGCACAGACTGTTGGTGCTGCCTTTGGTACAGCTCCACTGTGAAATATCTGCCCACTGTTGGTGGAATATAATACTCAGCGGGGTCCTGATATCACAAACCTCTTGGTCTTAATCTGCCCTAAATCAGCACAAAGGTCGAGAAGCTGATGGGAATGTAGTAAAAAATGTGGAGGATAGTAACAGACTTCAGGAGGACATAGACAGACTGGTGGAATGGGCGGACACGTGGCAGATAAAATTTAACGCAGAGTAATGTGAAGTAATACATTTTGGTAGGAAGAATGAGGAGAGGTAATATAAACTAAAGGGTACAATCCTAAAGGGGGTGCATGAACAGAGAGACCTGGGGGTATATGTGCACAAATCGTTGAAGGTGGCAGGGCAGGTTGAGAAAGTGGTTAAAAAAGCATACGGGATCCTGGGCTTCATAAATAGAGGTATAGAGTACAAAAGCAAGGAAGTTATGAAGAACCTTTATAAAACACTGGTTCGGCCTCAACTGGAGTATTGTGTCTAATTCTGGGCACCACACTTTAGGAAGGATGTGAAGGCCTTAGAGAGGGTGCAGAAAAGATTTACGAGAATGATTCCAGGGATGAGGGACTTCAGTTACGTGGATAGGCTAGAGAAGCTGGGGTTGTTGTTCTTAGAGCAGAGAAGGTTGAGAGGAGATTTGATAGAGGTGTTCAAAATCATGAGGGGTCTAGACAGAGTAGATAGAGAGAAACTGTTCCCATTGACGGAAGGATCGAGAACCAGAGGACTCAGATTAAGGTGATTGGCAAAAGAACCAAAGGCGACATGAGGAAAAACTTTTTTACACAGCGAGTGGTTATGATCTGGAATGCACTGCCTGAAAGGGAGGTGGAGGCAGATTCAATCGTGGTTTTCAAAAGGGAGTTGGATAAGTACCTGAAGGAAAAAAATTTGCAGGGCTACGGGGAAAGGGCGGGGGAGTGGGACTAGCTGAGCCGGCACGGGCTTGACGGGCCGAATGGCCTCCTTCTGTGCTGTAACCATTCTATGATTCTAAGTAACTGGGCTGGTTTAGTCGCAGTTGCGATGAATATCCTGCCGTCCCTCAAGGTCTGGGTTCATACATGAAGAATAGCCCTTTGGTCGAGGATACCAGAGGACCTGCACCCCAGAGTCCGAGGACAGCTGGGGAGATACTTAGCAGGGAGGGGAAATAAAGGTCAGAGGGTATTTCTAGCTCCTGGAACTTCTTAATTACTTTAAATAATACCGCAGTGCCTCAGAGCGCATCCATTGAATAATCAAAATGGTTCTGAGCCTCAAGTGTTTCGAGTGAGATTCAGTAATACTCAGCCAAACCACTAGGTGGAATATGGAGGCAGAAACCAACACTCTGGGTGAGGATCAGAACCTACTGTGAATGAGAAACTTTGGGTTCCTGGTTAATGTAGACAGTGACTGTGAGACAAACACTTTCAAAGGATAATCTCTTTAAAATTAGGAAGAGATTTTACATGAAGTATTTGTCTATGTTCTAGTTTGAGAAGTGACATCTTACATCAGCAGCACTTGTGCAGTAAGAATCACAGCAGCCACAATAGAGTGAGGAGACGGCCAGGAGACAGCACAAAGCCCCAGCTATTTCTGAGCGCTGACCATTCCAAATTCTGTAAGCAATACTCCTGTCCTGCCCCACACTGCCTTCCTTACTCCCCCTAGGAATAATCTGCAGTGGTGTCGTCATGTTCACGGAAAAAACCCACAGCTCTGTCACTGCCTGTCGGTTGGGTTACTGGTGACGGCTGGGTTGTTTTTAAAAAAAAATTCGTTCCTGGGATGTGGGCGTCGCTGGCAAGGCCAGCATTTATTGCCCATCTCTAATTGCCCTTGAGAAGGTGGTGGTGAGCCGCCTTCTTGAACCGCTGCAGTCCGTGTGGTGAAGGTATTCCCACAGTGCTGTTAGGGAGGGAGTTCCAGGATTTTGACCCAGCAACGATGAAGGATCGGCGATATATTTCCAAGTCAGGATGGTGTGTGACTTGGAGGGGAACTTGGGGTTGGGATGTTCCCATGTGCCTGCTGCCCTTGTCCTTCTAGGTGGAAGAGGTCTCGGGTTTGGGAGGTGCTGCCGAAGAAGCCTTGGCGAGTTGCTGCAGTGCATCTTGTAGATGGTACACACTGCAGCCACGGTACGTCGGTGGTGGAGGGAGTGGGATGTTTAAGGTGGTGGATGGGGTGCCGATCAAACTGCCTGCTTTGTCCTGGATGGTGTTGAGCTTCTTGAGTGTTGTTAGAGCGGCACTCATCCAGGCAAGTGGAGAGTATTCCATCACACTCCTTACTTATGCCTTGTCGATGGTGGAAAGGCTTTGGAGATTCAGGTGGTAAGTCACTCGCTACTGAATACCCAGCCTCTGACCTGCTCTCGTAGCCACGGTATTTATGTGGCTGGTCCAGTTAAGTTTCTGGTCAATGGTGACCCCCAGGATGTTGATGGTGGGGGACCCGGCCATTGAATGTCAAGGGGCAGTGGTTGGACTCTCGCTTGTTGGAGATAGTCATTGCCTGGCACTGGTGTGGCGCGAATGTTACCTGCCACTTATCAGCCCAAGCCTGAACGTCGTCCAGGTCTTGTTGCATGCGAGCATGGACTGCTTCATTATGTGAGGAGTTGCGAATAGAACTGAACACTGTGCAATCATCAGCGAACATCTTCCTTTGTGCTCGGTATGTCTCCAGCCAGTGGACCATTTCCCCCTGATTCCCATTGACTTCAGTTTTACTAGGGCTCCTTGATGCCACACTCGGTCAAATGCTGCCTTGATGTCAAGGACAGTCACTCTCACCTCACCTCTGGAATTCAGCTCTTTTGTCCATGTTTGGACCAAGGCTGTAATGAGGTCTGGAGCCGAGTGGTCCTGGCGGAACCCAAACTGGGCATCAGTGAGCAGGTTATTGGTGAGTAAGTGCCGCTTGATAGCACTGTTGACGACACCTTCCATCACTTTACTGATGATTGAGAGTAGACTGATGGGGCGGTAATTGGCCGGATTGGATTTATCCTGCTTTTTCTGGACAGAACATACCTGGGTAGTTTTCCACATTGTCGGATAGATGCCAGTGTTATAGCTGTACTGGAACAGCTTGGCTAGAGGCGCGGCTAGTTCTGGAGCACAAGTCTTCAGCACGACAGCGGAGATGTTGTCAGGGGCCCATAGCCTTTGCTGTATCTAGTGCGCTCAGCCGTTTCTTGATATCACCTGGAGTGAATCGAATTGGCTGAAGACTGGCTTCTGTGATGGTGGAGACATCAGGAGGAGGCCAATATGGATCATCCACTCGGCACTTCTGGCTGAAGATGGTTGCAAACACTTCAGCCTTGTCTTTTGCACTCACGTGCTGGGCTCCACCCTCATTGAGGATGGGGATATTCATGGAGCCTCCTCCTCCGTTAGTTGTTTAATTGTCCACCACCATTCACGACTGGATGTGGCAGGACTGCAGAGCTTTGATCTGATCCGTTGGTTGTGGGATCGCTTAGCTCTGTCTATAGCATGCTGCTTTCACTGTTTAGCATGCATGTAGTCCTGTGTTGCAGCTGCCCCAGGTTGGCATCGTATTTTTAGCTACGCCTGGTGCTGCTCCTGGCATGCTCTTCTACACTCCTTATTGAACCAGGGTTGGTCCCCTGGCTTGATGGTAATGGTAGAGTGAGGAATATGCCAGGCCATGAGGTTACAGATTGTGGTGGAATATAATTCTGCTGCTGCTGATGGCCCACAGCGCCTCATGGATGCCCAGTTTTGAGCTGCTAGATCTGTCCTGAATTTATCCCATTTAGCACGGTGGTAGTGCCACACAACATGATGGAGGGTGTCCTCAGTGTGAAGATGGATCTTCGTCTTCACAAGGACTGTGCGGTGGTCAATGCTACCAATGCTGTCATGGACAGATGCATCTGCGACAGGTAGATTGGTGAGGACGAGGTGAAGTAGGGTTTTCCCTCGTGTTGGTTCTCTCACCACCTGTCGCAGTCTCAGTCTGGCAGATATGTCCTTCAGGACTCGGCCAGCTCGATCAGTAGTGGTGCTACCGAGCCACTCTTGGTGATAGACATTGAAGCCCCCACCCAGAGTACATTCTGTGCCCTTGCTACTCTCAGTGCTTCTTCCAAGTGGTGTTCAACATGGAAGAGTACTGATTCATCAGCTGAGGGAGGGCGGTAGGTGGTAATCAGCAGGAGGTTTCCTTGCCCATGCTTGACTTGAAGCTATGAGACTTCATGGGGTCCGGAGTCAATGTTGAGGACTCCCAGGGCCACTCCTTCCCGACTGTATACCACTGTGCCTCCACCCCTAGTGGATCTGTCTTGCGGTGGGACAGGACATACCCAGTGATGGTGAAGGAAGAGTCTCGGACATTGGCTGAAAGGTAAGATTCTGTGAGTGTGACTTTGTCAGGCTGTTGCTTGACTAGTCTGTGGGACAGCGCTCCCAATTTTGACACAAGACCCCAGATGTTGGTGAGGAGGACTTTGCTGGGTCCACTGGGCTGGGTGTGCCATTGTCGTGTCCGAAGTTGGTGCTGAGGTCGATACCGGGTGGTCCGTCCATTAGTTGGGTTGCGAACATATGAAAAAACTGGTTCACCAAACCTGTCCCATGCGGACACGGTGCGGTCTATGTGCACCATCAATGTGCCCCAGTCAGACAACGC
This sequence comes from Squalus acanthias, assembly GCA_030390025.1. Lineage (NCBI taxonomy): Eukaryota > Metazoa > Chordata > Chondrichthyes > Squaliformes > Squalidae > Squalus > Squalus acanthias. The sequence goes on along the minus strand of CM059430.1, from coordinate 26,340,663 downwards.
CCTGGGAGAGGCAACAACAGAGGAAAGAACTTCAACCAATCGGGGAAATTCCTTTCCAACCCGCAAAGGTAATCAAGTGAGCTCCAGTAACAGACATCAATATTTTCAGCTGCCTCTCGCTTACCTTCTCTAACTGGAGATGTCCTCAAGTCTCAGGAACTTGGAAAGCTCCCTTTCGAATGATTGTAGTGAGTCCATACTTACCACATGGTGATCGAGTACAGAGGTCAGTGACTATGAAGAAAATACTTTCTGTATTTTATACAGGTGTCTCCAGTCTGCCCATCCCTATCCAGCTCAAAAAAATCTATTCCCTTCATCATTTTAAAAACCTCAACTATAGAGAAAGAAAGAGAGAGAGAGCCCGGAGAGAGAGACAGAGAGAGAGCCTGGAGAGAGAGACAGAGAGAGATCCCAGAGAGAGAGAGAGAGAGAGAGAGAGCCCGGAGAGAGAGAGAGTGAGAGGGAGAGAGCCCAGAGAGAGAGAGAGAGAAAGAGAGAGAGCCCAGACCGAAAGAGAGCCCGGCGAGAGAGACAGAGAGAGCCCGGAGAGAGAGACAGAGAGAGATCCCAGAGAGACAGAGAGAGCCCGGAGAGAGAGAGAGAGAGAGAGAGCGCCCAGAGAAAGAGAGAGAGAGAGAGAGCCCGGAGAGAGAGAGAGAGCCAGAGAGAGAGAGAGTGTGCCCGGAGAGAGAGAGAGAGAGAGCCCGGAGAGAGAAAGAGAGAGAGAGCCCGAGAGAGAGAGCCCGGAGAGAGAGAGAGCCCGGAGAAAGACAGAGAGAGTGAGAGAGCCCGGAGAGAGAGAGAGAGAGAGAGAGAGAGAGAGAGCCCGGAGAGAGAGAGAGAGAGAGCACGGAGAGAGAGAGAGCCGAGAGAGAGCCCGGAGAGAAAGAGAGAGAAAGAGAGAGAGAGCCCAGAGAAAGACAGAGAGAGTGAGAGAGCCCGGAGAGAGAGTGAGAGAGCCCGAGAGAGTGAGAGAGCCCGAGAGAGAGAGAGAGAGAGAGAGAGAGAGCCCGGAGAGAGAGAGAGAGAGAGAGAGAGCCCGGAGAGAGAGAGAGAGCCCAGAGAGAGAGAGAGAGAGAGAGAGAGAGAGTCCGGAGAAAAAGAGAGAGCCCGGTGAGAGAGAGAGAAAGAGAGCCCGGAGAGAAAGAGAGCCCGAAGAGAGAGAGAGAGAGAGAGAGAGAGGAGAGAGACAAAGAGAGAGAGACAGAGAGCCCGGAGAGAGAGAGAGAGCCCGGAGAGAGAGAGAGAGAGAGAGAGAGACCGGAGAGAGAGAGAGCCGAGAGAGAGAGAGCCCGGAGAGAGAGAGAGAGAGAGCTCAGAGAGAGAGAGAGAGAGAGAGAGAGCCCGGGGGAGAGAGAGAGAGAGAGAGAGAGCCGAGAGTGAGCCCGGAGAGAGGGAGAGAGAGAGAGAGAGAGCACAGGGAGAGGGAGAGAGAGCCGAGAGAGAGAGCCCGGAGAGAGAGAGAGAGAGAGCTCGGAGAGAGAGAGAGAGCGAGAGCCCGGGAGAGAGAGAGAGAGAGAGAGAGCCAAGAGTGAGCCCGGAGAGAGGGAGAGAGAGAGAGAGAGAGAGCACAGGGAGAGGGAGAGGGGGAGAGAGAGAGAGAGCCCGGAGAGAGAGAGAGCCCGGAGAGAGAGAGAGAGAGCCCGGAGACAGAGAGAGCCCGGAGAGAGAGAGCCCAGAGAGAGAGAGAGCCTGGAGAGAGAGAGAGAGCCCAGAGAGAGAGAGAGAGAGAGAGAGAGCCCGGAGAGAGAGAGAGAGAGAGAGAGCCCGGAGAGAGAGAGAGAGAGAGCCCGGAGAGAGAGCCTGGAGAGAGAGAGAGAGAGCCCAGAGAGAGAGAGAGAGAGAGACCGGAGAGAGAGAGAGAGAGAGAGAGAGAGAGCCTGGAGAGAGAGAGCCCGGAGAGAGAGAGAGAGAGAGAGAGAGAGCCCGGAGAGAGAGAGAGAGAGAGAGAGCCGAGAAAGAGAGAGAGAGCCCGGAGAGAGAGCCCGGAGAGAGAGAGAGAGAGAGAGAGAGAGATCCCGGAGAGAGAGAGAGAGAGAGAGAGCCCAGAGAGAGAGCCCAGAGAGAGAGCCTGGAGAGAGAGAGAGAGCCCGGAGAGAGAGAGAGAGCCCGGAGAGAGAGAGAGAGAGAGAGAGCCCAGAGAGAGAGAGAGAGAGAACCCAGAGAGAGAGAGAGAGAGCCCGGAGAGAGTGAGAGCCCGGAGAGAGAGAGAGAGAGAGAGAGAGGGGTAAAAATTCAGTTGGTTGCGCCTCCCGTTAGCGCCTTAAGAGGGCGCTAATGGGGCGCAAAGCCGCTAACGCCCGGGCGCAGCGATGTTTGCGCCGCTCGGGAACTTAACTAGAGATTGTGCGGCGGCGTTAAACTTTACCGCTGTGACCACCTGCGCGCGCAGATTGTGATGTCATTCCATGGTGCAACGCCCTTGTGGCGCCCCGGAGCGGAAATTGAGTGGCGCCCCCTGCCTTACCGCCTGGCGCATCCAACGACCAGAAGACTGGAACGCTATCAATCGCTGTGGGGCTGGGGGGGCGCTATTTAAAGGGGGCCTCTTCCTGTCTTTTATTGTTGGTGGCATTTTTGAACTACGCATTCTGAGAGAGAGAGGGAGAGACTTCTGGAGAGATTCAACGTTGTGTGAAGGAGTTTTGGGTACTCAGCAGCACTTTGCAGGTTCATTTTGATTTGCCATTCCTTGTATCGATTTAGCAGAGACTGTGGGAGCTGCACTCTGAGCTCTTTGCCTGGTACTCTCCATTGTTCTTTCCAGCACATTTGATGTGCAAGTCTCTCCAGGCCGAGATTCAAGGCTGCAATGAACAGGATGTGGATGGAAAGCAAGATTAACCATCCCCTTTAAGAACTGGCCCGTGCCATTGTGTGTGTGTTCCATTGCTGACTGACATTACATGAGCTTCGCCAGCGCTCTGAGTTAGCGCCTCACTCCGTGGCCTTTGCGCCTTAAGACAGGTGTGCAGCGCCTGATTTAGCGCTCCACTCACCTCCCGGGGCGGTAAAAGTGAAGTTTCCAGTCAGTGCCGATAATTAGCGCCAGGCGCTAATATTTGCGTCCAGACGATATTTGCGCCCCAAATGGGGCACAACCTCATTTTTCCCCCAGAGAGTCCAGAGAGAGAGCCCGGAGAGAGAGAGAGAGCCCGGAGAGAGAGAGAGAGAGAGCCCAGAGAGAGAGAGAGAGAGAGAGAGCCCGGAGAGAGTGAGAGCCCGGAGAGAGAGAAAGCCGAGAGAGAGAGAGAGAGAGAGAGAGCTGAGAGAGAGAGAGAGAGCTGAGAGAGAGAGAGAGCCCAG
>CM059430.1:26099854-26332354 GCA_030390025.1 Squalus acanthias | reverse complement strand
TCGTGATTTGTGTGATGGTGTAAAATGGGCAATAGCGAATCAACCCCCCGTTTTACATCTCTCCTGATTCTTGTTTCCATTGAAGTCAATTGAAATAAAATTGTGGAGAGAAGTAAAACTGTCTGTCGACTTGCTATCACCCGTTTTACACTATCGCACAAAGGCACGATCTACCCCACAGGGCAGATATTTCAGGGAAGTGAACAGACCATGATAGATCTGTCCAAACATAATCACAAACTCTGCCAGGGAACCCTCCACATCACCCAACGCAGCCTTAATATCTGACACAAGTAAAGACCATACTACACACACTCTCCTCACACACACACACCCCTCACACACACACACACACACACACACACACGCGCTCCCATTACACACACACTCCCCTCACACACAAACACTCCCCTTACACACACACACACTCTCCTCACACACACACACACCCCTCACACACACACTCCCCTCACACACACACACACTCCCCTCACACACACACACACACACTCCCCTCACACACACACACACACACCCCTCACACACACACACACACACACACACACACACCCCCTCACACACACACACACACACACACACACCCCCCTCACACACACACACACACACACTCCCCTCACACACACACACACACACTCCCCTCACACACACACACACTCCCCTCACACACACACACTCCCCTCACACACACACACACACACCCCCCCTCACACACACACACACACACACCCCTCACACACACACACACCCCTCACACACGCTCCCCTCACACATGCTCCCCTCACACACACGCTCCCCTCACACACACACACGCTCCCCTCACACACACACACGCTCCCCTCACACACACACGCTCCCCTCACACACACACGCTCCCCTCACACACACACGCTCCCCTCACACACACACGCTCCCCTCACACATACACACGCTCCCCTCACACACACACACGCTCCCCTCACACACACACACAAACACTCCCCTCACACACAGACAAACACTCCCCTCACACACACACAAACACTCCCCTCACACACAAACACTCCCCTCACACACACACACACACACTCCCCTCACACACACACATGTTCACACACACACTCCCCTCACACACACACACACACACTCCCCTCACACACACACATGTTCACACACACACGCAGCACATACCTGGAGAAGTGCCACCACAGTCAGGAGAATAACGCAGGTTTCAGTCCACATCCCAATGCTGGAGAGACAGAACATCGGAGAGAGCGAGAGAAAGCCCCCACAGAAATGAAGTGAGTGGGAGCTGGTCTGTGTGAGCCTGCTACCTCTGGGACACCAATGAACTGACAGCTGACGAGCTGCACAGGGTGCAGGAAAAGCAATTGAGTGACGGCACATGTGCTGAGGAGAGAGCGAGAGGCGGACTGAAATATTAGTGTCCTGACACAGTCGGAGCAACTGTGGAGAGAGAGACAGACAGAAAACAGCTGCTCCCATCAAAGTGCCCCCGGACCTCTCCCCTCCCTGCCCCCACCTCCTCAGTCCATTCACACACGGGCAAGTCACTCAGATTTTGATATTTTAACTTGATGAGCAGGATGATGAATTAGTGTGATTATTAATGCACAAATTGATATTCACACAGTTACTGATTATAACCGTCCTGTGACAGGTTCCAACAACTGCTGACTCAGGGTGGAACATATTGTCATCAATTTTCTTGTGTAAATGAATATATATAAAGGGCGCGTCACTGAATATTACAGAATGGGGTATCGCAGGCTGCACAGAACAAACGGGATCACTCGAAAATCGAGATAAAGGAAACATGGAACAGAATCTGAAATAAAACCAGAACTGGAAATGGACAACGGGTCAGGCAGCGTCTGTAAAGAGACAGCTTGTCCTGTGAGTTGCAATATCAGTGACAGCAGAGTGAAAGAGCGAAACACACAGCAAGGGGTTTTGGGACGGTCGGCCATGTGCAGGGGGCTGCTCAATGAGTTTGTCTGACTCACAGCAAACGGTTTATTGTTTGCTGGACTGATGAGAGTGTGTATGTAGTTACACAGGGGATTGTTATGAATCTGGTGCGTTCGTGTAGTTAGTTCTTTACTGGACTAATAATCCAGAGAACATGAGTTCAAATCCCATTGTGGCAATTTGAAAATTTGAATTCAGTTTAAAGAATCTGGAAATAATAAACTGGTCTCAGTAAAACTGACCATGTGGTATTCAAGAAGGAGGGAGAGAGAAAGCAGGGAACTACAGGCCAGTTAGCCTGACATCAGTTGTCAGGAAAATGCTGGAATCCATTGTTAAGGAAGTGGTAACAGGGCACTTAGAAAATCATAACATGATTAGGCAGAGGCAACATAGTTTTATGAAAGGGAAATCATGTTTAACAGATTTATTAGAGCTTTTTGAGGATGTAACTAGCAGGGTAGATAAAGGGGATGCAGTATATTTGGATTTCCAAAAAGCATTTGATAAGGTGCCACATAAAAGGTTAAGCAAGATGAGGGCTCATCGGGTTGGGGGTAATATATTAGATTGGATAGAGGATTGCTTAACGGACAGAAAACAGAGGGTAGGGATAAACGGGTCATTTTCAGATTAGCAGGCTGTAACTAGTGGGGTGCCACAAGGATCAGTGCTTGGGCCTCAATATTTACAATCTATATTAATGACTTAGATGAAGGGACCGAGTATAATGTATCCAAGTTTGCTGACGATACAAAGCTAGGTGGGAACATAAACTGTGAGGAGGACACAAAGAGCCTGCAAAGGGATATAGACAGGTTGAGTGAGTGGGTAAAACGGTGGCAGATGGAGTATAATGTAGGGAAATGTGAGGTTATTCACTTTGGTAGGAAGAATAGAAAAACAGAATATTTTTTAAATGGTGAGAAACTTTTAAATGCTGGTGTTCAGAGAGATTTGGGAGTCCTCGTACAAGAAACACAGAAAGCTAGCATGCAGGTACAGCAAGCAATTAGGAAGGCAAATGGCATGTTGGCCTTTATTGCAAGGGGGTTGGAGTGTAAGAGTAAGGAAGTCTTGCTATAATTGTACAGGGCCTTGGTGAGACCACACCTGGAGTACTGAGCATAGTTTTGCTCTCCTTGTCTAAGGAAGGATATACTTGCCTTGGAGGCGGTGCAACGAAGGTTCACTAGATTGATTCCTGGGATGAGAGGGCTGTCCTATGAGGAGAGATTGAGTAGAATGGGCCTATACTCTCTGGAGTTTAGAAGAATGAGAGGTGTTTATCATAGAATAGTACAGCACTGAAGGAGGCCATTCGGCCCATCGAGTCTGCAGCGTTTTTTGCATCTTTTATTAATGAAGTTATATTCAGTTGAATACTTTATTTGTACCAAAATAAATAAATCAGTTTTTGTACCACGCAGTTTCAAGAAGTGATAATGGAGATAAAACTCCCCTCACAGACAGGTGAATGAAACATCGTCATCCTGATTTTGGTTCAGGCTGAAAATGAAAACGATAACCTGTTAATGTCTCGGGCACAGCTCGTGTAGCAGTGGAGAGAGGAAGCTAAAACTGACCGGGAGTTAGCCCACAGCTAGTTCACAAATAGAAACATTCCTTATTCACAAAATTTACAAACCACACTTGCTCGGTTAAACTAAACAATACATTTAAAAGTGGAGCAGGTGAAGCAAAAGCACGTCTGTCTGTGGCCTGCTTATACACAGCTGGTTTCTGCTTCATCATTCCTGTATTGATTCGAGGTTTTTTTTTCTTTATCTGAAATAAATGCTGCAGAAACAAGCCTCTCGCCAATTGTACAGTTAGATTATCTCAGTAGCACAGCCTAGTCCCCAAGAGTAAGGGCGGAAGGTGAAGTTTCAGATCTCGAGTGAACCCAAGACAAGGTCCTAATTGTTCAGGTCCTTGAAGCCATCCAAGTTAAATCTGGTCTCCAGGAACCTCTTGAGCGCCCGTGCGTGAGTGTTCTTGTACCTGTAGCTGGGACGGAGGCTGGCTCACAACCAGCGTATCAGACTCACAGCCAGTGGTGGCATGGATACATGGCTTCACCTACTCATAGTAACCCTCCTGACACCAAACAAGCTCAGCATTGGAATACTTCTTTGCTTCTTGTTTAATCACTTTGAACGGGAAGGGAGAGAGCTGCTCCACCCTGGTGATTGCAGGGCCTTCTTCTTGAACCGCACGGACGATGAAGGAACGATGATATATGTCCAAGTCAGGATGGTGTGTGACTTGGAGGGAATGTTGGAGGTGATGGTTTGAGAAGATGGTAGAATAGAATCATAGAATGGTTACAGCACAGTAGGAGGCCATTCAGATTCAGCCCATCGGGCCTGTGCCGGCTCTCTGCAAGAGCACTTCAGCTAGTCCCACTCCCCCGCCCTGTCCCTGTAGCCCTGCAATTTTTTTTCCTTCAGGTACTTATCCAACTCCCTTTTGAAAGCCACGATTGAATCTGCCTCCACCACCCTTTCAGACAGCGCATTCCAGATCCTAACCACTCGCTGCATAAAAATGTATTTTCTTATGCCCTTTGGTTCTTCTGCCAATCACCTTAAATTTGTGTCCTCTGGTTCTTGACCCTTCCGCCAATGGGAACAGTTTCTCTCTATCTATTCTGTCCAGACCCCTCATGATTTTGAACACCTCTATCAGATCTCCTCTCAGTCTTCTCTGCTCTAAGGTGAACAACCCCAGCTTCTCCAGTCTATCCACGTAACTGAAGTCCCTCATCCCTGGAACCATTCTCGTAAATCTTTTCTGCACCCCCTCTAAGGCCTTCACATCCTTCCTAAAGTGCGGTGCCCAGAATTGGACACAATTCTCCAGTTGAGGCTGAACCAGTGTTTTATAAAGGTTCATCATAACTTCCTTGCTTTTGTACTCTACACTTCTATTTATGAAGCCCAAGATCCACACAAGCCTTTTTTAACCACTCTCTCAACCTACCCTTTCACCTTCAACGATTTGTGCACATATACCCCCAGGCCTCTCTGTTCATGCACCCCCTTTACTTTATATTGCCTCTCCTCGTTCTGTGTACCTTCCTCCAGTCTGAAAAACAACCGTTTACCACTACTCTCTGTTTCCTGTCACTTAGCCAATTTCGTATCCATGCTGCCACCGTCCCTTTTATTCCATGAGCTTCAACTTTGTTGGCAAGCCTATTATGTGGCACTTTATCAAATGCATTTGGAAGTCCATGTACACCACGTCAACCACATTGCCCTCATCAACCCTCTCTGTTACCTCATCAAAAAACTCAATCAAGTTGGTTCAACACGATTTGCCTTCAACAAATCTGTGCTGGCTTTCCTTAATTAATCCATACTTGTCCAAGTGACATTTAATTTTGTCCTGGATTATCGTTTCTAAAAGCTTCCCCACTACTGAGGATAAACTGACTGGCCTGTAGTTGCTGGGTTTATCCTTACACCCTTTTTTGAACAAGAGTGTAACATTTGCAATTCTCCAGTCCTCTGGCACCAGCCCCGTATCCAAGGAGGATTGGAATATTATGGCCAGTACCTCGGCAATTTCCACCTTTACTTCCCTCAGCATCCGAGGATGTATCCCATCTGGTCCTGGTGACTTATCTACTTTAAGTACAGCCAGCCTTTCTAGGAGCTTCTCCTTATCAATTTTTATCCCATCCAGTATCTCCTCTACCTCCTCTTTCACTAAGTCTATGGCAGCATCTTCTTCCTTGGTGAAGACAGATGCAAAGTACTCATTTAATACCTCAGCCATGCCCTCTACCTCCATGTGTAGGTCTCCATTTTGGTCCCTAATCGGCCCCACCCCTCCTCTTACTACCTGTTTACTACTTATATGCCTATAGAAGACTTTTGGATTCCCTTTTATGTTAGCTGCCAATCTATTCTCATACTCTCTCTTTGCCCCTGTTAGTTCCTTTTTCACTTCCCCTCTGAACTTTCTATATTCAGCCTGGTTCTCACTTGTATTCTCAACCTGACATCTGTCATATGCCCCCTATTTCTGCTTCATCTTACTCTCTATCTCTTTCATCATCCAGGGTGCTCTGGCTTTGGTTGCTTTACCTTTCCCCCTAGTGGGAATGTACCTCGACTGTACCCGAACCATCTCCTCTTTAAAGGCAGCCCATTGTTCAGTTACAGTTTTGCCTGCCAATCTTTGATTACAGTTTACCCGGGCCAGATCCATTCTCAACCCACTGAAATTGGCCTTCCTCCAATTAATTATTTTAACTCTAGATTGCTCCCTGTCCTTTTCCATAGCTAGTCTAAACCTTATGATACTATGATCACTGTTCCCTAAATGTTCCCCTACTGACATTTGCTCCACTTGACCCACCTCATTCCCCAGAACCAGATCCAGCAATGCCTCCTTCCTCGTTGGGCCGGAAATGTACTGATCAAGAAAGTTCTCCTGAACACACTTCAGAAATTCTTCCCCCTCTCTGCCCTTTACACTATTCCTATCCCAGTCTATATCAGGATAGTTAGAGCAGCACCAGGCGTACCTAAAAATGAGGTGCCAACCTGGGGAAGCTGCAACACAGGACGACATGCATGCTAAAAAGCGGAAGCAGCATGCTATAGACAGGGCGAAGCGATCCCACAATCAACGGATCAGATCAAAGCTCTGCAGTCCTGCCACATCCAGTCGTGCATGGTGGTGGACCATTAAACAACTAACGGGAGGAGGAGACTCCATGAATATCCCCATCCTCAATGATGGTGGAACCCAGCACATGAGTGCAAAAGACAAAGCTGAAGCGTTTGCAACCAACTTCAGCCAGAAGTGCCGAGTGGATGATCCATATAGGCCTCCTCCTGAGGTCGCCACCATCACAGAAGCCAGTCTTCAGCCAATTTGATTCACTCCACGTGATATCAAGAAACGGCTGAGCGCACTGGATACAGCAAAGGCTATGGACCCCGACAACATCCCGGCTGTCGTGCTGAAGACTTGTGCTCCAGAACTAGCCGTGCCTCTAGCCAAGCTGTTCCAGTACAGCTACAACACTGGCATCTAACCAACAATGTGGAAAACTGCCCAGGTATGCCCTGTCCACAAAAAGCAGGACAAATCCAACCCAACCAATTATCACCCCATCAGTCTATTCTCAATCATCAGCAAAGTGATGGAAGGTGTCATCGACAGTGCTATCAAGCGACACTTACTCACCAATAATCTGCTCACTGATGCCCAGTTTGGGTTCCGCCAAGACCATTCAGCTCCCGACCTCATTACAGCCTTGGTCCAAACAAGGACAAAGGAGCTGAATTCAGAGGTGAGGTGAGAGTGACTGTCCTTGACATCAAGGCAGCATTTGACCGAGTCTGGCATCAAGGAGCCCTAGTAAAACTGAAGTCAATGGGAATCGGGGAAAACGCTCCACTGGCTGAAGTCATACCTAGCACAAAGGAAGATGGTTGTGGTGGTTGAAGGTCAATCATCACAGCTCCAGGACATCGCTGCAGGAGTTTCTCAGGGCAGTGTCCTAGGCCCAACCATCTTCAACTGCTTCATCAATGACCTTCCCTCCAACATAAGGTCAGAAATGGGGATGTTCGCTGATGACTGCACAGTGTTCAGCGCCATTCACAACTCCACAGATAATGAAGCAGTCCATGCTCGCATGCAACAAGACCTGGACGACGTTCAGGCTTGGGCTGATAAGTGGCAGGTAACATTCGCGCCACACCAGTGCCAGGCAATGACTATCTCCAACAAGCGAGAGTCTAACCACCTCCCCTTGACATTCAATGGCATTACCATCGCCGAATCTCCCACTATCAACATCCTGGGGTCACCATTAACCAGAAACTTAACTGGACCAGCCACATAAATACTGTGGCAACAAGAGCAGGTCAGAGGCTGGGTATTCTGTGGTGAGTGTCTCACCTCCTGACTCCCCAAAGCCTTTCCACCATCTACAAGGCACAAGTAAGGAGTGTGATGGAATAATCTCCACTTGCCTGGATGAGTGCAGCTCCAACAACACTCAGGAAGCTCGACACCATCCAAGACAAAGCAGCCCGCTTGATTGGCACCCCATCCACCACCTTAAACATTCACTCCCTCCACCACCAGCGTACCGTGGCTGCAGTGTGTACCATCTACAAGATGCACTGCAGCAATTCGCCAAGGCTTCTTCGGCAGCACCTCCCAAACCCGTGACCTCTTCCACCTAGAAGGACAAGGGCAGCAGGCGCATGGGAACACCATCACCTCCAAGTTCCCCTCCAAGTCACACACCATCCTGACTTGGAAGATCCTTCATCGTCGCTGGGTCAAAATCCTGGAACTCCCTCCCTAACAGCACTGTGGGAGTACCTTCACCGCACGGAATGCAGTGGTTCAAGAAGGCGGCTCACCACCACCTTCTCAAGGGCAACTAGGGATGGGCAATAAATGCTGGCCTTGCCAGTGATGCCGTGATCCCATAAACGAATAAAAAAGAAGTCCCTCATTATCACTACTTTATAGTTCTTGCACCTCTCTGTAATTTCCCTGCAAATTTGCTCCTCTGTATCTTTCCCACTATTTGGTGATCTACAGAATACACCTAGTAGTGTAATGGCACCTCTATTGTTTCTCAACTCTAACCAAATAGATTCTGTCCTTGACCCCTCCAGGACATCCTCCCTCTCCAGCACTGTAACATTCTCCTTAACCAATACAGCCGCCCCACCTTGGGGGAAAAATTGGGTCACGCCCCCTTTTGGGGGCTAACTTTGCCCCCGCGCCCGAAATTCACCGGTAGCTACTGGAAGCGCCCTGCCTCCCTCTTGGGGCGCTGCGAGTGAATATCACAGCGTTACATGCCACAGCGCCACGCCGCGGGACTGCAGGACTTCCCTTATTAAAGGGGAGGGGCCTAGCGCAGCACGACCCGGGCCCAGCTGGGCCACCAGGGATCGGAGTGCCGGCAAAAGAGCCCGGCACTCCGGAGCGCAGCCGGCACCCCGTGGGGGGGCTGCAGAGGAGGCCGGGGACGGCAAAGCGGGCAGTTGTTGGCAGGCGGCCAGCAACAAAAATGGCCGCTAGGCACCTCCTTTAATTTGCACCGCCCCGGCCGCAGGTAGGCCCCCCTGACCCCGTCGGACATAGAGTCAGGGGGCACTACCGAAGATCGCGGCCGGGGCACTGGGTACGCGAACGGGGCGCTGCGCACGGCAATGACGTCATAACCGGCGGCGCAGCTCCACAGGGTGCTAACGGTTACCGCCGCCCCAACCTCCTGCTGAATTTCACGGGAGGCGTTTGCGGCGCCGCGCCCAGGCGCTAGTTGCTTTGCGCCCCGTTAGCACCCTCTTAGGGCACTAACGGGAGGCACAAATCAACCGAATTTTCAGGCCCTTATATCCAGGAATATTTAGTACCCAATTTTGCCCTTTTTTGAGCCAGGTCTCCGTTATCACCACGACATCATATTCCCATGTGTCTATTGGCGCCAGCAGCTCACCAACCTTATTTACCACACTTCGTACGTTTACACACATGCACTGTAAACCTCTCTTAGACCTTCCTGTATTCTCTCTTAGTCTGACCCCGCCTAATACCATACTATTTCTTACTCTAGTGCTCTCTTTGTGCACCTTGTTTCTTCTTTCTAATGCTACATCCTGGTGCCCATCCCCCTGCCAAATTAGTTTAAACCCTCCCCAATGGCACGAGCAAACCTCCCCCCCCGCCCCCCGCCAGGACATTGGTCCCAGCTCTGTTGAGATGCAACCCGTCTGGCCTGTACAGGTCCCACCTCCCCCAGAACCGGCCCCAATGTCACTGGAATCTAAAGCCCTCCCTCCTGCACCATCTCTCCAGCCACGCATTCATCTGTTCTATCCTCCTATTTCTACTCACTAACTCGTGGCACCGGGAGTAATCCGGAGATTACTACCTTTGAGGTCCTGCTTTTTAATCTCTTTCCTAGCTCCCTAAAATCTGCCTCTTTCATCCCTCTTTCTACCTATGTCGTTGGTACCGATATGGACCACGACCTCTGGCTGTTCACCCTCCCCCCTCAGAATGTTCTGCAGCCGCTCAGTGTCATCCTTGACCCTGGCACCAGGGAGGCAACATACTTCCTGGAATCATGTGTAGGGCTGCAGAAATGCCTATCTGTTCCCTAACTATCGAATCCCCTATCACTATTGCTTCCCCGATCTTCTTCCTCCCCCCCCACCCCCCCGTACAGTTGAGCCACCTGTGGTGCCGTGGACTTGGCTCTGGCTGTACTCCCCAGAGGAACCATCGCCCTCACCAGTACTCAGAACAGAATACTGGTTGGAGAGCGAGATGCACTCAGGGGACTCCTGCACTACCTGCCTGGTCCTCCTTGTCTGTCTGACGGTCACCCATTCCCTCTCTGCCTGCACACTCTTACGCTGCAGGGTGACCACCTCCTGAAACATGCTATCCACGTAGCTCTCAGCCTCACGGATGCACCACAGTGACACCAGCTGCTGCTCAAGCTCCGAAACCCGGAGCTCGAGCTCCTCCAGCCGATGACACTTCCTGCACACGTGGTTATCCAGGACACGGGAAGCATCCTGGAGTTCCCACATGGCACAAGATGTGCATTCCACAGGGCTGAGATGCCCTGCCATGCTTCTATTTAACAGACCATTAACTAACTTAACAGAAATAAACTCAAGACTTAAAAAAATCAATCACCAGCTACTCACCAATCAGCTCCTTCCCTTGTGATGACATCACTTTAGGTTTTTTCCCCTCGTTCCCTGACGCTCGCGCTCCCTCTGGGCTTTTGGGCCTACCTTTATCTCCAGCCGCTCCTCTCGCTCTCCCGCAGGTCCGCTCTTGGGCCTATTAACTTAGAGTCCTTGGGTTCTGTGGCTCCACTCCTCCTTTTCAGTTAGACGTCTCAACCGCCTTTCTCCTCTCCACCGATTCCTGCTCTCATCAAATTCTTCCTCTCTGCTTGCAATCCACTCCGATTGCATTCACCCAGCTCTGTGCTCCAGGGAGAGAATGTTGGAGGGGATGTTGGAGGTGATGGTGTTCCCATGCGCCTACTGCCCTGTCCCTCTGGGTGTACAGATTTGGGAGGTGCAGTTGACGTGGGCTCAGTGAGTTGCTGCAAAGCTTCATGGCGATCGGCTGCACTCCATCGAATGGAGGCTGGAGAAGAATCTGAGCAACTGAAGACTTGCCTGGGGAAGGAGTGCAGCTTCCATGAGGACACAGAAATCTGGGGTACCAGTTGTCAGACGTTAGTAAGGAGGATGCCACAGGGTAGACTGGGCCGAGATTGCCCAGGGTAGACTGGGCCGAGATTGCCCAGGGTAGACTGGGCCGAGATTGCCCAGGGTAGACTGGGCCGAGATTGCCCAGGGTAGACTGGGCCGAGATTGCCCAGGGTAGACTGGGCCGAGATTGCCCAGGGTAGACTGGGCCGAGATTGCCCAGGGTAGACTGGGCCGAGATTTCCCAGGGTAGACTGGGCTGAGATTGCCTTAGTCTTGTCCTGATACAACACCTGGGTCATTAACAATAGTTCTGTTCCATTTTCTTCTTATTACTGAACTGCGCAGTGATTGTTTAAACTTGAAGCGTTGCTCCAGATTTCCAATCACTGTCTACCTCAATCAGCTCTGCTCCCAGTCACCTCCTGACAAGCCAATGCTTTTCTAGTCTCCTCAAACTCTGTCCTTGTGACACTGGAGATCAGCCCTTCTCTGCACCACTTGCAGACCTCACTTGGTCTCGGTGACTAGATGTGGACACGAGTGTACGACCCAGTGCTGACACTGCTGGCTTATTCCAGGTGTATTAACTGCACAAGCTGCACGGGGTCTGATGGCTCACTTGGCTAAGTTAATGTGGACAGTCCCAGGTTCAATCCCAGTCTGCGCCAAGTAGCTAACCTCAGCCGAGGGAGCAGCAATGGAATTCTTATTGAGAAAGAAAATGCAGTGGATGCTGTGTATATGGACTTTCAAAAGGCTTTGAATAAGGTGCTGCACTGGAGGCTTGGTGATAAATTAAGGCTCACGATATTACGGGAATATGGCAAGATGGATAGGAAGTTGACTAAAAGACAGAAACAGAGAGTTGTGGTTAATGGATAATTTTCAGACTGGAGAGACGTACACAGCGGTGACCTCCAGGGGTCAGTGTTGGGGCAATTGCTCTTCTCAATATATGAATGATTTAGACTTGGGTACAGGAGGCATGATATCAAAATAAGACATTAAGCAAGGAGTGTGTTTAACTGTGAGGACTGTTAGTGACTCAGGAAGTCATAGACGGGTTCGTAGATTGGGCAGGTAGATAACATTTAATGCCTGGGAATGTGAGATGTTACATTTTGGGAGGAAGAATAAGGAGAGGAGACACACACTAGTAAACTTTAAAAGGAATGGATGTGCAGAGAGAGTTAGGAGGTCAGATACACAAATATTTGAAAGTGAGAGGGCAGTTTATAAAACTGCAAAAAAAAGCATATCTGGTCCGATGTCATCCAGTTCTGGATGAGCAGAAATTTTCTCCAATTAAATATTGGGAAGACCAAAGCCATTGTTTTCGGTCCCAGCCACAAACTCCATTCCCTAGCCACTGACTCCATCCCTCTCCCTAACATCTGCCTGAGGCTGAACCACACTGTTCGCAACTTTGGTGTCATATTTGACCCTGAAATGAGCTTCCGACCACATATCCGCAGCATAACTAAGACCGCCTATTTCCACCTCTGTAACATCGCCCGTCTCCACCCTTGCCTCAGCTCATCCGCTGCTGAAACCCTCATCCATGCCTTTGTTACCTCTAGACTTGACTATTCCAACGCACTCCTGGCTGGCCTCTCACATTCTACCCCACGTAAACTTGAGGTCATCCAAAACTCGGCTGCCCGTGTCCTAACTCGCACCAAGTCCGTTCACCCATCACCCCTGTGCTCACTGACCTACATTGGCTCCCGGTTAAGCAACGCCTCGATTTCAAAATTCTCATCCTTGTTTTCAAATCCCTCCATGGCCTCGCCCCTCCCTATCTCTGTAATCTCCTTCAGCCCCACAACCCCCCGAGATATCTGCGCTCCTCTAATTCTGCCCTCTTGGGGATCCCTGATTATAATCGCTCAACCTTTGGTGGCCGTGCCTTCTGTTGCCCAGGCCCTAAGCTCTGGAATTCGCTGCCTAAACTGTCCTCTCTTTCCTCCTTTAAGACGCTCCTTTAAACCTACCTCTTTGACAAGCTTTTGGTCACCTGCCGTAATTTCTCCTTATGTGGCACGGGGTCAAATTTTTTTGTCTTATAACGCTCCTGTGAAGCGTCTTGGGACTTTTACTACGTTAAAGGCACTATATAAATACAAGTTGTTGTTGTTATATAATTGGGGACATAGGGTATTAACGTAAATAGCATATAGATATTAATGTAAATAGGAACATAGGAACAGGTGGAGGCCATTCAGCCCCTCGAGCCTGTTCCGCCATTCAATGAGATCATGGCTGATCTGCGATCTAACTCCATAGACCCGCCTTTGGCCCATATCCCTGAATACCTTTGGTTAACAGAAATCTATCAATCTCAGATTTGAAATTAACAATTGATCGAGCATCAATTGCTGTTTGCGGAAGAGAGTTCCAAACTTCTACCACCCTTTGTGTGTAGAAGTGTTTCCTAATTTCACTCCTGAAAGGTCGGGCTCTAATTTTTAGACTATGCTCCTTAGTCCTAGAATCCCCAACCAGCGGAAATAGTTTCTCTCTATCTACTCTATCAGTTCCCCTTAATATCTTACAGGGTACAGGGTATTAAGTATTATTAAATAGCGTATAGGGTATGAATGGAGAAAGGTTTTGCTAAACATGTACAATCACTAACTCGGCTGCTGTTGGAATAGTGTGTCCAGTTTTGGTCACCTGACTGTAGTAGGGATGTCAGGGCCATGGGGAGGGAGCAGGAGAGAGTCACTGAGAGGATTCCAGGGACGGGAGGCTTTAGTGCTGAGGAGAGACCAGAGAAACTGAGGATCTGTTCATTAGAACAAATATGGTAAAGAGCATCTCTGATAAAAGGGTTTATGATAAACTGAATGGGGAAAAACAATTCCCACTGGTTGGGGAGTTGGCGACTAGTGGGAATAAATTTAAAATCATCACAAAAGGAAAAGTAAGGATCGTCTCGGAGGGATTCCATTGGGTGAGGGTATCGAGAGGGATGAGTAAAGGCGGGTAAATGAGGTGCAGATCAGCCATGATCTAATTGAATAGGGGAACAGTCTTGAGGGGCTACATGGCCTCCTCCTATCCCCACGTAACAGGCTCGAGGGGCTGAATGGCCTCCTCCTGTTCATAAGAACATAAGAACATAAGAAATGGGAGCAGGAGTCGGCCATTCAGCCCCTCGAGCCTGCCCCGCAATTCAATAAGATCATGGCTGATCTTCTACCTCAACTCCACTTTCTTGCGCTATCCCCATTTTCCTTGATTCCATTAATATTCAAAAATCTATCGTACTGAGGAGTGCAATAGACAAAGCTGAAGCGTTTGCAACCATCTTCAGCCAGAAGTGCCGAGTGGATGATTCATATCGGCCTCCTCCTGAGGTCCCCACCATTGCAGAAGCCAGTCTTCAGCCAATTCGATTCACTCCACGTGATATCAAGAAACGGCTGAGCGCACTGGATACAGCAAAGGCTATGGGCCCCGACAACATCCCGGTTGTCGTGCTGAAGACTTGTGCTCCAGAACTAGCTGCGCCTCTAGCCAAGCTGTTCCAGTACAGTTACAACACTGGAATCCATCCGACAATGTGGAAAATTGCCCAGATATGTCCTGTCCACAAAAAGCAGGACAAATCCAATCCGGCCAATTACCGCCCCATCAGTCTACTCTCAATCATTAGCAAAGTGATGGAAGGTGTCATCGACAGTGCTATAAAGTGGCACTTACTCATCAATAACCTGCTCACTGATGCCCAGTTTGGGTTCCACTAGGACCACTCGGCTCCCGACCTCATTACAGCCTTGGTCCAAACATGGACAAAAGAGTTGAATTCCAGAGGTGAGGTGAGAGTGACTGCCCTTGACATCAAGGCAGCATTTGATCGAGTGTGGCATCAAGGAGCCCTAGTAAAACTGAAGTCAATGGGAATCGGGAGGAAAACTCTCCACTGGCTGGAGTCATACCTAGCACAAAGGAAGATGGTTGTGGTGGTTGAAGGTCAATCATCACAGCCCCAGGACATCGCTGCAGAAGTTCCTCAGGGCAGTGTCCTAGGCCCAACCATCTTCAGCTGCTTCATCAATGACCTTCCCTCCAACATAAGATCAGAAATGTAGATGTTCGCTGATGACTGCACAGTGTTCAGCGCCATTCACAACTCCTCAGATAATGAAGCAGTCCATGCCCGCATGCAACAAGACCTGGACGATGTTCAGGCTTGGGCTGATATGTGGCAGGTAACATTCGCTCCACAGAAGTGCCATCTACAAGATCCAACAAGCGAGAGTCTAACCACCGCCCCTTGACATTCAATGGCATTACCATTGCTGAATCCCCCACCATTAACATCCTGGGGGTCACCATTGACCAGAAACTGAACTGGACCAGCCACATAAATACTGTGGCAACAAGAGCAGGTCAGGGGCTAGGTATTCTGCGGCGAGTGTCTCACCTCCTGACTCCCCAAAGCCTTTCCACCATCTACAAGGCACAAGTAAGGAGTGTGATGGAATACTCCCCACTTGCCTGGATGAGTGCAGCTCCAACAACACTCAAGAAGCTCGACACCATCCAGGACAAAGCAGCCCGCTTGACTGGCACCCCATCCACCACCTTAAACATTCACTCCCTCCACCACCAGCGTACCGTGGCTGCAGTGTGTACCATCTACAAGATGCACTGCAGCAACTCGCCAAGGCTTCTTCGGCAGCACCTCCCAAACCCGCGACCTCTTCCACCTAGAAGGACAAGGGCAGCAGGCGCATGGGAACACCACCACCTCCAAGTTCCCTTCCGAGTCACACACCATCTTGACTTGGAAGTATATCGCCGATCCTTCATCGTCGCTGGGTCAAAATCCTGGAACTCCCTCCCTAACAGCACTGTGGGAGTACCTTCACCACATGGACTGCAGCGGTTCAAGAAGGCGGCTCACCACCACCTTCTCAAGGGCAACTAGGGATGGGCAATAAACGCTGGCCTTGCCAGCGACACCCACATCCCATAAAGAAATAAATTAAAAAAAGTAAACCGAGGCTGGCCAGGAAAGTGTGAGGTTGGATGACGAGGAGGTGGGCGAGGGTCAGCTGTCCAGACAATCCCACTGCTTGTGGTTTGAAGGATTGTGTTTCTCCCACTTGCTGCTGTTTATCAGAAGTGCGGGCAGTGAATGTCTGACAGTAGA
The DNA here is from genome assembly GCA_030390025.1 of Squalus acanthias. Classification (NCBI taxonomy): domain Eukaryota; kingdom Metazoa; phylum Chordata; class Chondrichthyes; order Squaliformes; family Squalidae; genus Squalus; species Squalus acanthias. The sequence goes on along the minus strand of CM059430.1, from coordinate 26,315,965 downwards.
GCTGCTGTTTGATTCCCCCCTCTCGTCCTCACTGTAAGCTGAGTGAGAGCCAACACATGGCACCACTGCTCACTGCAGCTGAGACTCTACATGTGGTCAGGAACAGCCCCTCCCCCCGCCCCTCCCCCCGCCCTTCGTCCCCTCGCCCCTCCCCTCGCCCTCCGCCCCCCCTTCACCCTCCACCCCCTCCCCTCGCCCCTTCCACCTCCGCCCCCTCCCCTCCACCTCCGCCCCCTCCCCTCGCCCTCCGCCCACCCCTCGCCCTCCGCCCCCTCCCCTTACCCTCCGCCCCCTCCACTCTCCCTCCTCCCCCTCCCCTCGCCCTCCGCCCACCCCTCGCCCTCCGCCCCCTCCCTTCACCCTCCGCCCCCTCCCCTCGCCCCTTCCACCTCCGCCCCCTCCCCTCGGCCTCCGCCCCCCCTTCACCCTCCGCCCCCCTCCCCTCGCCCTCCTCCCCCTCCCTTCACCCTCCGCCCCCTCCCCTCGCCCCTTCCACCTCCGCCCCCTCCCCTCGCCCCTTCCACCTCCGCCCCCTCCCCTCCACTTCTGCCCCCTCCCCTCGGCCTCCGCCCCCCCCTTCACCCTCCGCCCCCTCCCCTCGCCCTCCTCCCCCTCCCTTCACCCTCCGCCCCCCTCCCCTCGCCCCTTCCACCTCCGCCCCCTCCCCTCCACCTCCGCCCCCTCCCCTCGCCCTCTGCCCCCTTCACTCTCCCTCCTCCCCTCCGCCCCTCCTCGCCCTCCACCCCCTCCCTTCACCCTCCGTCCCCTCCCCTCGACCCTTCCACCTCCGCCCCCTCCCCTCGCCCTCTGCCCCCTCCACTCTCCCTCGCCCCCTCCACTCTCCCTCCTCCCCCTCCGCCCCTCCTCCCCCCTCGCCCTCCGCCCCCTCCCTTCACCCTCCGTCCCCTCCCTTCACCCTCCGTCCCCTCCCCTCGACCCTTCCACCTCCGCCCCCTCCCCTCGGCCTCCGCCCCCTCCCTTCACCCTCCGCCCCCCCTTCACCCTCCGCCCCCTCCCCTCGCCTTCCGCCCCCTCCCCTCGCCCTCCTCCCCCTCCCCTCGCCCTCCTCCCCCTCCCCTCACCAGCCCTTTTACCTCCTCCCTTCCCACCATCCAGGGCCCTAAACACCCCTTCCAGGTGAAACAGCGATTTACTTGTACTTCTTGCAATTTAGTATACTGTATTTGCTGCTCATGATGCGGTCTCCTCTACATTGGGGAGACCAAACACAGATTAGGTGACCACTTTGCGGAACACCTCCGTTCAATCCGCAAGCGTGGCACTGAGCTTCCGGTCGCCTGTCACTTTAATTCTCCGCTCCACTCCCACTCTGACCTTTGTCCTCGGCCTCTTACACTGTTCCAATGAAGCTTAACGTAAGCTCGAGGAACAGCACCTCATCTTTCGATTAGGCACTTTACAGCCTTCTGGACTCAACATTGAGTTCAACAATTTCAGATCATAACTTCTGGTCTCATTTTTTGGACAGCAGCTGTTGCTGATGATTCTGCTATTCCCATCTAACCCTCTACACCCATATTTTTACATCGGATTACATCGGATATACGGCACAGAAACAGGCCATTCGGCCCAACCAGTCCATGCCGCCGTTTATGCTCCACTCGAGCCTCCTCCCATCTTTCCTCATCTAAATCTATCAGCATAACCCTCTATACCCTTCTCCCTCATGCTTGTCCAGCCTCCCCTTAAATGCATCGATACTATTCACTTCAACCACTCCCTGTGATAGCGAGTTCCACATTCTCACCACTCTTGGGGTAAAGAAGTTTCTTCTGAATTCCCTTTTGGATTTCTTGGTGACTATCTTATATTGATGGCCTCTAGTTATGCTCTTCCCCACAAGTGGAAACATTCTCTCTCTATCCACTCTATCAAAACCTTTCATAATTTTAAAGACCTCTATTAGGTCACCCCTCAGCCTTCTTTTTTCAAGAGAAAGAGACCCAGCCTGTTCATCCTTTCCTGATAGATAGGTTTTGTTTCTTTATTTGTCCCATTACTGTGTCCTTTTGTCTTGCACCATCATCCCTTTTTTCATTTAATCTCTCCTGCCTTCCACCCGATCACAGACCTTCCCTTCATTCTTTCCCTTCCCACCCCTCTTTCCCTGCCTCTGCACCTGCTTAAAACCTGTTACATCTCTAACTTTTTCCAGTTCTGATGAAAGGTCATCGACCTGAAACGTTAACTCTGTTTCTCTCTCCACAGATGCTGCCTGACCTGCTTCGTGTGCCCAGCATTTTCTGTTTTTATTTCAGATTTCCAGCATCCGCAGTATTTTGTATTACAGACCGGGAACTGGACATTATGGGGCTGGAGGTGTCAGAGGGAGGATTCTGGATTTCAGCACGGGAAGGATTTGGGGAGCAGGAGGTTCAGGGGGTTGATCATCTATTCTGGGTGTACAACAGCTTCAAAAAGTTGTCACTTGTTTACATGAAGTGTGGCGACAGAATTTCAACTCTCCAACCCTCCTGCAAAACCATCTCATGCCCACAGGGTGGCGGTAGAGTCACACGAGTCAAAAACTCTCAGCAAACCTCGAGCACCAGCAGGCCCTGACCAGGAGGTGGCAGCACTGCGCTGTCTGGCTCAGTCTTACTGTCTGGGTCAGTCTCACTGTCTGATTCAGTCTGACTGTCTGGGTCAGTCCTGACCGCTCGGCCCCTGGGGCAGAACTTATAAAACAAGGTTCGAGTGCAGTGACTCCGGAATATCTTCACCCCAAACACCAGCGACTGAGAAACAATTTAGCAGACAGTTTGCCCATTGTCCCCGTCTCCACCTTTCACACAGGAAACAAGTACACTGCACACCTGGCATTCAACAACAACAACTTGTAGTTAGAAACTGGTAGCGCCATTTAGGGGTAGAGGGATGTAACACGGTCGAAGGGCTGGGTGGGAGGTTTCAGCTGGGGGTATTAGGGGAGCTCCAGGGGACAGAAGGTGCAGTGACTGGAGGAGTGATTATATCACAGGAACAGGAGGAGGCTATTCAGCCCATCGAGCCTGTTCCGCCATTCAATGTGATCATGGCTGGTCTACATGTACCCGCCTTTGCCCCATGTCCCTTAATACCTTTGGTTAACAAAAATCTATCAATCTTCGATTTAAAATTGACAATTTGCGGAAGCAGGTTCCAAATTTCTACCACCCTTTGTTATCACATCGAATATACAGCAAGGAAACAGGCCATTCGGCCCAACTGGTCCATGCTGGTGTTTATGCGTGGCTCAAAGAGTGGTGTGTGAAAAACGGGTTTCAATTCATGGGGCACTGCCACCAGTACTGGGGAAAGAGGGAGCTGTTCCTTCGGGACGGGCTCCACTTAAACCGGGCTGGGACCAGCGTCCTGGCGAATCGAATAACTAGGGCTGTAGATAGGGCTTTAAACTAAAAAAATGGGGGGAGGGGTCAGGTGAGGGGAAATTTAGAAATCTAAAGAGAAAGGTCAAGGCAATAGAGCAGTGTAGTGATTTGGATAAAAATAAGCAGAGTGTAACAGGAAGGGACAGAGAGTTTAACGGTAGCAATGCAGCAGAGAATAAGGTCAAAAGCAGGGAATAATGGTAAAAAAATTAAATTAAAGGCTCTTTATCTGAATGCATGAAGCATTCGTAACAAGATAGACGAACTCGTGGCACAAATAGAGATAAATGGGTTTGATCTAATAGCCATTACAGAGACGTGGTTGCAAGGTGGCCAAGGTTGGGAACTAAATGTTCCAGGGTACTTGACGTTTCGAAAAGACAGGCAGAATGGAAAAGGAGGGGGAGTAGCCATGATAATAAAGGATGACATAAGAACAGTAGCGAGAAAGGATCTCGGCTGGGAAGATCAGGAAGTAGAATCAGTATGGGTGGAGATAAGGAATAACAAGGGGCAGAAAACACTGGTAGGAGTAGGATATAGGCCTCCTAACAGTGGCTATACCATTGGACAGAATATTAATCAAGAAATAGTAAGAGCTTGCAACAAAGGTAATGCAATAATCTTGGGGGACTTTAATCTTCATATAGACTAGACAAATCAAATTGGCAAAGGTAGTCTGGAGTTCATGGAATGCATTTGCGACAGTTTTCTAGAACAATATGTCATGGATAACAATATTTCATAATTCTCAACAGAAATACATTCCATTGAGAAACAAAAACTCCACGGGAAAAGTGATCCAACCGTGGCTAACTAAAGAAGTTAAGGATAGCATTAGATTGAAAGAAGAAGCTTATAATGTTGCAAAGAATAATAGTAACCCTGAGGATTGGGAGAGTTTCAGAAACCAGCAAAGGTTAACCAAAAAATCGATTAAAAGGGAAAAAATTGAATACGAGAGAAAACTAGCAAGAAATATAAAAGCAGATTGTAAGAGCTTCTACAAATATGTAAAAAGGAAGAGAGTAGCAAAAGTAAACATTGGTCCCTTAGAGGCTAAGACAGGAGAAATTATTATGGGGAATAAGGAAATGGCAGAAACCTTAAATAAATATTTTGTATCTGTCTTCACAGTAGAAGACACAAAAAGCATACCAAAAATGGTGGGGAACCAAGGGTCTAATGAGGGTGAGGAACTTAACGTAATTAATATAAGTAGAGAAAACGTACTAGAGAAACTAATGGGACTAAAAGCGACAAATCGCCTGGACCTGATGGCCTACATCCTAGGGTTCTAAAAGAGGTGGCTGAAGAGATAGTGGATGCGTTGGTTTTGATCTCCCAAAATTCCCTAAATTCTAGAATGGTCCCAGCTGATTGGAAGGTCGCAAATATAACACCGTTATTCAAGAAAGGAGGGAGAGAAAAAACAGGGAACTGCAGGCCAGTTAGCCTGACATCAGTCATCAGGAAAATGCTGGAATCCATTGTTAAGGAAGTGGTTTCAGGGCACTTAGAAAATCATAACTTGATTAGGCAGATTCAACATGGTTTTATGAAAGGGAAATCGTGTTTGACAAATTTATTAGAGTTTTTTGAGGATGTAACTAGCAGGGTAGATAAAGGGGAACCAGTGGATGTAGTATATTTGGATTTCCAAAAGGCATTCGATAAGGTGCCACATAAAAGGTTATTACACAAGATTAGGGCTCATGGGGTTGGGGGTAATATAATAGCATGGCTGGAGGATTGGTTAACGGACAGAAAACAGAGAGTAGGGAAAAATGGATCTTTTTCAGGTTGACAGGCTGTAACTGGTGGGGTGCTGCAAGGATCAGTGTTGGGGCTCAGCTATTCACAATCTATATTAATGACCTAGATGAAGGGACCCAGTGTAATGTATCCAAGTTTGCTGATGATACAAAGCTAGGTGGGACAGTAAGCTGTGAGGAGAACACAAAGAGTCTGCAAAGGGATATAGATAGACTAAGTGAGTGGGCAGTAAGATGGCAGATGGAGTATAATGTAGGGAAATGTGAGGTTATTCACTTTGGTAGGAAGAATAGAAAAACAGAATATTTTTTAAATGGTGAGAAACTTTCAAATGATGGTGTTCAGAAAGATTTGGGTGTCCTCGTGCAAGAAACATAGAAAGCTAGCATGCAGGTACAGCAAGCAATAAGGAAGGCAAATGGCATGTTGGCCTTTATTGCAAGGGGGTTGGAGTAAAAGAGTAAGGAAGTCTTGCTACAATTGTACAGGGCCTTGGTGAGACCACACCTGGAGTACTGTGCACAGTTTTGGTCTCCTTATCTAAGGAAGGATATACTTGCCTTGGAGGCGGTGTAACAAAGGTTCACTAGATTGATTCCTGGGATGAGAGGGCTGTCCTATGATGAGAGATTGTGTAGAATGGGCCTATACTCTCTGGAGTTGAGAAGAATGAGAGGTGATCTCATTGAAACATACAAGATTCTGAAAGGGATTGACAGGGGAGATGCAGAGAGGCTGTTTTCCCTGGCTGGAGTGTCTAGAACTAGGGGTCACAGTCTCAGGATAAGGGCTCGGCCATTTAAGACTGAGATGAGGAGGAATTTCTTCACTCAGAGGGTTGTGAATCTTTGGAATTCTCAGCCCCAGAGGGCTGTAAATGCTGAGTCTTTGAGTATATTCAAGGCTGAGATCGATAGATTTTTGGACTCTAGGGGAATCAAGGGATATGGAGATCGGGTGGGAAAGTGGAGTTGAGGTAGAAGATCAGCCATGATCTTATTGAATGGCGGAGCAGGCTCGAGGGGCCGTATGGCCGACTCCAGCTCCTATTTCTTATGTTCTTATGTTCCACAAAACCTCCTCCCACCCCTATTTCATCTTACCTTTGCAACATATCCTTCTATTCCTTTCTCCCTCATGTGTTTATCTAGCTTCCCCTTAAATGCATCTACGCTATTCACTTCAACCACTCCCTGTGGTAGCAAGTTCCACATTCTCACCACTCTCTGGGTAAAGAAGTTGGGAAGATGATTGATGGAACAATGAAAGGTGTTGGAGAGGTGGAGAGTGCATGGAGCGATGTAGAGCTGGAGGAGGCAGAGCGAAGACCACACAGGGTCGAAGGTATGGATGGGATCAGAGGGAGCCTGTGGAGCTTGGGAAGGGCTGGGGTCCTGGGATTGTGGGATGGAGAAGGTTTGAGCTGTGGCGGATGGAGGCTGTGAGAAGAGCCTCAGGAGCACCACCATCGAGGAGATCAGGGCGTGAAGTACTCAGCTCAGCAGTGAGACAGCGGAGGCACTGAGAAAGATCCTAACCCTGGAGCCCAACAGGAAACTGGACTTGTAGAGTAAAGCCCCCTGTATACTGTCCCATCAAACACTCTCAGGGTTAGATACAGAGTAAAGCTCCCTGTATACTGTCCCATCAAACACTCCCAGGGCAGGTACAGCACGGGTTAGATACAGAGTAAAGCTCCCTGTATACTGTCCCATCAAACACTCCCCGGGCAGGTACAGAGTGAAGCTCCCTGTATACTGTCCCTAAAACACTCCCCGGGCAGGTACAGAGTGAAGCTCCCTGTATACCGTCCCTAAAACACTCCCAGGGCAGGTACAGCACGGATTAGATACAGAGTAAAGCTCCCTCTACACTGTCCCATCAAACACTCCCAGGGCAGGTACAGCACGGGTTAGATACAGAGTAAAGCTCCCTCTACACTGTCCCATCAAACACTCCCAGGGAAGGTACAGCACGGGTTAGATACAGAGTAAAGCTCCCTCTACACCGTCCCATCAAACACTCCCAGGGCGGGTACAGCACGGGTTAGATACAGAGTAATCTGTCTTTACTCTGTAGAGGGAGCTTTACTCTGTCATCCTTCCTGCTCTTGTTTGTACGGGTTGAGCGGCTCCATGAGGAGGAGGTATCGCAGGTCACTGAAATCTGGTGCGGAGAAATTGGAGGGGAGAGGGGAGAGGGCCGATAAGCAGAACAGTCTGCAAAACATAAACATTTCCTTACCATAAATTAATCTCTGCCTCTGATTCCACTGACCAGACTTCTGGGCCACAAGGCTCTGAGTCACAAACTGAACCGTACGAAGCTCACTGAGTAGGACTCTGTGTGATTATGTTCTTATCTCTCTGTCTCTCTTTATCACTCTCTCTCTTTCTTCTCTGTCTCTGTCTCTCTCTCTGCCTTCCTTCCTGTCAGGGTGACTTAGGGTTACATCTAACATTAAAGACAATGAACAGCTCATTCTCCTTGGCTGGAGTAATCCTGAGCCCTTGGCCCTCCCAGTGGGCAGTACAGGCTGCTGGAGTCTGACTGTGCCACACTGACCCTAACAGAGTGTGGCAGGGGCCGGATTGACAGATGCTCTCTGCCACTGGGCCTTTGCTTATTAAAAAATGAACAAGACCGCGCAAGAGCTGATCCCAGCACACGGGGAATAAACCCCCAGCTCTCCACAAACTCATTGGAGTTTAGAAGAATTAGAGGTGATCTTATTGAAACATATAAGATTTTGAGGGGGCTCGACAAGGTAGATGCAGGGAGGATGTTTCCCCTCGTGGGGGAATCTAGAACTAGGGGGCACAGTTTCAGGATAAATAGTCGCTCATTTAAAATGGAGATGAGGAGGAATTTCTTCTCTCAGAGGGTCGTGAATCTTTGGAATTCTCTACCCCAGAGAGCTGTGGAGGTGGAGTCATTGAATATATTCAAGGCGGAGATAGACATATCTACAGGGGAGTCAAGGGTTATGGGGAGCGGGCAGGAAAGTGGCATTGAGGCCAAGATCAGATCAGCAATGATCTTATTGAATGGCAGGGCAGGCTCGAGGGGCCGAATGGCCTACTCCTGCTCCAACGTCTTATGTTCTTATCAGGAAGCAGCAAGATCCAGATCTCCGATTAACACTCATTCTTTCCTACAACCTTACTGTTCAAACCCACACACCATTTCTGATTTTTAATCAGCTAGATTTTTGCCTTTACCCCCTCGATGTTAAGCAGTGGGGCAGAACACACAATGGGAAATCAGACAGGAGCTTTACACTAACCCTACAGAACTTCCCGGAGTGGAAGGGAAATCTATGGGGCAATGACTTGGATGAAGGAATTGAGAGTAGGATATCCAAGTTTGCAGATGACACTAAATTAGGAGGTACAGTAAGTTGTGTAGATGGGAGCAGAAATTTACAAGAGGCACAGACAGATTCAGTGAGTGGGCAAAACTGGCAGATGGAGTTCAACATGGGGAAGTGTGAGGTCACCCACTTTGGATCCAAGAAAGATAAATCAGTGTATTTTTTTCAGAGACTAGGAGGTGTGTCGGAGCAAAGGGAGTTGGGCGTCCATGTGCATAAATCATTAAACGCTTGTGCACAGGTACAAAACGTAATCAAAAGGCGAATGGAATGTTGCCTTTTATCGCAAGGGGGCTGGAATACAAAGTTATGTTACAGTTTATGTAAAGCTCTGGTTAGACTCCACCTGGAGTAACTGGGTTCAGTTCTGGGCCCCACACCTCAGGAAGGATATATTGGCCTTGGAGGGGGAGCAGTGCAGATTCACCAGAATGATACCGGGGCTAAAAGGGTTAAATTATGAGGACAGGTTGCACAGACTGGGCTTGTGTTCCTGTGAGTTTAGAAGGTCAAGGGGTGATCTAATTGAGGTGTTTAAAATGATAAAGAGATTTGATAGGGTGGATAGAGAGAAACTATTTCCTCTGGTCGGGGGAGTCCAGAACAAGGGGGCAGAACCTTAAAATCAGAGCCAGGCCGTTCAGGGGTGATGTCAGGAAGCACTTCTTCACACAAAGGGTTGTTGAGGCCGGGGGTCAATTGGAGTTTTCAAGACTGAGATCAATAGATTTTTGTTGGGAAAGGATATTAAGTGATATGGAAGCAAGGCAGGAAAATGGAGTTAAGATACAGATCAGCCACTTGTTAGAGACCCGGAACCCGGACTTTCTGGTTGGGAAAGGGACACTTTAGATGCACTGGGAATTATCCAGGGCACTCCAGAATGTTCACTCCCGGTAAGACACAATCAGCTCCAGCCCTGCTTCTAAAAAAATCAGACCCGGAATCCAGCGAACCTCATTAGAAGCGTCAAAATGCAGGATTAAAATATCCAAACTCTGATCAGCAATCGATGAGCTGATCCAGGCGAGCGCTCTCTGGGCTGGATTTTGATACTGGGGCGGGTTGGGGTCGTGTCATCCGCATTTCGTGTTATCCACCCGACTGCAATTGGATGTGGGAGATTGATGCAATTTTCACTTAATTGGGCAATTGAGTTCCAGCATGTGGGAACCCATGAACCAATTAGTGGTTTCAGTCTGAAAGTCGCCTCTGATGATGTCATCATTGCTGCTGCATTGCAGGTCAAAGACTGCCTGGCCTTTGCTGTGAGTGGACCTGGATGCAAAATGAGCAGCAGCTCAGAGAGAGAGAGAGAGTTTTTTTTGCCACCAAGTCCTCCCAGGCAGTCTCTGAAGACATTCAATGCAGCAGCATCAGAGGCAACTTTCAGACCTAATACTACTACTACCTTCATCACATCTCCGTTGTAATAGTGTATCCACTTGTGCTCCCGCCAGGTTTCACTGGCGTGTTTCACATCAGGCGTGCTTCACGTCGGCAAAGGGTTAAACTAGCTAAAACGTTTCAAAATGGCATTACAGAGCCAATTTAGGGCTTGTTAATGGCCTCTCCCGCCTCTTGGAGGCGGGACGGAGTCGGGAACCCCGCGACCGATTTTGTCAAAATTGCGTGGAGGCGGAATGGAGTCGGGATCAGGTCCGCCCGCCACTTTTCGCTATTTTAACCCCCCACACGCCTCCAAACCCGACTCCACGGGTCATTGAAAATCCAGCCCTCTGTCTCCCGGGTTTATTGAGATTCGGGAAGAGCTGGGGGTGCAGTAATGAATTAATTGACGTCTAGCATTTTGGAGAACTTGCCATGTTGTCTGAAGGATTCTCTTGGCAGGGCTGATGAGTGGAGAGGAGTGTGTGACTGTGAGAGGAGTGAAGTGGCAGCCTGAGTGAGCCCAGTCTCCGCTCCAAGTGCCAGTGAAGGGGGACTGCAGCTGATTACAGAGGCGCTGAAGGGCCATTCACATCGCACTCTTGAACTGGGGCCGTGTGATTAATGCTGATCAACACCGGCTTTCGACAGGGCAATCAGACTGAAACACACGGCCCCATCAGACGAGGCGGACAGAATCGCTCCTTCTCACCCACAGCAGACAGGAGACAGACAGGAGCCGCGCAATACCGGAGCAGCAATGCAGGAAACGGCTGAAGGCCATCGACAGGGAGAGGCTGAAACGTGGCAAATGCAGGAAATATACCCTAAACAGTAGAACTCTCCACGGAGCAGTGGGACATAGATCCAGAGATACAGATACATAGGAACAGTAGGCCATTCAGCCCCTCGAGTCTGTACCGCCATTCAATGAGATCATGGCTGATCTGTATCTTAACTGCATCGACCTGCCTTGGTTCTGTAACCCTTAATACCCAACAAAAATCTATTAATCTCAGTTTTGAAATTGTCAATTGCTTTTTGGGGGAGAGAGTTCCAGATTTCCACCACCCTTTGTGTGAAGAAGTTCTTCCTGACATCACCCCTGAATGGCCTGGCTCTAATTTTAAGGTTGTGCCTCCTTGTTCTGGACTCCCCCCACCAGAGGAAATAGTTTTTCTCTCTCTACTCTATCAATCCTTTAATCATCTTAAACACATCAATTAGATCACCCCTTAATCTTTTATACTCAAGGGAACACAAGCCCAGTCCATGCAACCTGTCCTCATAATTTAACCCTTTTAGCCCCGGTATTATTTTGGCGACTCGATTTCAAAATTTTGATCCTTGTTTTCAAATCCCTCCATGGCCTCGCCCCTCCCTATCTCTGTAATCTCCTTCAGCCCCACAACCCCCCTGAGATATCTGCGCTCCTCTAATTCTGCCCTCTTGAGCATCCCTGATTATAATCGCTCAACCACTGGCGGCCGTGCCTTCTGTTGCCTAGGCCCTAAGCTCTGGAAATCCCTGCCTAAACCTCTCCGCCTCGCTATCCTCCTTTATGACGCTTCTTAAAACCTACTTCTTTGACCAAGCTTTTGGTCATCTGTCCTAATTTATCCTTATGTGGATCGGTGTCAAATTTTTTGTCTTAAAGTACTCCTGTGCAGTGCCTTGGGACGTTTTACTATGTTAAAAGCGCTATATAAATACAAGTTGTTGTTGACTCTGCGCTGCATCCCCTCCAAGGCCAATCAATATATCCTTCCTGACAGGGTTACAGATACACAGATCCCTGGTACAAACAAAGGAGTGCACTAACAAATAGGGTCCGGGTAAGAAAAAATGGTAATAAGACAAATAGGGCCATAGTACAAAAAAATGTTTAGATGTCTAAATATGTTAAAAAGACAAATCTAAAGGCACTGTATCTGAATGCACGAAGCATTCGTAACAAGGTAGACGAATTAACAGCGCAAATAGATGTAAACGGATACGATATAATTGCGATTACGGAAACATGGCTGCAGGGTGACCAAAGCTATTCGAGGGTATTCGATATTTAGGAAGGACAAGCGAAAAGGAAAAGCAGGTGGGGTGGCATTGTTAGTAAAGGATGAAATCAGAGCAATAGTGAGAAAGGATATTGGCTCAGAAAATCAAGATGTAGAATCAGTCTGGGTGGAGCTAAGAAGCACCAAGGGGCAGAAAACATTGGTGGGAGTTGTCTATAGGCCTCCAAGCAGTAGTGGTAATGTAGGGGATGGCATCAAACAGGAAATTAGAGATGCATGCAACAAGGGTACCACAGTAATCATGGGTGACTTTAATCTACATATAGACTGGCCAAACCAAATTAGCAATAATACTGTGGAGGATGAATTCCTGAAGTGTGTACGAGATGGTTTTTGAGACCAGTACGTTGAAGAGCCAACTAGGGAACAGGTTATCCTAGATTGGGTATTGTGCAATGAGAAGGGGTTAATTAATAATCTTGTTGTGAGGGGTCCTTTAGGGAAGAGTGACCATAACATGATAGAATTCTTCATTAAAATGGAAAGTGAAAAAGTCCAATCTGAAACTAGGGTCCTAAATCTAAACAAAGGAAACTACGATGGTATGAGTGAGTTGGCTATGATAGATTGGGGAGCTTCATTAAAAGGCATGATGGTGGATAGGCAATGGCTAACATTTAAGGAACAAAGGCATGAATTGCAACAGTTATACATTCCTTTCTGCCGCAAAAACACAAAAGGAAAAGCGGCCCAACCATGGCTAACAACAGAAATTAAGGATAGTATTAGATCCAAAGAGGACTCATATAAAGTTGCCAGAAAAAGTAGCAAGCCTGAGGATTGGGAGCAGTTTAGAGTTCAGCAAAAAAGGACCAAGAGATTGATTAAGAGGGGAAAAATAGAGTATGAGAGTAAACTTTCAAGGAACATAAAAGCGATTGTAAAAGCTTCTACAAGTATGTAAAAAGAAAAAGATTAGTGAAGACAAATGTAGGTCCCTTACAGGCAGAAACGGGAGAATTTATAATGGGGAACAAGGAAATGGCAGAGCAATTAAACAAATACTTTGGTTCTGTCTTCACGGAAGAGGACACAAATAACTTCCCAGAAATAGTAAGGGGCAGGAGGTTTAGAGGGGATTTGAGGAAAAACTTTTTCACCCAGAGGGTGGTTGGAATCTGGAACTCACTGCCTGAAAGGGTGGTAGAGGCAGGAACCCTCACAACATTCAAGAAGCATTTAGATGAGCACTTGAAACGCCATAGCTTACAAGGTTACGGACCAAGGGGGAAAAATTCAGTTGGTTGCGCCTCCCGTTAGCGCCTTAAGAGGGCGCTAATGGGGCGTAAAGCATCTAGCGCCCAGGCGCGGCGAAGTTTGCGCCGCTCGTGAAATTAACTAGACATTTTGCGGCGGCGCTAAACACTACCGCCACAATCTCCTGCGCCGGCAGATCGTGACGTCAGTCGAGTGCGCAACGCCCCGGTATCGCCCCGGAGCGGATATTGAGTGGCGCCCCCTGCCTTACCGCCTGACGCTAGCAACGACAGGTTGAGGGGAGCGTTCTGCAGTCATGAAGGGAAAGGGGGAGCGCTATTTAAAGGTGACCGCTTCCTGCCTTTTATTGTTGGTGCCATTTTTTAACTACGCATTCTGAGAGAGAGAGAGACTTCTGGAGAGATTCAATGCTGTGTGAAGGAGTTTTGGGTACTCAGCAGCACTTTGCAGGTTCATTTTGATTTGCCATTCCTTGTATCGATTTAGAAGAGACTGTGGGGGCTGCACTCTGAGCTCTTTGCCTGGTACTCTCCATTGTTCTTTCCAGCAGATTTGATGTGCAGGTCTCTCCAGGCCGAGATTCAAGGCTGCAATGAGCAGGATGTGGATGGAAAGCAAAATTAACCATCCCCTTTAAGAACTGGCCCGTGCCATTGTGTGTGTGTTCCATTGCTGACTGACATTACATGAGCTTCGCCAGCGCTCTGAGGTAGCGCCTCGCTCTTCGGCCTTTGCGCCTTAAGACAGGTGTGAAGCGCCTGATTTAGCGCTCCAATCACCTCCAGGGGCGATAAAAGTCAAGTTTGCAGTCGGTGGCGATAATTAGCGCCAGGCGCTAATCTTTGCGCCCGGCCGATAATTGCGCCCCAAATGGGGCGATACTGAATTTCTCCCCCCAAGAGCTGGAAAATGGGATTAGAATAGACAGAGCTTGATGGCCGGTGCGGACATGATGGGCCGAAGGGCCTCTTTCTGTGCTGTATAACTCTATGGGGGAGAAATTCAGTATCGCCCCATTTGGGGCGCAATTATCGGCTGGGCGCAAAGATTAGCGCCTGCCGCTAATTATCGCCTCCGACTGCAAACTTGACTTTTATCGCCCCTGGAAGTGATTGGAGCGCTAAATCAGGCGCTTCACACCTGTCTTAAGGCGCAAAGGCCGAGGAGCGAGGCGCTACCTCAGAGCGCTGGCGAAGCTCATGTGATGTCAGTCAGCAATGGAACACACACACAATGGCGCCGGCCAGTTCTTAAAGGGGAGTGTTGATCTTGCTTTCCATCCACATCCTGCTCATTGCAGCCTTGAATCTCGGCCTGGAGAGACCTGTACATCAAATCTGCTGGAAAGAACAATGGAGAGACCAGGGAAAGAGCTCAGAGTGCAGCCCCCACAGTCTCTTCTAAATCGATACAAGGAAGGGCAAATCAAACTGAACCTGCAAAGTGCTGCTCAGTACCCAAAACTCCTTCACACAGCGTTGAATCTCTCCAGAAGTCTCTCTCTCTCTCTCTCTCTCTCAGAATGCGTGGTTCAAAAATGTCACCAACAATAAAAGGCAGGAAGCGGTCGCCTTTAAATAGCGCTCCCCCAGTCCCTTCCTGACTGCAAAACGCTCCCCTCAACCTGTCGTTGCTAGCGGCAGGCGGTAAGGCAAGGGCGACACTCAATATCCGCTCCAGGGCGCTACTGGGGCGTAGCGCACTCGACTGACGTCACGATCTGCCGGCGCAGGAGATCGTGGCGGTAGTGTTTGGCGCCGCCGCAAAATGTCTAGTTAATTTCGCGAGCGGCACAAACATTGCCGCGCCCGGGCGCTAGTTGCTTTGCGCCTCATTAGCGCCCTCTTAAGGCACTAACGGGAGGCGCAACCAACTGAATTTTCCCCCGATGACTCTAAATGCTAGGGAACCAAGGGGTAAAAATTGAGTCGCGCCCCATTTGGGCGCCCCGAAAAAATTAGCAGCCCCGCGCCGGAACTTCAGTGGTTGCGCCCCAAGAGGGAAGCGGGGCGCCACTGGAAGCACCCCGCATCCCTCTTGGGGCGCTGCGAGGGAATATCCTGGCGCTACGTGCCGCAGCGCCACGCGCTGCGGCACGTCGCGCCGCGGTATTGCAGGCCTTCCTCCCCTTCTTAAAGGGGAGGGACCCTGCGCAGCGCGAACCGGGGCCCAGCTGGGCCCCCAGGGATCGGGAGTGCCGGCAAAAGAGCCCGGCACTCAAGAGAAGTGCCGGGCTCTTGGAGCGCAGCCGGCACTTCACGGTGGGGGGGCTTCACGGGGGCCGGGGACAGCAACGGGGGCAGGTGCTGGCAGGCGGCCAGCAACAAAAATGGCCGCCTGCCACCTCCCCTTTAAATATCGCCGCCCCGGCCGCACGTACGCCTCCCTGAACCCGTCGGACATAGCGTCTGGCGGTAAATCAGGGGGCGCGACTGAAGATCGCGGCTGGAGCGCGAGCGGGGTGCTGCGCACGGCGATGACGTCATCGCCGGCGGCGCAGCGCCACAGGGCGCTACCGGCTGGCGCCGCCGCTAACCTCCCGCTGAATTTTTCGGGAGGCGTGGGCGGCGCTGCGCCCGGGCGTTAGCTGCTTTACGCCCCATTAGCGCCCTCTTAAGGCGCTAACGGGAGGCGCAAGCAGCTGAATTTTTCCCCCCAAGGGTCTAGGGAGAAGGTGGAATTAAAGGAAATTAGTATTAGTAAAAAAAAAAGTGCTGGAGAAATTAATGGGACTGAAAGATTATAAATCTCCAGGGCCTGATAATCTGCATCCCAGAGTACTAAAAGAGGTAGCCATAGAAATAGTGGATGCATTGGTTGTCATCTTCCAAAATTCTATAGATTATGGAACAGTTCCTGCAGATTGGAGGGTGGCAAATGTAACCCCATTATTTAAAAAAGGAGGGAGAGAGAAAACAGGGAACTACAGACCGGTTAGCCTAACATCAGTAGTAGGGAAAATGCTAGAGTCTCTTATAAAGGATGTGATAACAGGACACTTAGAAAATATCAACGGGATTAGACAAAGTCAACATGGATTTATGAAAGGGAAATCGTGTTTGACAAACCTACTGGAGTTTTTTGAGGATGTAACTGGTAGAATAGATAAGGGAGAACCAGTGGATGTAGTGTATTTGGATTTTCAGAAGGCCTTTGATAAAGTCCCACATAAGAGGTTAGTGTGCAAAATTAAAGCACATGGGATTGGGGGTAATATACTGGCATGGATTGAAAATTGGTTAACAGACAGGAAACAGAGAGTAGGAATAAATGGGTCTTTTTTGGGGTGGCAGGCGGTGACTAGTGGGATACCGCAGGGATCAGTGCTTGGGCCCCAGCTATTCACAATATATATATAAATGATTTGGATGAGGGAACCAAATGTAATATTTCCAAGTTTGCTGACGACACAAAACTAGGAGGGATTGTGAGTTGTGAGGAGGATGCAAAGAGGCTTCAAGGTGATTTAGACAAGTTGAGTGAGTGGGCAAATACATGGCAGATGCAGTATAATGTGGATAAATGTGAAGTTATCCACTTCGGTAGGAAAAACAGAAAGGTAGAGTATTATTTAAATGGTGATAGATTGGGAAATACTGATGTACAAAGGGACCTGGATGTCCTTGTACACCAGTCACTGAAAGCAAACATGCAGGTGCAGCAAGCAGTTAGGAAGGCAAATGGTATGCTGGCCTTCATTACAAGAGGATTTGAGTACAGGAGCAAGGAGGATGTCTTGCTACAGGTGTACAGGGCTTTGGTGAGACCACACCTGGAGTACTGTGTGCAGTTTTGGTCTCCTTGCCTAAGAAAGGATATACTTGCCATAGAGGGAGTGCACCAAAGGTTCACCAGACTGATTCCTGGGATGGCAGGACTGTCGTATGAGGAGAGATTGGGTTGACTAGGCCTGTATTCACTAGAGTTTAAAAGAATGAGAGGGGATCTCATTGAAACGTATAAAATTCTGACAGGGCTAGATAGACTGGATGCAGGATGTTTCCCCTGGCTGGGGGGTCTGGAACGAGGGGGTCACAGTCTCAGGATACGGTGCAGGACATTTAGGACTGAGATAAGGAGAAATTTCTTCACTCAGAGGGTGGTGAACCTGTGGAATTCTCTACCACAGAAGGCTGTGGAGGCCAAGTCACTGAATATATTTAAGAAGGAGATAGATAGATTTCTAGACACAAAAAGCATCAAGGGGTATGGGGAGAGCGCGGGAATATGGTATTGAGAGAGGATCAGCCATGATCATATTGAATGGCGGAGCAGACTCGAAGGACCGAATGGCCTACTCCTGCTCCTATTTTTCTATGCTTCTATGTTTACCCGCTGTGTACTGTACATGTACAGGAGCTGACACTGAGACACACACGGGCCGTACAGTACCAGACGGGACTGACAGAGAAGTTGTCCTTTCTGACCATGTCTGCCTGCAGTGTGTCAGTGTGTAACCGTTCCGATATGAAGGTGCTGAAAGGGCAGCTGAAGAATGAAATATATTTGAGATAGTTGTTGACGGTTTGTAGATGAGATGCAATCTTTCTTGCCGTTAGTACTTGTTGAAAGGGTCTGTAGTTTGATGGGGTTGTCGGCTGGGAGCTGAATCTCAGGTGCTTGTATTTTTCACCGTGCTCATCCATCAAATCAATCAATAGTGGTCCCACCGACTTGCATTAATAATCCTGCCAGGGTTCCTTCTCTGAGAGCCTGGAGTTGTCTAGAATGATGGATCATCATGGGTTTTAGTGTGATTTATTCCCAGGCCCCTCCTGTGTGCTGGTTGGAGGTTGCCGAAAGAAACAGACTAGAATTCCGGTCAAATTCTGCCTTTATTGGGTGGGATTCCTGGATTCTTGCAGTTCTCTTGGGTAAATCGCACCCTGTAATTCCATCCATTTTACTGCCAGTGGTGGTGGGATATGATGTCATCGCACCATTCCTGCCGTCACTCCCACATTCACTGAATATCAGGGCAGAGAGCTGGGAGTGGAACTGGCTTAACATATCCCAGCCCCATTTCCCCCGCTCCCCATTCCTCTCCCACCATCCCCCTTACCCCCTCCCCCCCATCCCCCTTCCCCCCTCCCCACCATCCCCCTTACCCCCTCCCCCCTTCCCCCCTCTCCACCATTCCCCTTCCCCACCCATCCCTTTCCCAGCATCTCCATTATGCCCCTCCCCATTTCCCCCCCTCCCCCATTCCCACGTCCCCCCCCCAGGAACAGGAGAAACGTGGTAAGAATTGAAGCCAAGTGAGTTTTACTAACTGCGGTGCACTGGCTTCTATTGGAGGGACCCAATCACCCTGGGATAGATCACTGGTCTGCTGATCCCAGATTGGCGTACAGCAGCAAGATTCAGGACTGGCAGTTAGAAGGTCAACCTTGAACCCCCCGCCACTCCCCAACAGACCCCCCCACACCCCCATTCCCTCCGCCAGACTCCCCTCCCGCCAGCCCCCGCCCCAACCCCTCTGCCAGACACTCATTCCCCCATCCCAACTCCCCGACCACAACACAGTGACAGGAACAGTCGGGGGAGATTCTACACCACACACTGACAGTGTGGGTGAACTCCAGATGATTTTGGCCATTTATCGAACACACTTTAAAATTAGCAACATTTTAAATTCCACCAGAAATTATGTCTGAACGAGAGAAGTATTTGATGCTGCTGCTTTATAATGTCTGGGGTGAGGGGTCACAGGGTTAAATGTTACCTCCCTCACAGTGCACAGTGCCATGTGGAAGGTTAGACAGCTCTTTCTAGCCATGGGAGATGGGAGCAGACAGTCTGTAATCTGATTGTGATGCCAGCAGTTGATCATATTCCGCCCTTCCGCCACACTTCACTGGTCCTCCTGACACATCTCCTCTCATTCCCCGTCCATCCACATGCTCATTCACGACTGTCCAGAAGATGGATAGTGGTTGTTGCTAATCAGGCCCCAGGAGGGAGGAAGGTTACAGCAGGCACTTGTGTGCAGTAACAAAACCGCTCCAATCTTCAGTTTGTTCTGAGCTCTGCGTTCTCTGCAGGTCCTGCTTTAACCTTTCCCGATTTATTCCTTCCTCTTACGATGCTGAAGATTTCTTTCTCCATCAGAACAGGCTCAGGTCAAGAAGGTACAATATGCATTTAGAAGCAGCAGTTCATCAGCTCACTTTACCAGAAGCTGTGCTGACACGAACATCACCTTCACAAAGAACGTTTCACAGCCCGATCCGTGTTGGAGCCTGTAGTTGCTGCGATTCTGCTTCACTCACTTGGCTTCCGTTTGAACTTGGAATTGGTCCGTGGCCTTTCTCAGGACTGGCTCCTGAGCCAGCTCTCCACTTACTTCCACCCCTGTGGCTTTTCCCCATACCCCTTTGCAATCTCTCTTTTTCTAACACTATTTCAGGTCAGGCATTCATATTTCTTTTAATTTGTTCTTGGGATGTGGGTAAGATTGGCAAGGCAGCATTTATTGCCTACGTGTAGGTGCCCTGAGGGCATTAGGAGTCAACCACAGTGTGTGACTGGAGTCACGTATAGGCCAGACCGGTTAAGGACGGCAGGCTCCCTTCCCTGAAGGACTTCAGTGAACCAGTTGGGTTTTTACGACAATCTTTGGTTCATGGTTTCACAGCGCACAAATTCACAACTTGCCCTGGTTGTGTTTGAACTTCTCCAGTACGATAACCACGAGTCTCTCGCACCCATAACCAACAGTCTTAGTGATGAAAAAATTATCCCAACCTCTCCCTCTGCTTTCTTTTGGAAAAAAATTGAAATTTCAGCTTGAGTTACCAACACATGGACCAGTGGAAATAGTTTTTCCTTATGTCCTTTATCAGAACCTCTCATCATTTAAAGATTTTTGTCAGGTAACCTTCTCCACTCGAATGAAAAGAGCCCCAGATTCTCCCATCTCACCTCATAACAAAACCCTCTTATCCCTGGGATCATCTTTCTGAATCTCTTTTGCACCTTCCAAATGGCCTTGACATCCTTCCCAAAATAGGCTGCCCAAAATGGGACACATTATTCTAACTGTGGCTTAATGTTCTAATTAGGTAATTCTCAGTGGGAGTATTCGCCATGTGTTCTCGAACTAGCTTCTTTAACTCATAATCTGCTTCTATCCAAGTAATCTACATTTCAATTCCTTGCATCGTTTCATTAACCTGGATTTGATATCTATTGATTTTATTGCAGTGAGAGTTGATGTAACATCTCCCATCTAACTTCATAACTCAATGATCGGAGAGCTACAATTACTGGTGCTCTTTCTCCAACACTTCCCAGTGTCTGCAGCCAGACTCTGAGCTCCCGGAGTGATCCACACACACCACAGAATATCAGTGATGCTTCCCAGGGCTAATTTCTGTAATCCATGAACGCCTCGACATACTGTGCACAACTCAGTATCGACACACTGAAGAGTTACACCACCTGAAACACCATGAATCATTCTCTGTACCAGTGCTGACATGCCTCTTGTGTAATTCAACCATTTGGAGTTATTGCTTTTGATTTTCACTGGCCACATATTAGTGATGTTACTTTTTATCCACCCTGCTCGTTACATCCTCAAAGAACTCTCGTAAATTTGTCAAACACGATTTCCCTTTCATAAAACCATGTTGACTCTGCTTGATTGTATTATAATTTTCTAAATATCCTGCTATTACTTCCTTAAGAATGGATTCCAGCATTTTCCCAATGACAGATGTTAGGCTAACTGGCCTATAGTTTCCTGCTTTTTGCCACCCTCCTTTCTTAAATAGGGGCGTTACATTTGCGGTTTTCCAATCCGCTGGGACCTCTCCAGAATCCAGGGAATTTTGGTAGATTACAACCAACGCATCCACTATCTCTGCAGCCACTTCTTTTAAGACCCTAGGATGCAGGCCATCAGGTCCAGGGGACTTGTCAGCCTTTAGTCCCATTAGTTTGCCTAGTACTTTTTCTCTAGTGATAGTCATTGTTTTAAGTTATTATTGGGATGCTTTTAGTGCCTTCTACCGTGAAGACCGATACAAAATATTTGTTCAAAGTCTCTGCCATTTCCGTGTTTCCCATTATTAATTCCCCAGTCCCATCCTCTAAGGGACCAACATTTACTTTAGCTACTCTCTTCCCTTTTATATACCTGTAGAAGCTCTTCCTGTCTGTTTTTATATTTTTTGCGAGTTTACTTTCATAATCTATCTTCTCCCTCTTTATTATTTTTTTAGTCATCCTTTGCTGGTTTCTAAAAATTTCCTAATCCTCTGGCCACCACTAATCTTCGCAACATTGTATGCCTTTTCTTTCAATTTGATACCATCCTTAACTTCCTTAGTTAGCCGGTTGGTTCATCCTTCTCGTAGAGTCTTTCTTTCTCACTGGAATAAACCTTTGCTGAGAGTTATGAAATATTTCCTTAAATGTCTGCCACTGCTTATCTATTGTCTTACCATTTAATCTATTTTCCCAGTCCACTTTAGCCAACTCTGTCTTCATATCTTTGTAATTGCCTTTATTTAAGTTTAGGACACTAGTTTCAAACCCAAGTTTCTCAGCCTCAAACTGAATTTGAAATTCTATCATGCTATGATCACTCTTCCCGAGAGGATCCTTTACTATGAGATCATTAATTAATCCTGTTTCATTACACATTACCAGATCTAAAATAGCCTTCTCCCTGGTTGGTTCCACAACGTATTGTCCTAAGAAACCATCCCGAATACATTCTATGAACTCAACCTCAAGGCTACCCTTGCCAATTTGATTTGTCCAATCTATATGAAGATTAAAATCGTCCATGATTATCGCAGTACCTTTCTTACAAACCCCTATTATTTCTTGATTTATACTCTGTCCTACAGTGTAGCTACTGTTAGGGGGCGTATAGACTACTCCCACCAGTGACTTCTTTCCCTTACTATTTCTTATCTCCACCCAAACTGATTCCACATCTTGATCTTCTGAGCCAATATCATTTCTCACCACTGCACTGATCTCATCCTTTATTAACAGAGCTACCCAACCTCCTTTTCAGCTTGAAGACATTGCTCAGATTTTGGTGTCAACTGCAAACTTGCTGACCATACTCCCAACACCACTCTCCAGGTCATTAATAAAGACCATGAAGAGTAGCGGGCCTCGGACCCATCCCCAGGGGACACCACTTGTAACATGTCTTCAAGCTGAACCACATCCGTTAACTGCAACTTTTTGGCTGCGGGATTGGAGCCAATTTCTAATCCAGCATTTCACGTTCCTACTGATACCACAAGATTCTATCTTGTGAAGTAACCCAGTGTGAGGAACCTTATCAAAGGCTTTCTGAAAGTCCAGGGAGACAATGTCGACCGGATTTTCCTCATCCACCACCCGAGTGACTTCCTCAAAAAACCCAATCAAATTTGTTCGGCACGACCTAGATTTTCGGAAGTCACGTTGTCAATTTATCTCAAACAAAACCAGTGACATAAGAAACTTTGAGTCTTGCACTGAAGGGAAGGGAGAATTAACATTAATTTAATGGCGAGAGCTCGCGAAAGATTAATGGAGAGCTAACATAAAAAATACAACAGATCAAGAAATTGGACACAAAGATCACAGCGATCACTGATGATTCAAATATCTCTTTTGCTGGCAAATGCCTTAGTCCTGACAGTTAGGATACCGTCAAACCTGGAACTGGACACCGGATAGCTGAACAGTGGATAAAGTGCTACACCCTCGACCATAAAATGGGACTGGAAACACGTTCTCTTCACAGGGAAAGGATAGACAATTCATCCTGTCTCCGATCACCCATCCTCCCCCAGAATGTTATTGATCTGCTATCCGACCCCTATTGGCCGTGATTGGAAAGGTTCAGTCCAAGCTAGAATTTGAGTCAGTTTTGGTCCCTCAGCAAGCTGGTGATGTGACAGGAACGCAGCAAGGTCCCGGAAACTGCGACATGGAGGAAGGCAGCCGCCTATTTGCTGGGCAGGGGGTAGAAGCGTTTGAGCAGATCTTTCTTGTTCACTTTTCCCATGTGGTTGCGAGGTATCTCCTCCACGAGGATGAGCTCCGAGGGGAGACTGTACATGGCCATGTGCTCCCTGTAATCAAAATACAATTAGCAATCCATCACCATGGGAACCAGCGCTGCAGTCACTACTTTAACCCTGCACTGAACTGGCAGTATGACTGCGACCTCCACACGACCCCTGTGCCACATAGGATGACCAGTCACCCTCTCTGGTCACTCGAGGTGAGCGCCTTGGTGTCAATGTCCAGTCGCATTATAGAATAAACCACACCACATACCCACACCACACACACAACCCACACCACATACCCACACACAACCCACCCCACACCACATACCCACACACAACCCACACCACATACCCACACACAACCCACACACAACCCACCCCACACCACATACCCACACACAACCCACAACCCACACCACCCACACCACATATCCACACAACCCACCCCACATACCCACACACAACCCACCCCACATACCCACACACAACCCACACCACCCACACACAACCCACCCCACACCACATACCCACACACAACCCACAACACACACACAACCCACACCACACACCCACACACAACCCACACCACACACACAACCCACACCACATACCCACACACAACCCACACCCACACACAACCCACCCCACACCACATACCCACACAACCCACCCCACACCACATACCCACACAACCCACCCCACACCACATACCCACACACAACCCACACCAAACACACAACCCACACCACACACACAACCCACACCACATACCCACACACAACCCACACCACACACCCAACCCACACACCCAACCCACACCACACACCCACAACCCACACCACATACCCACACACAACCCACCCCACACCACATACCCACACACAACCCACACCACACACACAACCCACACCACATACCCACCCCACACCACATACCCACACACAACCCACACCACACAACCCACACACCACATACAACCCACACACAACCCACACCACACCACATACCCACACACAACCCACACCACACAAACAACCCACACACCACACACAACCCACACCACACACAACCCACACACTACCCACACCACACACACACACACACACACAACCCACACCACACACACACACACACACAACCCACCCCACACACACAACCCACACCACACACCCACACCACACACACAACCCACACCACATACCCACACACACAACCCACACCACATACCCATACACACACAACCCACACCACATACCTACACACACCCCACACCAGAAACCCACACTACAACCCCACACACAAATCACACCACAACCCCACACACAACAAACCCACACATCAGTAGTAGATGAGTACGAGTAACGCTACCCATGTCCGCAGCTACTGTGTTCCGTATAACTGTCTGGGGATCAGTGAGATATGACAGCTCTGGCGGGCGGGGGCTAGACGCTCTGGCTGGCGGGGGCTAGACGCTCTGGCTGGCGGTGGAGGAAAGGCTGTCACTCCAGCCACCAGCCACAATCAGAGAAAGGAGACCTTCAGCCTCTCGGTTTACACTGGAACGAAAGCTCAGTGTCTCCCAAATCCCTCCCTCTCACCTGGCCCACTCTTTCAGCTCCTTCAGGGACAGCGAACATCCTTCTTGTAGCTGGACAACTGCTACCACCTTCTGACCCCAGGTCATATCAGAGGCACCGATAACTGCAACATCTGCAATGGCAAACAGCGTGTGAGAGTGAGTGTGTGAGCGAGCGAGTGTGCAGGGCTGTGAGTGTGAGCGACTGTGCAGGGCTGTGAGTGTGAGCGACTGTGCAGGGCTGTGTGTGTGAGCGACTGTGCAGGGCTGTGTGTGTGAGCGAGTGTGCAGGGCTGTCTGTGTGAGCATGTGTGCAGGGCTGTGTGTGTGAGCGAGTGTGCAGGGCTGTGTGTGTGAGCGAGTGTGCACGGCTGTGTGTGTGAGCGAGTGTGCAGGGCTGTGTGTGTTTGTGAGCGAGTGTGCAGCGCTGTGTGTGTGAGCGAGTGTGCAGGGCTGTGTGAGTGTGAGCGAGTGTGCAGGGCTGTGTGAGTGTGAGCGAGTGTGCAGGGCTGTGTGGGTGAGCGAGTGTGCAAGGCTGTGTGTTTGAGCGAGTGTGCAGGGCTGTGAGCGTGTGTGCAAGGCTGTGTGTTTGAGCGAGTGTGCAGGGCTGTGTGTGTGTGTGAGCGAGTGTGCAGGGCTGTGAGTGTGAGCGACTGTGCAGGGCTGTGAGTGTGAGCGACTGTGCAGGGCTGTGTGTGTGAGCGAGTGTGCAGGGCTGTGTGTGTGAGCGAGCGTGCAGGGCTGTGCGTGTGAGCGAGCGTGCAGGGCTGTGTGTGTGAGCGAGCGTGCAGGTCTGTGTGTACGAGCGAGCGTGCAGGGCTGTGTGTGCGAGCGAGTGTGCAGGGCTGTGTGCGCGAGCGAGTGTGCAGGGCTGTGTGCGCGAGCGAGTGTGCAAGGCTGTGCGTGCGAGCGAGTGTGCAGGGCTGTGCGTGCGAGCGAGTGTGCAGGGCTGTGCGTGCGAGCGAGTGTGCAGGGCTGTGCGTGCGAGCGAGTGTGCAGGGCTGTGCGTGCGAGCGAGTGTGCAGGGCTGTGCGTGCGAGCGAGTGTGCAGGGCTGTGCGTGCGAGCGAGTGTGCAGGGCTGTGCGTGCGAGCGAGTGTGCAGGGCTGTGCGTGCGAGCGAGTGTGCAGGGCTGTGCGTGTGAGCGACTGTGCAGGGCTGTGAGTGTGAGCGTGTGTGCAAGGCTGTGTGTGTGAGCGAGTGTGCAGGTCTGTGTGTGTGAGCGAATGAGCAGAGCTGTGTGTGTGAGCGAGTGTGCAGGGCTGTGCGTGTGAGCGAGTGTGCAGGGCTGTGAGTGTGAGCGAATGAGCAGAGCTGTGTGTGTGAGCGAGTGTGCAGGGCTGTGCGTGTGAGCGAGTGTGCAGGGCTGTGAGTGTGAGCGAGTGTGCAGGGCTGTGCGTGTGAGCGAGTGTGCAGGGCTGTGCGTGTGAGCGAGTGTGCAGGGCTGTGCGTGTGAGCGAGTGTGCAGGGCTGTGCGTGTGAGCGAGTGTGCAGGGCTGTGCGTGTGAGCGAGTGTGCAGGGCTGTGCGTGTGAGCGAGTGTGCAGGGCTGTGCGTGTGAGCGAGTGTGCAGGGCTGTGCGTGTGAGCGAGTGCGCAGGGCTGTGAGTGTGGGCGAGTGTGCTGGGCTGTGTGTGTGTGTGTGTGTGAGCGAGTGTGCAGGGCTGTGTGTGTCAGCGAGTTTGCAGGGCTGTGCGTGTGAGCGAGTGTGCAGGGCTGTGCGTGTTTGTGAGCGAGTGTGCAGGGCTGTGTGTGTGAGCGAGTGTGCAGGGCTGTGTGTGTGAGAGCAGGGCTGTGTGTGAGCGCGAGTGTGCAAGGCTGTGTGTGTGTGAACGAGTATGCAGGGCTGTGTGTGTGAGCGAGTGTGCAGGGCTGTGTGTGTGAGCGAGTGTGCAGGGCTGTGTGTGTGAGCGAGTGTGCAGGGCTGTGTGTGTCAGCAAGTGTGCAGGGCTGTGTGTCTGAGCGAGTGTGCAGGGCTGTGCGTGTGAGCGAGCGTGCAGGGCTGTGCGTGTGAGCGAGCGTGCAGGGCTGTATGTGTGAGCGAGTGTGCACGGCTGTGTGTGTGAGCGAGCGTGCAGGGCTGTGCGTGTGAGCGAGCGTGCAGGGCTGTATGTGTGAGCGAGTGTGCACGGCTGTGTGTACAGCGAGTGAGCAGGGCTGTGTGTGTGAGCGAGTGTGCAGGGCTGTGTGTGTGCATGTGAGAGCAGGGCTGTGTGTGTGAGCGAGTGGGCAGGGCTGTGTGTGCCAGCGAGTGTGCAGGGCTGGGTGTGCGAGCGCGAGTGTGCAAGGCTGTGTGTGAGCGCGAGTGTACAGGGCTGTGTGTGTGAGCGAGTGTGCAGGGCTGTGTGTGCGCGAGTGTGCAGGGCTGTGTGTGTGAGCGCGTGTGCAGGGCTGTCTGTGTGAGCGAGTGTGCACGGCTGTGTGTGTGAGCGAGTGTGCAGGGCTGTGTGTGTGCAGGGCTGTGTGTGAGCGAGTGTGCAGGGCTGTGTGTGTGAGTGAGGGTGCCGGGCTGTGTGTGAGCGAGTGTGCAGGGCTGTGTGTGTGCAGGGCTGTGTGTGAGCGAGTGTGCAGGGCTGTGTGTGTGAGTGTGTGTGCCGGGCTGTGTGTGAGCGAGTGTGCAGGGCTGTGTGTGTGAGCGAGTGTGCAGCGCTGTGTGTTAAAGCGAGTGTGCAGGGCTGTGTGTGATTGTGAGCGAGTGTACAGGGCTGTGTGTGTGAGCGAGTGTGCAGGGCTGTGTGAGTGTGAGCGAGTGTGCAGGGCTGTGTGTGGGAGCGTGTGTGCAAGGCTGTGTGTTTGAGCGAGTGTGCAGGGCTGTGAGTGTGAGCGAGTGTGCAGGGCTGTGAGTGTGAGCGACTGTGCAGGGCTGTGAGTGTGAGCGACTGTGCAGGGCTGTGAGTGTGAGCGACTGTGCAGGGCTGTGTGTGTGAGCGAGTGTGCAGGGCTGTGTGTGTGAGCGAGTGTGCAGGGCTGTGAGTGTGAGCGACTGTGCAGGGCTGTGTGTGTGAGCGACTGTGCAGGGCTGTGTGTGTGAGCGAGTGTGCAGGGCTGTGAGTGTGAGCGAGTGTGCAGGGCTGTGAGTGTGAGCGAGTGTGCAGGGCTGTGAGTGTGAGCGACTGTGCAGGGCTGTGTGTGTGTGTGAGCGAGTGTGCAGGGCTGTGAGTGTGAGCGAGTGTGCAGGGCTGTGAGTGTGAGCGACTGTGCAGGGCTGTGAGTGTGAGCGAGTGTGCAGGGCTGTGAGTGTGAGCGAGTGTGCAGGGCTGTGAGTGTGAGCGACTGTGCAGGGCTGTGAGTGTGAGCGAGTGTGCAGGGCTGTGTGTGTGAGCGAGTGTGCAGGGCTGTGAGTGTGAGCGACTGTGCAGGGCTGTGTGTGTGAGTGAGTGTGCAGGGCTGTGTGTGTGAGTGAGTGTGCAGGGCTGTGTGTGTGAGCGAGCGTGCAGGGCTGTGAGTGTGAGCGACTGTGCAGGGCTGTGAGTGTGAGCGACTGTGCAGGGCTGTGAGTGTGAGCGAGTGTGCAGGGCTGTGAGTGTGAGCGACTGTGCAGGGCTGTGAGAGTGAGCGAGTGTGCAGGGCTGTGAGTGTGAGCGAGTGTGCAGGGCTGTGAGTGTGAGCGACTGTGCAGGGCTGTGAGTGTGAGCGAGTGTGCAGGGCTGTGTGTGTGAGCGAGTGTGCAGGGCTGTGAGTGTGAGCGACTGTGCAGGGCTGTGTGTGTGAGTGAGTGTGCAGGGCTGTGTGTGTGAGTGAGTGTGCAGGGCTGTGTGTGTGAGCGAGCGTGCAGGGCTGTGTGTGTGAGCGAGCGTGCAGGGCTGTGTGTGTGAGCGAGCGTGCAGGTCTGTGTGTGCGAGCGAGCGTGCAGGGCTGTGTGAGCGAGCGAGCGTGCAGGGCTGTGTGTGCGAGCGAGCGTGCAGGGCTGTGCGTGCGAGCGAGTGTGCAGGGCTGTGCGTGCGAGCGAGTGTGCAGGGCTGTGCGTGCGAGCGAGTGTGCAGGGCTGTGCGTGCGAGCGAGTGTGCAGGGCTGTGCGTGCGAGCGAGTGTGCAGGGCTGTGCGTGCGAGCGAGTGTGCAGGGCTGTGCGTGCGAGCGAGTGTGCAGGGCTGTGCGTGCGAGCGAGTGTGCAGGGCTGGGTGTGTGAGCGACTGTGCAGGGCTGTGAGTGTGAGCGTGTATGCAAGGCTGTGTGTGTGAGCGAGTGTGCAGGTCTGTGTGTGTGAGCGAATGAGCAGAGCTGTGAGTGTGAGCGAGTGTGCAGGGCTGTGCGTGTGAGCGAGTGTGCAGGGCTGTGAGTGTGAGCGAGTGTGCAGGGCTGTGCGTGCGAGCGAGTGTGCAGGGCTGTGCGTGCGAGCGAGTGTGCAGGGCTGTGCGTGTGAGCGAGTGTGCAGGGCTGAGCGTGTGAGCGAGTGTGCAGGGCTGTGTGTGTGAGCGACTGTGCAGGGCTGTGAGTGTGAGCGTGTGTGCAAGGCTGTGTGTGTGAGCGAGTGTGCAGGTCTGTGTGTGTGAGCGAATGAGCAGAGCTGTGTGTGTGAGCGAGTGTGCAGGGCTGTGCGTGTGAGCGAGTGTGCAGGGCTGTGAGTGTGAGCGAGTGTGCAGGACTGTGTGTGTGAGAGCAGGGCTGTGTGTGAGCGCGAGTGTGCAAGGCTGTGTGTGTGTGAACGAGTATGCAGGGCTGTGTGTGTGAGCGAGTGTGCAGGGCTGTGTGTGTGAGCGAGTGTGCAGGGCTGTGTGTGTGAGCGAGTGTGCAGGGCTGTGTGTGTCAGCGAGTGTGCAGGGCTGTGTGTGTCAGCGAGTGTGCAGGGCTGTGTGTCTGAGCGAGTGTGCAGGGCTGTGTGTGTGAGCGAGTGTGCAGGGCTGTGTGTGTGAGCGCGAGTGTGCAGGGCTGTGAGTGTGAACGAGTGTGCAGGGCTGTGCGTGTGAGCGAGCGTGCAGGGCTGTATGTGTGAGCGAGTGTACACGGCTGTGTGTGTGAGCGAGCGTGCAGGGCTGTGCGTGTGAGCGAGCGTGCAGGGCTGTATGTGTGAGCGAGTGTGCACGGCTGTGTGTACAGCGAGTGAGCAGGGCTGTGTGTGTGAGCGAGTGTGCAGGGCTGTGTGAGCGTGTGAGAGAGCAGGGCAGTGTGTGTGAGCGAGTGTGCAGGGCTGTGTGTGTCAGCGAGTGTGCAGGGCTGTGTGTGTGCATGTGAGAGCAGGGCTGTGTGTGTGAGCGAGTGGGCAGGGCTGTGTGTGCCAGCGAGTGTGCAGGGCTGGGTGTGCGAGCACGAGTGTGCAAGGCTGTGTGTGAGCGCGAGTGTGGAGGGCTGTGTGTGTGAGCGAGTGTGCAGGGCTGTGTGTGCGCGAGTGTGCAGGGCTGTGTGTGTGAGCGCGTGTGCAGGGCTGTGTGTGTGAGCGCGTGTGCAGGGCTGTCTGTGTGAGCGAGTGTGCACGGCTGTGTGTGTGAGCGAGTGAGCAGGGCTGTGTGTGTGAGCGAGTGTGCAGGGCTGTGTGAGCGTGTGAGAGAGCAGGGCAGTGTGTGTGAGCGAGTGTGCAGGGCTGTGTGTGTCAGCGAGTGTGCAGGGCTGTGTGTGTGCATGTGAGAGCAGGGCTGTGTGTGTGAGCGAGTGGGCAGGGCTGTGTGTGCCAGCGAGTGTGCAGGGCTGGGTGTGTGAGCGAGTGTGCAAGGCTGTGTGTGTTAGCGAGTGTGCAGGGCTGGGTGTGCGAGCACGAGTGTGCAAGGCTGTGTGTGAGCGCGAGTGTGGAGGGCTGTGTGTGTGAGCGAGTGTGCAGGGCTGTGTGTGCGCGAGTGTGCAGGGCTGTGTGTGTGAGCGCGTGTGCAGGGCTGTGTGTGTGAGCGCGTGTGCAGGGCTGTCTGTGTGAGCGAGTGTGCACGGCTGTGTGTGTGAGCGAGTGTGCAGGGCTGTGTGTGTGAGCGAGTGTTCAGGGCTGTGTGTGTGAGCGAGTGTGCACGGCTGTGTGTGTGAGCGAGTGTGCAGGGCTGTGTGTGTGAGCGAGTGTGCAGGGCTGTGTGTGTGAGCGAGTGTGCAGCGCTGTGTGTTAAAGCGAGTGTGCAGGGCTGTGTGTGATTGTGAGCGAGTGTGCAGGGCTGTGTGTGTGAGCGAGTGTGCAGGGCTGTGTGAGTGTGAGCGAGTGTGCAGGGCTGTGTGTGGGAGCGTGTGTGCAAGGCTGTGTGTTTGAGCGAGTGTGCAGGGCTGTGAGTGTGAGCGACTGTGCAGGGCTGTGAGTGTGAGCGACTGTGCAGGGCTGTGTGTGTGAGCGAGTGTGCAGGGCTGTGTGTGTGAGCGAGTGTGCAGGGCTGTGAGTGTGAGCGACTGTGCAGGGCTGTGTGTGTGAGCGACTGTGCAGGGCTGTGTGTGTGAGCGAGTGTGCAGGGCTGTGAGTGTGAGCGAGTGTGCAGGGCTGTGAGTGTGAGCGAGTGTGCAGGGCTGTGAGTGTGAGCGACTGTGCAGGGCTGTGTGTGTGTGTGAGCGAGTGTGCAGGGCTGTGTGTGTGAGCGAGTGTGCAGGGCTGTGTGTGTGCAGGGCTGTGTGTGAGCGAGCGTGCAGGGCTGTATGTGTGAGCGAGTGTACACGACTTTGTGTGTGAGCGAGTGTGCAGGGCTGTGTGTGTCAGCGAGTGTGCAGGGCTGTGTGTGTGCATGTGAGAGCAGGGCTGTGTGTGTGAGCGAGTGGGCAGGGCTGTGTGTGCCAGCGAGTGTGCAGGGCTGGGTGTGTGAGCGAGTGTGCAAGGCTGTGTGTGTTAGCGAGTGTGCAGGGCTGGGTGTGCGAGCACGAGTGTGCAAGGCTGTGTGTGAGCGCGAGTGTGGAGGGCTGTGTGTGTGAGCGAGTGTGCAGGGCTGTGTGTGCGCGAGTGTGCAGGGCTGTGTGTGTGAGCGCGTGTGCAGGGCTGTCTGTGTGAGCGAGTGTGCACGGCTGTGTGTGTGAGCGAGTGTGCAGGGCTGTGTGTGTGAGCGAGTGTTCAGGGCTGTGTGTGTGAGCGAGTGTGCACGGCTGTGTGTGTGAGCGAGTGTGCACGGCTGTGTGTGTGAGCGAGTGTGCAGGGCTGTGTGTGTGAGCGAGTTTGCAGGGCTGTGTGAGTGTGAGCGAGTGTGCAGGTCTGTGTGAGTGTGAGCGAGTGTGCAGGGCTGCGTGTGTCAGCGAGTGAGCAGGGCAGTGTGTGTGAGCGAGTGTGCAGGGCAGTGTGTGTGAGCGAGTGTGCAGGTCTGTGTGAGCGAGTGTGCAGGGCTGTGTGTGTGAGCGAGTGTGCAGGGCTCTGAGTGTGAGCGAGTGTGCAGGGCTGTGTGTGTGAGCGAGTTTGCAGGGATGTGTGAGTGTGAGCGAGTGTGCAGGTCTGTGTGAGTGTGAGCGAGTGTGCAGGACTTTGTGTGTGAGCGAGTGTGCAGGACTGTGTGTGTGTGTGAGCGAGTGTGCAGGGCTGTGAGTGTTAGCGAGTGTGTAGGGCTGTGTGTGTGTGTGAGAGAGTGTGTGCAGGGCTGTGTGTGTTAGCGAGTGTGTAGGGCTGTGTGTGTGTGTGTGAGAGTTTGTGCAGGGCTGTGTGTGTGAGCGAGTGTGCAGGGCTGTGAGTGTGAGCGAGTGAGCAGGGCTGTGTGTGTGAGCGAGTGTGCAGGGCTGTGTGTGTGAGCGCAAGTGTGCAGGGCTGTGAGTGTGAACGAGTGTGCAGGGCTGTGCGTGTGAGCGAGCGTGCAGGGCTGTATGTGTGAGCGAGTGTACACGGCTGTGTGTGTGAGCGAGTGTGCAGGGCTGTGTGTGTGAGCGAGTGTGCAGGGCTGTGTGTGTGCAGGGCTGTGTGTGAGCGAGTGTGCAGGGCTGTGTGTGTGAGCGAGGGTGCCGGGCTGTGTGTGAGCGAGTGTGCAGGGCTGTGTGTGTGCAGGGCTGTGTGTGAGCGAGTGTGCAGGGCTGTGTGTGTGAGTGTGTGTGCCGGGCTGTGTGTGAGCGAGTGTGCAGGGCTGTGTGTGTGAGCGAGTGTGCAGCGCTGTGTGTTAAAGCGAGTGTGCAGGGCTGTGTGTGATTGTGAGCGAGTGTGCAGGGCTGTGTGTGTGAGCGAGTGTGCAGGGCTGTGTGAGTGTGAGCGAGTGTGCAGGGCTGTGTGTGGGAGCGTGTGTGCAAGGCTGTGTGTTTGAGCGAGTGTGCAGGGCTGTGAGTGTGAGCGAGTGTGCAGGGCTGTGAGTGTGAGCGACTGTGCAGGGCTGTGAGTGTGAGCGACTGTGCAGGGCTGTGTGTGTGAGCGACTGTGCAGGGCTGTGTGTGTGAGCGAGTGTGCAGGGCTGTGAGTGTGAGCGAGTGTGCAGGGCTGTGAGTGTGAGCGAGTGTGCAGGGCTGTGAGTGTGAGCGACTGTGCAGGGCTGTGTGTGTGTGTGAGCGAGTGTGCAGGGCTGTGAGTGTGAGCGAGTGTGCAGGGCTGTGAGTGTGAGCGACTGTGCAGGGCTGTGAGTGTGAGCGAGTGTGCAGGGCTGTGAGTGTGAGCGAGTGTGCAGGGCTGTGAGTGTGAGCGACTGTGCAGGGCTGTGAGTGTGAGCGAGTGTGCAGGGCTGTGTGTGTGAGCGAGTGTGCAGGGCTGTGAGTGTGAGCGACTGTGCAGGGCTGTGAGTGTGAGCAACTGTGCAGGGCTGTGTGTGTGAGTGAGTGTGCAGGGCTGTGTGTGCGAGCGAGCGTGCAGGGCTGTGTGTGTGAGCGAGCGTGCAGGGCTGTGTGTGCGAGCGAGCGTGCAGGGCTGTGTGTGCGAGCGAGCGTGCAGGTCTGTGTGTGCGAGCGAGCGTGCAGGTCTGTGTGTGCGAGCGAGCGTGCAGGGCTGTGTGAGCGAGCGAGCGAGTGTGCAGGGCTGTGCGTGCGAGCGAGCGTGCAGGGCTGTGCGTGCGAGCGAGCGTGCAGGGCTGTGCGTGCGAGCGAGCGTGCAGGGCTGTGCGTGCGAGCGAGTGTGCAGGGCTGTGCGTGCGAGCGAGTGTGCAGGGCTGTGCGTGCGAGCGAGTGTGCAGGGCTGTGCGTGCGAGCGAGTGTGCAGGGCTGGGTGTGTGAGCGACTGTGCAGGGCTGTGAGTGTGAGCGTGTATGCAAGGCTGTGTGTGTGAGCGAGTGTGCAGGTCTGTGTGTGTGAGCGAATGAGCAGAGCTGTGTGTGTGAGCGAGTGTGCAGGGCTGTGCGTGTGAGCGAGTGTGCAGGGCTGTGAGTGCGAGCGAGTGTGCAGGGCTGTGCGTGCGAGCGAGTGTGCAGGGCTGTGCGTGCGAGCGAGTGTGCAGGGCTGTGCGTGCGAGCGAGTGTGCAGGGCTGTGCGTGCGAGCGAGTGTGCAGGGCTGTGCGTGCGAGCGAGTGTGCAGGGCTGTGCGTGCGAGCGAGTGTGCAGGGCTGTGCGTGCGAGCGAGTGTGCAGGGCTGTGCGTGCGAGCGAGTGTGCAGGGCTGTGCGTGCGAGCGAGTGTGCAGGGCTGTGCGTGCGAGCGAGTGTGCAGGGCTGTGCGTGCGAGCGAGTGTGCAGGGCTGTGCGTGCGAGCGAGTGTGCAAGGCTGTGTGTGTGAGCGAGTTTGCAGGGCTGTGTGAGTGTGAGCGAGTGTGCAGGTCTGTGTGAGTGTGAGCGAGTGTGCAGGGCTGCGTGTGTCAGCGAGTGCGCAGGGCAGTGTGTGTGAGCGAGTGTGCAGGGCAGTGTGTGTGAGCGAGTGTGCAGGACTTTGTGTGTGTGTGTGAGCGAGTGAGCAGAGCTGAGAGTGTGAGCGAGTGTGCAGGGCTGTGTGAGTGTGAGCGAGTGTGCAGGTCTGTGTGAGCGAGTGTGCAGGGCTGTGTGTGTGAGCGAGTGTGCAGGGCTCTGAGTGTGAGCGAGTGTGCAGGGCTGTGTGTGTGAGCGAGTTTGCAGGGATGTGTGAGTGTGAGCG
This sequence comes from Squalus acanthias, assembly GCA_030390025.1. NCBI lineage: Eukaryota > Metazoa > Chordata > Chondrichthyes > Squaliformes > Squalidae > Squalus > Squalus acanthias. Next base: position 26,281,301 of record CM059430.1, on the reverse strand, counting down.
AGTGTGCAGGTCTGTGTGAGTGTGAGCGAGTGTGCAGGGCTGTGTGTGTGAGCGAGTGTGCAGGGCAGCGTGTGTGAGCGAGTGTGCAGGGCAGCGTGTGTGACCGAGTGTGCAGGACTTTGTGTGTGAGCGAGTGTGCAGGACTGTGTGTGTGTGTGAGCGAGTGTGCAGGGCTGTGAGTGTTAGCGAGTGTGTAGGGCTGTGTGTGTGTGTGAGAGAGTGTGTGCAGGGCTGTGTGTGTTAGCGAGTGTGTAGGGCTGTGTGTGTGTGTGTGAGAGTTTGTGCAGGGCTGTGTGTGTGAGCGAGTGTGCAGGGCTGTGAGTGTGAGCGAGTGAGCAGGGCTGTGTGTGTGAGCGAGTGTGCAGGGCTGTGTGTGTGAGCGCAAGTGTGCAGGGCTGTGAGTGTGAACGAGTGTGCAGGGCTGTGCGTGTGAGCGAGCGTGCAGGGCTGTATGTGTGAGCGAGTGTACACGGCTGTGTGTGTGAGCGAGCGTGCAGGGCTGTGCGTGTGAGCGAGCGTGCAGGGCTGTATGTGTGAGCGAGTGTGCACGGCTGTGTGTACAGCGAGTGAGCAGGGCTGTGTGTGTGAGCGAGTGTGCAGGGCTGTGTGAGCGTGTGAGAGAGCAGGGCAGTGTGTGTGAGCGAGTGTGCAGGGCTGTGTGTGTCAGCGAGTGTGCAGGGCTGTGTGTGTCAGCGAGTGTGCAGGGCTGTGTGTGTGCATGTGAGAGCAGGGCTGTGTGTGTGAGCGAGTGGGCAGGGCTGTGCGTGCCAGCGAGTGTGCAGGGCTGGGTGTGTGAGCGAGTGTGCAAGGCTGTGTGTGTTAGCGAGTGTGCAGGGCTGGGTGTGCGAGCGCGAGTGTGCAAGGCTGTGTGTGAGCGCGAGTGTGCAGGGCTGTGTGTGTGAGCGAGTGTGCAGGGCTGTGTGTGTGAGCGAGTGTGCAGGGCTGTGTGTGTGAGCGAGTGTGCAGGTCTGTGTGAGTGTGAGCGAGTGTGCAGGGCTGCGTGTGTCAGCGAGTGTGCAGGGCAGTGTGTGTGAGCGAGTGTGCAGGGCAGTGTGTGTGAGCGAGTGTGCAGGACTTTGTGTGTGTGTGTGAGCGAGTGTGCAGGGCTGTGTGTGTGAGCGAGTTTGCAGGGCTGTGTGAGTGTGAGCGAGTGTGCAGGTCTGTGTGAGTGTGAGCAAGTGTGCAGGGCTGTGTGTGTGAGCGAGTGTGCAGGGCTGTGAGTGTGAGCGAGTGTGCAGGGCTGTGTGTATCAGCGAGTGAGCAGGGCTGCGTGTGTCAGCGAGTGCGCAGGGCAGTGTGTGTGAGCGAGTGTGCAGGGCAGTGTGTGTGAGCGAGTGTGCAGGACTTTGTGTGTGCGTGTAAGCGAGTGAGCAGAGCTGTGAGTGTGAGCGAGCGTGTAGGGCTGTGCGTGTGAGCGAGCGTGCAGGGCTGTGCGTGTGAGCGAGCGTGCAGGGCTGTGTGTGTGAGCGAGTGTGCAGGGCTGTGTGTGTGAGCGAGCGTGCAGGGCTGTGTGTGTGAGCGAGCGTGCAGGGCTGTGCGTGTGAGCGAGCGTGCAGGGCTGTGTGTGTGAGCGAGCGTGCAGGGTTGTATGTGTGAGCGAGTGTGCAGGGTTGTATGTGTGAGCGAGTGAGCAGGGCTGTGTTTGTGTGTGTGTGTGAGCGCGAGTGTGCAGGGCTCTGTGTGTGTGTGTGTGTGTGAGCGCGAGTGTGCAGGGCTCTGTGTGTGTGTGTGTGTGTGAGCGTGCAGGGCTGTGTGTGTGAGCGAGCGTGCAGGGCTGTGCGTGTGAGCGAGCGTGCAGGGCTGTGCGTGTGAGCGAGTGTGCAGGGCTGTGTGTGTGAGCGAGCGTGCAGGGTTGTATGTGTGAGCGAGTGAACAGGGCTGTGTTTGTGTGAGCGAGTGAGCAGGGCTGTGTTTGTGCGAGCGAGTGAGCAGGGCTGTGTTTGTGTGAGCGAGTGAGCAGGACTGTGTTTTTGTGTGTGTGTGTGTGTGTGTGTGTGTGAGCGCGAGTGTGCAGGGCTCTGTGTGTGTGTGTGAGCGAGTGTGCACGGCTGTGTGTGTGAGCGAGTGAGCAGGGCTGTGTGTGTGAGCGAGTGTGCAGGGCAGTGTGTGTGTGTGAGAGAGAGCAGGGCAGTGTGTGTGAGCGAGTGTGCAGGGCTGTCTGTGTCAGCGAGTGTGCAGGGCTGTGTGTGTGCATGTGAGAGCAGGGCTGTGTGTGTGAGCGAGTGGGCAGGGCTGTGTGTGTGAGCGAGTGTGCAGGGCTGGGTGTGTGAGCGAGTGTGCAAGGCTGTGCGTGTGAACGAGTGTGCAGGGCTGTGCATGTGAACGAGTGTGCAGGGATGTGCGTGTGAGCGAGTGTGCAGGGCTGTGTGTGTGAGCGAGTGTGCAGGGCAGTGTGTGTGTGCGAGTGTGCAGGGCTGTGTGTGTGAGCGAGTGTGCAGGGCTGTGTGTGTGAGCGAGTGTGCAGGGCTGTGTGTGAGCGAATGTGCAGGGCTGTGTGTGTGCAGGGCTGTGCGTGAGCGAGTGTGCAGGGCTGTGTGTCTGAGCGAGTGTGTAGGGCTGTGTGTGTGAGCGAGTGTGTAGGGCTGTGTGTGTGAGCGAGTGTGCAGGGCTGTGTGTGTGAGCGAGTGTGCAGGGCTGTGTGTGTGAGCGAGTGTGCAGGGCTGTGTGTGTGAGCGAGTGTGCAGGGCTGTGTGAGTGTGAGCAAGTGTGCAGGGCTGTGAGTGTGAGCGAGTGTGCAGGGCTGTGTGTGTGAGCGAGTGTGCAGTGCTGTGTGTGAGCAAGTGTGCAGTGCTGTGTGCGAGCAAGTGTGCAGTTCTGTGTGTGAGCGAGTGAGCAGGGCTGTGTGTGTGAGCGAGTGTGCAGAGCTGTGTGTGTGAGCGAGTGTGCAGAGCTGTGTGTGTGAGCGAGTGAGCAGGGCTGTGTGTGTGAGCGAGTGTGCAGGGTTGTATTTGTGAGCGAGTGTGCAGGACTGTGTGTGTTAGCGAGTGTGCAGGGCTGTGTGTGTGTGTGAGCGAGTGTGCAGGGCTGTGAGTGTTAGCGAGTGTGTAGGGCTGTGTGTGTGTGTGAGAGTGTGGGCAGGGCTGTGTGTGTTAGCGAGTGTGTGGGGCTGTGTGTGTGTGTGTGAGAGTGTGTGTGCAGGGCTGTGTGTGTGAGCGAGTGTGCAGGGCTGTGAGTGTGAGCGAGTGAGCAGGGCTGTGTGTGTGAGCGAGTGAGCAGGGCTGTGTGTGTGAGCGAGTGTGCAGGGCTGTGTGTGTGAGCGCGAGTGTGCAGGGCTGTGAGTGTGAACGAGTGTGCAGGGCTGTGTGTGTGAGCGAGTGTGCAGGGCTGTGTGTGTGAGCGCGAGTGTGCAGGGCTGTGAGTGTGAACGAGTGTGCAGGGCTGTGTGTGTGAGCGAGTGTTCAGGGCTGTGTGTGTGAGCGAGTGCACGGCTGTGTGTGTGAGTGAGTGTGCAGGGCTGTGTGTGTGAGCGAGTGTGCAGGGCTGTGTGTGTGAGCGAGTTTGCAGGGCTGTGTGAGTGTGAGCGAGTGTGCAGGGCTATGTGTGTGTGTGAGCGAGTGTGCAGGGCTGCGTGTGTGTGTGAGCGAGTGTGCAGGGCTGTGAGTGTGAGCGAGTGTGCAGGTCTGTGTGTGTGTGTGAGCGAGTGTGCAGGGCTGTGTGTGTCTGTGTGTGTGAGAGAGAGCAGGGCTGTGTGTGTGGGCGAGTGTGCAGGGCTGTGTGAGTGTGAGCGAGTGTGCAGGGCTCTGTGTGTGAGCGAGTGTGCACGTCTGTGTGTGTGAGCGAGTGTGCAGGGCTGTGTGTGCGAGCGAGTGTGCAGGGCTGTGTGTGCGAGCGAGTGTGCAGGGCTGTGTGTGCGAGCGAGTGTGCAGGGCTGTGTGTGCGAGCGAGTGTGCAGGGCTGTGTGTGCGAGCGAGTGTGCAGGGCTGTGTGTGCGAGCGAGTGTGCAGGGCTGTGTGTGTGAGCGAGTGTGCAGGACTGTGTGTGTGAGCGAGTGTGCAGGACTGTGTGTGTGAGCGAGTGTGCAGGGCTGTGTGAGTGTGAGCAAGTGTGCAGGGCTGTGTGAGTGTGAGCGAGTGTGCAGGGCTGTGTGTGTGAGCGAGTGTGCAGGGCTGTGAGTGTGAGCGAGTGTGCAGGGCTGTGTGTGTGAGCGAGTGTGCAGTGCTGTGTGTGAGCAAGTGTGCAGTGCTGTGTGCGAGCAAGTGTGCAGTTCTGTGTGTGAGCGAGTGTGCAGGGCTGTGTGTGTGAGCGAGTGTGCAGAGCTGTGTCTGTGAGCGAGTGAGCAGGGCTGTGTGTGTGAGCGAGTGTGCAGGGTTGTATGTGTGAGCGAGTGTGCAGGACTGTGTGTGTTAGCAAGTGTGCAGGGCTGTGTGTGTGTGTGAGCGAGTGTGCAGGGCTGTGAGTGTTAGCGAGTGTGCAGGGCTGTGTGTGTGAGCGAGTGTGTAGGGCTGTGTGTGTGTGTGAGAGTGTGTGCAGGGCTGTGTGTGTGAGCGAGTGTGCAGGGCTGTGAGTGTGAGCGAGTGTGCAGGGCTGTGTGTGTGAGCGAGTGTGCAGGGCTGTGCGTGTGAGCGAGCGTGCAGGGCTGTATGTGTGAGCGAGTGTGCACGGCTGTGTGTACAGCGAGTGAGCAGGGCTGTGTGTGTGAGCGAGTGTGCAGGGCTGTGTGTGTGCATGTGAGAGCAGGGCTGTGTGTGTGAGCGAGTGGGCAGGGCTGTGTGTGCCAGCGAGTGTGCAGGGCTGGGTGTGCGAGCGCGAGTGTGCAAGGCTGTGTGTGAGCGCGAGTGTACAGGGCTGTGTGTGTGAGCGAGTGTGCAGGGATGTGTGTGCGCGAGTGTGCAGGGCTGTGTGTGTGAGCGCGTGTGCAGGGCTGTCTGTGTGAGCGAGTGTGCACGGCTGTGTGTGTGAGCGAGTGTGCAGGGCTGTGTGTGTGCAGGGCTGTGTGTGAGCGAGTGTGCAGGGCTGTGTGTGTGAGCGAGTGGGCAGGGCTGTGTGTGCCAGCGAGTGTGCAGGGCTGGGTGTGCGAGCGCGAGTGTGCAAGGCTGTGTGTGAGCGCGAGTGTACAGGGCTGTGTGTGTGAGCGAGTGTGCAGGGATGTGTGTGCGCGAGTGTGCAGGGCTGTGTGTGTGAGCGCGTGTGCAGGGCTGTCTGTGTGAGCGAGTGTGCACGGCTGTGTGTGTGAGCGAGTGTGCAGGGCTGTGTGTGTGCAGGGCTGTGTGTGAGCGAGTGTGCAGGGCTGTGTGTGTGAGCGAGGGTGCCGGGCTGTGTGTGAGCGAGTGTGCAGGGCTGTGTGTGTGCAGGGCTGTGTGTGAGCGAGTGTGCAGGGCTGTGTGTGTGAGTGTGTGTGCCGGGCTGTGTGTGAGCGAGTGTGCAGGGCTGTGTGTGTGAGCGAGTGTGCAGCGCTGTGTGTTAAAGCGAGTGTGCAGGGCTGTGTGTGATTGTGAGCGAGTGTGCAGGGCTGTGTGTGTGAGCGAGTGTGCAGGGCTGTGTGAGTGTGAGCGAGTGTGCAGGGCTGTGTGTGGGAGCGTGTGTGCAAGGCTGTGTGTTTGAGCGAGTGTGCAGGGCTGTGAGTGTGAGCGAGTGTGCAGGGCTGTGAGTGTGAGCGACTGTGCAGGGCTGTGAGTGTGAGCGACTGTGCAGGGCTGTGAGTGTGAGCGAGTGTGCAGGGCTGTGAGTGTGAGCGACTGTGCAGGGCTGTGTGTGTGAGCGACTGTGCAGGGCTGTGTGTGTGAGCGAGTGTGCAGGGCTGTGAGTGTGAGCGAGTGTGCAGGGCTGTGAGTGTGAGCGAGTGTGCAGGCCTGTGAGTGTGAGCGACTGTGCAGGGCTGTGTGTGTGTGTGAGCGAGTGTGCAGGGCTGTGAGTGTGAGCGAGTGTGCAGGGCTGTGAGTGTGAGCGACTGTGCAGGGCTGTGAGTGTGAGCGAGTGTGCAGGGCTGTGAGTGTGAGCGAGTGTGCAGGGCTGTGAGTGTGAGCGACTGTGCAGGGCTGTGAGTGTGAGCGAGTGTGCAGGGCTGTGTGTGTGAGCGAGTGTGCAGGGCTGTGAGTGTGAGCGACTGTGCAGGGCTGTGAGTGTGAGCAACTGTGCAGGGCTGTGTGTGTGAGTGAGTGTGCAGGGCTGTGTGTGTGAGCGAGCGTGCAGGGCTGTGTGTGTGAGCGAGCGTGCAGGGCTGTGTGTGCGAGCGAGCGTGCAGGGCTGTGCGTGCGAGCGAGCGTGCAGGGCTGTGCGTGCGAGCGAGCGTGCAGGGCTGTGCGTGCGAGCGAGTGTGCAGGGCTGTGCGTGCGAGCGAGTGTGCAGGGCTGTGCGTGCGAGCGAGTGTGCAGGGCTGTGCGTGCGAGCGAGTGTGCAGGGCTGTGCGTGCGAGCGAGTGTGCAGGGCTGTGCGTGCGAGCGAGTGTGCAGGGCTGTGCGTGCGAGCGAGTGTGCAGGGCTGTGCGTGCGAGCGAGTGTGCAGGGCTGGGTGTGTGAGCGACTGTGCAGGGCTGTGAGTGTGAGCGTGTGTGCAAGGCTGTGTGTGTGAGCGAGTGTGCAGGTCTGTGTGTGTGAGCGAATGAGCAGAGCTGTGTGTGTGAGCGAGTGTGCAGGGCTGTGCGTGTGAGCGAGTGTGCAGGGCTGTGAGTGTGAGCGAGTGTGCAGGACTGTGTGTGTGAGAGCAGGGCTGTGTGTGTGTGAACGAGTATGCAGGGCTGTGTGTGTGAGCGAGTGTGCAGGGCTGTGTGTGTGAGCGAGTGTGCAGGGCTGTGTGTGTGAGCGAGTGTGCAGGGCTGTGTGTGTGAGCGAGTGTGCAGGGCTGTGTGTGTCAGCGAGTGTGCAGGGCTGTGTGTGTCAGCGAGTGTGCAGGGCTGTGTGTGTCAGCGAGTGTGCAGGGCTGTGTGTCTGAGCGAGTGTGCAGGGCTGTGCGTGTGAGCGAGCATGCAGGGCTGTGCGTGTGAGCGAGCGTGCAGGGCTGTATGTGTGAGCGAGTGTGCACGGCTGTGTGTGTGAGCGAGCGTGCAGGGCTGTGCGTGTGAGCGAGCGTGCAGGGCTGTATGTGGGAGCGAGTGTGCACGGCTGTGTGTACAGCGAGTGAGCAGGGCTGTGTGTGTGAGCGAGTGTGCAGGGCTGTGTGAGCGTGTGAGAGAGCAGGGCAGTGTGTGTGAGCGAGTGTGCAGGGCTGTGTGTGTCAGCGAGTGTGCAGGGCTGTGTGTGTGCATGTGAGAGCAGGGCTGTGTGTGTGAGCGAGTGGGCAGGGCTGTGTGTGCCAGCGAGTGTGCAGGGCTGGGTGTGTGAGCGAGTGTGCAAGGCTGTGTGTGTTAGCGAGTGTGCAGGGCTGGGTGTGCGAGCACGAGTGTGCAAGGCTGTGTGTGAGCGCGAGTGTGGAGGGCTGTGTGTGTGAGCGAGTGTGCAGGGCTGTGTGTGCGCGAGTGTGCAGGGCTGTGTGTGTGAGCGCGTGTGTAGGGCTGTGTGTGTGAGCGCGTGTGCAGGGCTGTGTGTGTGAGCGCGTGTGCAGGGCTGTGTGTGTGAGCGAGTGTGCAGGGCTGTGTGTGTGAGCGAGTGAGCAGGGCTGTGTGTGTGAGCGAGTGTGCAGGGCTGTGTGAGCGTGTGAGAGAGCAGGGCAGTGTGTGTGAGCGAGTGTGCAGGGCTGTGTGTGTCAGCGAGTGTGCAGGGCTGTGTGTGTGCATGTGAGAGCAGGGCTGTGTGTGTGAGCGAGTGGGCAGGGCTGTGTGTGCCAGCGAGTGTGCAGGGCTGGGTGTGTGAGCGAGTGTGCAAGGCTGTGTGTGTTAGCGAGTGTGCAGGGCTGGGTGTGCGAGCACGAGTGTGCAAGGCTGTGTGTGAGCGCGAGTGTGGAGGGCTGTGTGTGTGAGCGAGTGTGCAGGGCTGTGTGTGCGCGAGTGTGCAGGGCTGTGTGTGTGAGCGCGTGTGCAGGGCTGTGTGTGTGAGCGCGTGTGCAGGGCTGTCTGTGTGAGCGAGTGTGCACGGCTGTGTGTGTGAGCGAGTGTGCAGGGCTGTGTGTGTGAGCGAGTGTTCAGGGCTGTGTGTGTGAGCGAGTGTGCACGGCTGTGTGTGTGAGCGAGTGTGCAGGGCTGTGTGTGTGAGCGAGTGTGCAGGGCTGTGTGTGTGAGCGAGTGTGCAGCGCTGTGTGTTAATGCGAGTGTGCAGGGCTGTGTGTGATTGTGAGCGAGTGTGCAGGGCTGTGTGTGTGAGCGAGTGTGCAGGGCTGTGTGAGTGTGAGCGAGTGTGCAGGGCTGTGTGTGGGAGCGTGTGTGCAAGGCTGTGTGTTTGAGCGAGTGTGCAGGGCTGTGAGTGTGAGCGACTGTGCAGGGCTGTGAGTGTGAGCAACTGTGCAGGGCTGTGTGTGTGAGCGAGTGTGCAGGGCTGTGTGTGTGAGCGAGTGTGCAGGGCTGTGAGTGTGAGCGACTGTGCAGGGCTGTGTGTGTGAGCGACTGTGCAGGGCTGTGTGTGTGAGCGAGTGTGCAGGGCTGTGAGTGTGAGCGAGTGTGCAGGGCTGTGAGTGTGAGCGAGTGTGCAGGGCTGTGAGTGTGAGCGACTGTGCAGGGCTGTGTGTGTGTGTGAGCGAGTGTGCAGGGCTGTGTGTGTGAGCGAGTGTGCAGGGCTGTGTGTGTGCAGGGCTGTGCGTGTGAGCGAGCGTGCAGGGCTGTATGTGTGAGCGAGTGTGCACGGCTGTGTGTACAGCGAGTGAGCAGGGCTGTGTGTGTGAGCGAGTGTGCAGGGCTGTGTGAGCGTGTGAGAGAGCAGGGCAGTGTGTGTGAGCGAGTGTGCAGGGCTGTGTGTGTCAGCGAGTGTGCAGGGCTGTGTGTGTGCATGTGAGAGCAGGGCTGTGTGTGTGAGCAAGTGGGCAGGGCTGTGTGTGCCAGCGAGTGTGCAGGGCTGGGTGTGTGAGCGAGTGTGCAAGGCTGTGTGTGTTAGCGAGTGTGCAGGGCTGGGTGTGCGAGCACGAGTGTGCAAGGCTGTGTGTGAGCGCGAGTGTGGAGGGCTGTGTGTGTGAGCGAGTGTGCAGGGCTGTGTGTGCGCGAGTGTGCAGGGCTGTGTGTGTGAGCGCGTGTGCAGGGCTGTCTGTGTGAGCGAGTGTGCACGGCTGTGTGTGTGAGCGAGTGTGCAGGGCTGTGTGTGTGAGCGAGTGTTCAGGGCTGTGTGTGTGAGCGAGTGTGCACGGCTGTGTGTGTGAGCGAGTGTGCAGGGCTGTGTGTGTGAGCGAGTGTGCAGGGCTGTGTGTGTGAGCGAGTTTGCAGGGCTGTGTGAGTGTGAGCGAGTGTGCAGGTCTGTGTGAGTGTGAGCGAGTGTGCAGGGCTGCGTGTGTCAGCGAGTGAGCAGGGCAGTGTGTGTGAGCGAGTGTGCAGGGCAGTGTGTGTGAGCGAGTGTGCAGGTCTGTGTGAGCGAGTGTGCAGGGCTGTGTGTGTGAGCGAGTGTGCAGGGCTCTGAGTGTGAGCGAGTGTGCAGGGCTGTGTGTGTGAGCGAGTTTGCAGGGATGTGTGAGTGTGAGCGAGTGTGCAGGTCTGTGTGAGTGTGAGCGAGTGTGCAGGACTTTGTGTGTGAGCGAGTGTGCAGGACTGTGTGTGTGTGTGAGCGAGTGTGCAGGGCTGTGTGAGCGTGTGAGAGAGCAGGGCAGTGTGTGTGAGCGAGTGTGCAGGGCTGTGTGTGTCAGCGAGTGTGCAGGGCTGTGTGTGTGCATGTGAGAGCAGGGCTGTGTGTGTGAGCAAGTGGGCAGGGCTGTGTGTGCCAGCGAGTGTGCAGGGCTGGGTGTGTGAGCGAGTGTGCAAGGCTGTGTGTGTTAGCGAGTGTGCAGGGCTGGGTGTGCGAGCACGAGTGTGCAAGGCTGTGTGTGAGCGCGAGTGTGGAGGGCTGTGTGTGTGAGCGAGTGTGCAGGGCTGTGTGTGCGCGAGTGTGCAGGGCTGTGTGTGTGAGCGCGTGTGCAGGGCTGTCTGTGTGAGCGAGTGTGCACGGCTGTGTGTGTGAGCGAGTGTGCAGGGCTGTGTGTGTGAGCGAGTGTTCAGGGCTGTGTGTGTGAGCGAGTGTGCACGGCTGTGTGTGTGAGCGAGTGTGCAGGGCTGTGTGTGTGAGCGAGTGTGCAGGGCTGTGTGTGTGAGCGAGTTTGCAGGGCTGTGTGAGTGTGAGCGAGTGTGCAGGTCTGTGTGAGTGTGAGCGAGTGTGCAGGGCTGCGTGTGTCAGCGAGTGAGCAGGGCAGTGTGTGTGAGCGAGTGTGCAGGGCAGTGTGTGTGAGCGAGTGTGCAGGTCTGTGTGAGCGAGTGTGCAGGGCTGTGTGTGTGAGCGAGTGTGCAGGGCTCTGAGTGTGAGCGAGTGTGCAGGGCTGTGTGTGTGAGCGAGTTTGCAGGGATGTGTGAGTGTGAGCGAGTGTGCAGGTCTGTGTGAGTGTGAGCGAGTGTGCAGGACTTTGTGTGTGAGCGAGTGTGCAGGACTGTGTGTGTGTGTGAGCGAGTGTGCAGGGCTGTGAGTGTTAGCGAGTGTGTAGGGCTGTGTGTGTGTGTGAGAGAGTGTGTGCAGGGCTGTGTGTGTTAGCGAGTGTGTAGGGCTGTGTGTGTGTGTGTGAGAGTTTGTGCAGGGCTGTGTGTGTGAGCGAGTGTGCAGGGCTGTGAGTGTGAGCGAGTGAGCAGGGCTGTGTGTGTGAGCGAGTGTGCAGGGCTGTGTGTGTGAGCGCAAGTGTGCAGGGCTGTGAGTGTGAACGAGTGTGCAGGGCTGTGCGTGTGAGCGAGCGTGCAGGGCTGTATGTGTGAGCGAGTGTACACGGCTGTGTGTGTGAGCGAGTGTGCAGGGCTGTGTGTGTGAGCGAGTGTGCAGGGCTGTGTGTGTGCAGGGCTGTGTGTGAGCGAGTGTGCAGGGCTGTGTGTGTGAGCGAGGGTGCCGGGCTGTGTGTGAGCGAGTGTGCAGGGCTGTGTGTGTGCAGGGCTGTGTGTGAGCGAGTGTGCAGGGCTGTGTGTGTGAGTGTGTGTGCCGGGCTGTGTGTGAGCGAGTGTGCAGGGCTGTGTGTGTGAGCGAGTGTGCAGCGCTGTGTGTTAAAGCGAGTGTGCAGGGCTGTGTGTGATTGTGAGCGAGTGTGCAGGGCTGTGTGTGTGAGCGAGTGTGCAGGGCTGTGTGAGTGTGAGCGAGTGTGCAGGGCTGTGTGTGGGAGCGTGTGTGCAAGGCTGTGTGTTTGAGCGAGTGTGCAGGGCTGTGAGTGTGAGCGAGTGTGCAGGGCTGTGAGTGTGAGCGACTGTGCAGGGCTGTGAGTGTGAGCGACTGTGCAGGGCTGTGAGTGTGAGCGACTGTGCAGGGCTGTGTGTGTGAGCGAGTGTGCAGGGCTGTGTGTGTGAGCGAGTGTGCAGGGCTGTGAGTGTGAGCGACTGTGCAGGGCTGTGTGTGTGAGCGACTGTGCAGGGCTGTGTGTGTGAGCGAGTGTGCAGGGCTGTGAGTGTGAGCGAGTGTGCAGGGCTGTGAGTGTGAGCGAGTGTGCAGGGCTGTGAGTGTGAGCGACTGTGCAGGGCTGTGTGTGTGTGTGAGCGAGTGTGCAGGGCTGTGAGTGTGAGCGAGTGTGCAGGGCTGTGAGTGTGAGCGACTGTGCAGGGCTGTGAGTGTGAGCGAGTGTGCAGGGCTGTGTGTGTGAGCGAGTGTGCAGGGCTGTGAGTGTGAGCGACTGTGCAGGGCTGTGAGTGTGAGCAACTGTGCAGGGCTGTGTGTGTGAGTGAGCGTGCAGGGCTGTGTGTGCGAGCGAGCGTGCAGGGCTGTGTGTGTGAGCGAGCGTGCAGGGCTGTGTGTGTGAGCGAGCGTGCAGGTCTGTGTGTGCGAGCGAGCGTGCAGGTCTGTGTGTGCGAGCGAGCGTGCAGGTCTGTGCGTGCGAGCGAGCGTGCAGGGCTGTGCGTGCGAGCGAGCGTGCAGGGCTGTGCGTGCGAGCGAGCGTGCAGGGCTGTGCGTGCGAGCGAGCGTGCAGGGCTGTGCGTGCGAGCGAGTGTGCAGGGCTGTGCGTGCGAGCGAGTGTGCAGGGCTGTGCGTGCGAGCGAGTGTGCAGGGCTGTGCGTGCGAGCGAGTGTGCAGGGCTGGGTGTGTGAGCGACTGTGCAGGGCTGTGAGTGTGAGCGTGTATGCAAGGCTGTGTGTGTGAGCGAGTGTGCAGGTCTGTGTGTGTGAGCGAATGAGCAGAGCTGTGTGTGTGAGCGAGTGTGCAGGGCTGTGCGTGTGAGCGAGTGTGCAGGGCTGTGAGTGTGAGCGAGTGTGCAGGGCTGTGCGTGCGAGCGAGTGTGCAGGGCTGTGCGTGCGAGCGAGTGTGCAGGGCTGTGCGTGTGAGCGAGTGTGCAGGGCTGAGCGTGTGAGCGAGTGTGCAGGGCTGTGTGTGTGAGCGACTGTGCAGGGCTGTGAGTGTGAGCGTGTGTGCAAGGCTGTGTGTGTGAGCGAGTGTGCAGGTCTGTGTGTGTGAGCGAATGAGCAGAGCTGTGTGTGTGAGCGAGTGTGCAGGGCTGTGCGTGTGAGCGAGTGTGCAGGGCTGTGAGTGTGAGCGAGTGTGCAGGACTGTGTGTGTGAGCGAGTGTGCAGGGCTGTGTGTGTGAGCGAGTGTGCAGGGCTGTGTGTGTCAGCGAGTGTGCAGGGCTGTGTGTGTCAGCGAGTGTGCAGGGCTGTGTGTGTCAGCGAGTGTGCAGGGCTGTGAGTGTGAGCAACTGTGCAGGGCTGTGTGTGTGAGTGAGTGTGCAGGGCTGTGTGTGTGAGCGAGCGTGCAGGGCTGTGTGTGTGAGCGAGCGTGCAGGGCTGTGTGTGTGAGCGAGCGTGCAGGTCTGTGTGTGCGAGCGAGCGTGCAGGGCTGTGTGTGCGAGCGAGTGTGCAGGGCTGTGCGTGCGAGCGAGTGTGCAGGGCTGTGCGTGCGAGCGAGTGTGCAGGGCTGTGCGTGCGAGCGAGTGTGCAGGGCTGTGCGTGCGAGCGAGTGTGCAGGGCTGTGCGTGCGAGCGAGTGTGCAGGGCTGTGCGTGCGAGCGAGTGTGCAGGGCTGTGCGTGCGAGCGAGTGTGCAGGGCTGTGCGTGCGAGCGAGTGTGCAGGGCTGTGCGTGCGAGCGAGTGTGCAGGGCTGTGCGTGCGAGCGAGTGTGCAGGGCTGTGCGTGCGAGCGAGTGTGCAGGGCTGTGCGTGCGAGCGAGTGTGCAGGGCTGGGTGTGTGAGCGACTGTGCAGGGCTGTGAGTGTGAGCGTGTATGCAAGGCTGTGTGTGTGAGCGAGTGTGCAGGTCTGTGTGTGTGAGCGAATGAGCAGAGCTGTGTGTGTGAGCGAGTGTGCAGGGCTGTGCGTGTGAGCGAGTGTGCAGGGCTGTGAGTGTGAGCGAGTGTGCAGGGCTGTGCGTGCGAGTGAGTGTGCAGGGCTGTGCGTGTGAGCGAGTGTGCAGGGCTGTGCGTGTGAGCGAGTGTGCAGGGCTGTGAGTGTGAGCGAGTGTGCAGGACTGTGTGTGTGAGAGCAGGGCTGTGTGTGAGCGCGAGTGTGCAAGGCTGTGTGTGTGTGAACGAGTATGCAGGGCTGTGTGTGTGAGCGAGTGTGCAGGGCTGTGTGTGTGAGCGAGTGTGCAGGGCTGTGTGTGTGAGCGAGTGTGCAGGGCTGTGTGTGTCAGCGAGTGTGCAGGGCTGTGTGTGTCAGCGAGTGTGCAGGGCTGTGTGTCTGAGCGAGTGTGCAGGGCTGTGCGTGTGAGCGAGCATGCAGGGCTGTGCGTGTGAGCGAGCGTGCAGGGCTGTATGTGTGAGCGAGTGTGCACGGCTGTGTGTGTGAGCGAGCGTGCAGGGCTGTGCGTGTGAGCGAGCGTGCAGGGCTGTATGTGTGAGCGAGTGTGCACGGCTGTGTGTACAGCGAGTGAGCAGGGCTGTGTGTGTGAGCGAGTGTGCAGGGCTGTGTGAGCGTGTGAGAGAGCAGGGCAGTGTGTGTGAGCGAGTGTGCAGGGCTGTGTGTGTCAGCGAGTGTGCAGGGCTGTGTGTGTGCATGTGAGAGCAGGGCTGTGTGTGTGAGCGAGTGGGCAGGGCTGTGTGTGCCAGCGAGTGTGCAGGGCTGGGTGTGTGAGCGAGTGTGCAAGGCTGTGTGTGTTAGCGAGTGTGCAGGGCTGGGTGTGCGAGCACGAGTGTGCAAGGCTGTGTGTGAGCGCGAGTGTGGAGGGCTGTGTGTGTGAGCGAGTGTGCAGGGCTGTGTGTGCGCGAGTGTGCAGGGCTGTGTGTGTGAGCGCGTGTGCAGGGCTGTCTGTGTGAGCGAGTGTGCACGGCTGTGTGTGTGAGCGAGTGTGCAGGGCTGTGTGTGTGAGCGAGTGTTCAGGGCTGTGTGTGTGAGCGAGTGTTCAGGGCTGTGTGTGTGAGCGAGTGTGCACGGCTGTGTGTGTGAGCGAGTGTGCAGGGCTGTGTGTGTGAGCGAGTGTGCAGGGCTGTGTGTGTGAGCGAGTTTGCAGGGCTGTGTGAGTGTGAGCGAGTGTGCAGGTCTGTGTGAGTGTGAGCGAGTGTGCAGGGCTGCGTGTGTCAGCGAGTGCGCAGGGCAGTGTGTGTGAGCGAGTGTGCAGGGCAGTGTGCGTGAGCGAGTGTGCAGGACTTTGTGTGTGTGTGTGAGCGAGTGAGCAGAGCTGAGAGTGTGAGCGAGTGTGCAGGGCTGTGTGAGTGTGAGCGAGTGTGCAGGTCTGTGTGAGCGAGTGTGCAGGGCTGTGTGTGTGAGCGAGTGTGCAGGGCTCTGAGTGTGAGCGAGTGTGCAGGGCTGTGTGTGTGAGCGAGTTTGCAGGGATGTGTGAGTGTGAGCGAGTGTGCAGGTCTGTGTGAGTGTGAGCGAGTGTGCAGGGCAGCGTGTGTGAGCGAGTGTGCAGGGCAGCGTGTGTGACCGAGTGTGCAGGACTTTGTGTGTGAGCGAGTGTGCAGGACTGTGTGTGTGTGTGAGCGAGTGTGCAGGGCTGTGAGTGTTAGCGAGTGTGTAGGGCTGTGTGTGTGTGTGAGAGAGTGTGTGCAGGGCTGTGTGTGTTAGCGAGTGTGTAGGGCTGTGTGTGTGTGTGTGAGAGTTTGTGCAGGGCTGTGTGTGTGAGCGAGTGTGCAGGGCTGTGAGTGTGAGCGAGTGAGCAGGGCTGTGTGTGTGAGCGAGTGTGCAGGGCTGTGTGTGTGAGCGCAAGTGTGCAGGGCTGTGAGTGTGAACGAGTGTGCAGGGCTGTGCGTGTGAGCGAGCGTGCAGGGCTGTATGTGTGAGCGAGTGTACACGGCTGTGTGTGTGAGCGAGCGTGCAGGGCTGTGCGTGTGAGCGAGCGTGCAGGGCTGTATGTGTGAGCGAGTGTGCACGGCTGTGTGTACAGCGAGTGAGCAGGGCTGTGTGTGTGAGCGAGTGTGCAGGGCTGTGTGAGCGTGTGAGAGAGCAGGGCAGTGTGTGTGAGCGAGTGTGCAGGGCTGTGTGTGTCAGCGAGTGTGCAGGGCTGTGTGTGTCAGCGAGTGTGCAGGGCTGTGTGTGTGCATGTGAGAGCAGGGCTGTGTGTGTGAGCGAGTGGGCAGGGCTGTGTGTGCCAGCGAGTGTGCAGGGCTGGGTGTGTGAGCGAGTGTGCAAGGCTGTGTGTGTTAGCGAGTGTGCAGGGCTGGGTGTGCGAGCGCGAGTGTGCAAGGCTGTGTGTGAGCGCGAGTGTGCAGGGCTGTGTGTGTGAGCGAGTGTGCAGGGCTGTGTGTGTGAGCGAGTGTGCAGGGCTGTGTGAGCGTGTGAGAGAGCAGGGCAGTGTGTGTGAGCGAGTGTGCAGGTCTGTGTGAGTGTGAGCGAGTGTGCAGGGCTGCGTGTGTCAGCGAGTGTGCAGGGCAGTGTGTGTGAGCGAGTGTGCAGGGCAGTGTGTGTGAGCGAGTGTGCAGGACTTTGTGTGTGTGTGTGAGCGAGTGTGCAGGGCTGTGTGTGTGAGCGAGTTTGCAGGGCTGTGTGAGTGTGAGCGAGTGTGCAGGTCTGTGTGAGTGTGAGCAAGTGTGCAGGGCTGTGTGTGTGAGCGAGTGTGCAGGGCTGTGAGTGTGAGCGAGTGTGCAGGGCTGTGTGTATCAGCGAGTGAGCAGGGCTGCGTGTGTCAGCGAGTGCGCAGGGCAGTGTGTGTGAGCGAGTGTGCAGGGCAGTGTGTGTGAGCGAGTGTGCAGGACTTTGTGTGTGCGTGTGAGCGAGTGAGCAGAGCTGTGAGTGTGAGCGAGCGTGTAGGGCTGTGCGTGTGAGCGAGCGTGCAGGGCTGTGCGTGTGAGCGAGCGTGCAGGGCTGTGTGTGTGAGCGAGCGTGCAGGGCTGTGTGTGTGAGCGAGCGTGCAGGGCTGTGTGTGTGAGCGAGCGTGCAGGGCTGTGCGTGTGAGCGAGCGTGCAGGGCTGTGCGTGTGAGCGAGCGTGCAGGGCTGTGTGTGTGAGCGAGTGTGCAGGGCTGTGTGTGTGAGCGAGTTTGCAGGGCTGTGTGAGTGTGAGCGAGTGTGCAGGTCTGTGTGAGTGTGAGCGAGTGTGCAGGGCTGCGTGTGTCAGCGAGTGCGCAGGGCAGTGTGTGTGAGCGAGTGTGCAGGGCAGTGTGCGTGAGCGAGTGTGCAGGACTTTGTGTGTGTGTGTGAGCGAGTGAGCAGAGCTGAGAGTGTGAGCGAGTGTGCAGGGCTGTGTGAGTGTGAGCGAGTGTGCAGGTCTGTGTGAGCGAGTGTGCAGGGCTGTGTGTGTGAGCGAGTGTGCAGGGCTCTGAGTGTGAGCGAGTGTGCAGGGCTGTGTGTGTGAGCGAGTTTGCAGGGATGTGTGAGTGTGAGCGAGTGTGCAGGTCTGTGTGAGTGTGAGCGAGTGTGCAGGGCAGCGTGTGTGAGCGAGTGTGCAGGGCAGCGTGTGTGACCGAGTGTGCAGGACTTTGTGTGTGAGCGAGTGTGCAGGACTGTGTGTGTGTGTGAGCGAGTGTGCAGGGCTGTGAGTGTTAGCGAGTGTGTAGGGCTGTGTGTGTGTGTGAGAGAGTGTGTGCAGGGCTGTGTGTGTTAGCGAGTGTGTAGGGCTGTGTGTGTGTGTGTGAGAGTTTGTGCAGGGCTGTGTGTGTGAGCGAGTGTGCAGGGCTGTGAGTGTGAGCGAGTGAGCAGGGCTGTGTGTGTGAGCGAGTGTGCAGGGCTGTGTGTGTGAGCGCAAGTGTGCAGGGCTGTGAGTGTGAACGAGTGTGCAGGGCTGTGCGTGTGAGCGAGCGTGCAGGGCTGTATGTGTGAGCGAGTGTACACGGCTGTGTGTGTGAGCGAGCGTGCAGGGCTGTGCGTGTGAGCGAGCGTGCAGGGCTGTATGTGTGAGCGAGTGTGCACGGCTGTGTGTACAGCGAGTGAGCAGGGCTGTGTGTGTGAGCGAGTGTGCAGGGCTGTGTGAGCGTGTGAGAGAGCAGGGCAGTGTGTGTGAGCGAGTGTGCAGGGCTGTGTGTGTCAGCGAGTGTGCAGGGCTGTGTGTGTCAGCGAGTGTGCAGGGCTGTGTGTGTGCATGTGAGAGCAGGGCTGTGTGTGTGAGCGAGTGGGCAGGGCTGTGTGTGCCAGCGAGTGTGCAGGGCTGGGTGTGTGAGCGAGTGTGCAAGGCTGTGTGTGTTAGCGAGTGTGCAGGGCTGGGTGTGCGAGCGCGAGTGTGCAAGGCTGTGTGTGAGCGCGAGTGTGCAGGGCTGTGTGTGTGAGCGAGTGTGCAGGGCTGTGTGTGTGAGCGAGTGTGCAGGGCTGTGTGTGTGAGCGAGTGTGCAGGTCTGTGTGAGTGTGAGCGAGTGTGCAGGGCTGCGTGTGTCAGCGAGTGTGCAGGGCAGTGTGTGTGAGCGAGTGTGCAGGGCAGTGTGTGTGAGCGAGTGTGCAGGACTTTGTGTGTGTGTGTGAGCGAGTGTGCAGGGCTGTGTGTGTGAGCGAGTTTGCAGGGCTGTGTGAGTGTGAGCGAGTGTGCAGGTCTGTGTGAGTGTGAGCAAGTGTGCAGGGCTGTGTGTGTGAGCGAGTGTGCAGGGCTGTGAGTGTGAGCGAGTGTGCAGGGCTGTGTGTATCAGCGAGTGAGCAGGGCTGCGTGTGTCAGCGAGTGCGCAGGGCAGTGTGTGTGAGCGGGTGTGCAGGGCAGTGTGTGTGAGCGAGTGTGCAGGACTTTGTGTGTGCGTGTGAGCGAGTGAGCAGAGCTGTGAGTGTGAGCGAGCGTGTAGGGCTGTGCGTGTGAGCGAGCGTGCAGGGCTGTGCGTGTGAGCGAGCGTGCAGGGCTGTGTGTGTGAGCGAGTGTGCAGGGCTGTGTGTGTGAGCGAGCGTGCAGGGCTGTGTGTGTGAGCGAGCGTGCAGGGCTGTGCGTGTGAGCGAGCGTGCAGGGCTGTGCGTGTGAGCGAGCGTGCAGGGCTGTGTGTGTGAGCGAGCGTGCAGGGTTGTATGTGTGAGCGAGTGTGCAGGGTTGTATGTGTGAGCGAGTGAGCAGGGCTGTGTTTGTGTGTGTGTGTGAGCGCGAGTGTGCAGGGCTCTGTGTGTGTGTGTGTGTGTGAGCGCGAGTGTGCAGGGCTCTGTGTGTGTGTGTGTGTGTGAGCGTGCAGGGCTGTGTGTGTGAGCGAGCGTGCAGGGCTGTGCGTGTGAGCGAGCGTGCAGGGCTGTGCGTGTGAGCGAGTGTGCAGGGCTGTGTGTGTGAGCGAGCGTGCAGGGTTGTATGTGTGAGCGAGTGAACAGGGCTGTGTTTGTGTGAGCGAGTGAGCAGGGCTGTGTTTGTGCGAGCGAGTGAGCAGGGCTGTGTTTGTGTGAGCGAGTGAGCAGGACTGTGTTTGTGTGTGTGTGTGTGTGTGTGTGTGAGCGCGAGTGTGCAGGGCTCTGTGTGTGTGTGTGAGCGAGTGTGCACGGCTGTGTGTGTGAGCGAGTGAGCAGGGCTGTGTGTGTGAGCGAGTGTGCAGGGCAGT
Organism: Squalus acanthias; assembly: GCA_030390025.1. Lineage (NCBI taxonomy): Eukaryota > Metazoa > Chordata > Chondrichthyes > Squaliformes > Squalidae > Squalus > Squalus acanthias. The sequence goes on along the minus strand of CM059430.1, from coordinate 26,262,517 downwards.
GTGTGTGTGTGAGAGAGAGCAGGGCAGTGTGTGTGAGCGAGTGTGCAGGGCTGTGTGTGTCAGCGAGTGTGCAGGGCTGTGTGTGTGCATGTGAGAGCAGGGCTGTGTGTGTGAGCGAGTGGGCAGGGCTGTGTGTGTGAGCGAGTGTGCAGGGCTGGGTGTGTGAGCGAGTGTGCAAGGCTGTGCGTGTGAACGAGTGTGCAGGGCTGTGCATGTGAACGAGTGTGCAGGGATGTGCGTGTGAGCGAGTGTGCAGGGCTGTGTGTGTGAGCGAGTGTGCAGGGCAGTGTGTGTGTGCGAGTGTGCAGGGCTGTGTGTGTGAGCGAGTGTGCAGGGCTGTGTGTGTGAGCGAGTGTGCAGGGCTGTGTGTGAGCGAATGTGCAGGGCTGTGTGTGTGCAGGGCTGTGCGTGAGCGAGTGTGCAGGGCTGTGTGTCTGAGCGAGTGTGTAGGGCTGTGTGTGTGAGCGAGTGTGTAGGGCTGTGTGTGTGAGCGAGTGTGCAGGGCTGTGTGTGTGAGCGAGTGTGCAGGGCTGTGTGTGTGAGCGAGTGTGCAGGGCTGTGTGTGTGAGCGAGTGTGCAGGGCTGTGTGAGTGTGAGCAAGTGTGCAGGGCTGTGAGTGTGAGCGAGTGTGCAGGGCTGTGTGTGTGAGCGAGTGTGCAGTGCTGTGTGTGAGCAAGTGTGCAGTGCTGTGTGCGAGCAAGTGTGCAGTTCTGTGTGTGAGCGAGTGAGCAGGGCTGTGTGTGTGAGCGAGTGTGCAGAGCTGTGTGTGTGAGCGAGTGTGCAGAGCTGTGTGTGTGAGCGAGTGAGCAGGGCTGTGTGTGTGAGCGAGTGTGCAGGGTTGTATTTGTGAGCGAGTGTGCAGGACTGTGTGTGTTAGCGAGTGTGCAGGGCTGTGTGTGTGTGTGAGCGAGTGTGCAGGGCTGTGAGTGTTAGCGAGTGTGTAGGGCTGTGTGTGTGTGTGAGAGTGTGTGCAGGGCTGTGTGTGTTAGCGAGTGTGTGGGGCTGTGTGTGTGTGTGAGAGTGTGTGTGCAGGGCTGTGTGTGTGAGCGAGTGTGCAGGGCTGTGAGTGTGAGCGAGTGAGCAGGGCTGTGTGTGTGAGCGAGTGAGCAGGGCTGTGTGTGTGAGCGAGTGTGCAGGGCTGTGTGTGTGAGCGCGAGTGTGCAGGGCTGTGAGTGTGAACGAGTGTGCAGGGCTGTGTGTGTGAGCGAGTGTGCAGGGCTGTGTGTGTGAGCGCGAGTGTGCAGGGCTGTGAGTGTGAACGAGTGAGCAGGGCTGTGTGTGTGAGCGAGTGAGCAGGGCTGTGTGTGTGAGCGAGTGTGCAGGGCTGTGTGTGTGAGCGCGAGTGTGCAGGGCTGTGAGTGTGAACGAGTGTGCAGGGCTGTGTGTGTGAGCGAGTGTGCAGGGCTGTGTGTGTGAGCGCGAGTGTGCAGGGCTGTGAGTGTGAACGAGTGTGCAGGGCTGTGTGTGTGAGCGAGTGTTCAGGGCTGTGTGTGTGAGCGAGTGCACGGCTGTGTGTGTGAGTGAGTGTGCAGGGCTGTGTGTGTGAGCGAGTGTGCAGGGCTGTGTGTGTGAGCGAGTTTGCAGGGCTGTGTGAGTGTGAGCGAGTGTGCAGGGCTATGTGTGTGTGTGAGCGAGTGTGCAGGGCTGCGTGTGTGTGTGAGCGAGTGTGCAGGGCTGTGAGTGTGAGCGAGTGTGCAGGTCTGTGTGTTTGTGTGAGCGAGTGTGCAGGGCTGTGTGTGTGTGTGTGTGTGAGAGAGAGCAGGGCTGTGTGTGTGGGCGAGTGTGCAGGGCTGTGTGTGTGAGCGAGTGTGCAGGGCTCTGTGTGTGAGCGAGTGTGCAGGGCTGTGTGTGCGAGCGAGTGTGCAGGGCTGTGTGTGCGAGCGAGTGTGCAGGGCTGTGTGTGCGAGCGAGTGTGCAGGGCTGTGTGTGCGAGCGAGTGTGCAGGGCTGTGTGTGCGAGCGAGTGTGCAGGGCTGTGTGTGTGAGCGAGTGTGCAGGACTGTGTGTGTGAGCGAGTGTGCAGGACTGTGTGTGTGAGCGAGTGTGCAGGGCTGTGTGAGTGTGAGCAAGTGTGCAGGGCTGTGTGAGTGTGAGCGAGTGTGCAGGGCTGTGTGTGTGAGCGAGTGTGCAGGGCTGTGAGTGTGAGCGAGTGTGCAGGGCTGTGTGTGTGAGCGAGTGTGCAGTGCTGTGTGTGAGCAAGTGTGCAGTGCTGTGTGCGAGCAAGTGTGCAGTTCTGTGTGTGAGCGAGTGTGCAGGGCTGTGTGTGTGAGCGAGTGTGCAGAGCTGTGTCTGTGAGCGAGTGAGCAGGGCTGTGTGTGTGAGCGAGTGTGCAGGGTTGTATGTGTGAGCGAGTGTGCAGGACTGTGTGTGTTAGCAAGTGTGCAGGGCTGTGTGTGTGTGTGAGCGAGTGTGCAGGGCTGTGAGTGTTAGCGAGTGTGCAGGGCTGTGTGTGTGAGCGAGTGTGTAGGGCTGTGTGTGTGTGTGAGAGTGTGTGCAGGGCTGTGTGTGTGAGCGAGTGTGCAGGGCTGTGAGTGTGAGCGAGTGTGCAGGGCTGTGTGTGTGAGCGAGTGTGCAGGGCTGTGAGTGTGAGTGAGTTTGCAGGGCTGTGTGTGCGAGCGAGTGTGCAGGGCTGTGTGTGTGAGCGAGTGTGCAGGGCTGTGTGTGTGAGCGAGTGTGCAGAACTGTGTGTGTGAGCGAGTGTGCAGGACTGTGTGTGTTTGCGAGTGTGCAGGGCTATGTGTGTGAGCGCGTGTGTGCACGGCTGTGTGTGTGAGCGAGTGTGCAGGAGCGAGTGTGCAGGGCTGTGTGTGTGAGCGAGTGTGCAGGGCTGTGTGTGTGAGCGAGTGTGCAGGGCTGTGTGTGTGAGCGAGTGTGCAGGGCTGTGTGAGTGTGAGCAAGTGTGCAGGGCTGTGTGAGTGTGAGCGAGTGTGCAGGGCTGTGTGTGTGAGCGAGTGTGCAGTGCTGTGTGCGAGCGAGTGTGCAGTTCTGTGTGTGAGCGAGTGAGCAGGGCTGTGTGTGTGAGCGAGTGTGCAGGGCTGTGTGTGTGAGCGAGTGTGCAGGGTTGTATGTGTGAGCGAGTGTGCAGGACTGTGTGTGTTAGCGAGTGTGCAGGGCTGTGTGTGTGTGTGAGCGAGTGTGCAGGGCTGTGAGTGTTAGCGAGTGTGTAGGGCTGTGTGTGTGTGTGAGAGTGTGTGCAGGGCTGTGTGTGTTAGCGAGTGTGTAGGGCTGTGTGTGTGTGTGAGAGTTTGTGCAGGGCTGTGTGTGTGTGAGCGAGTGTGCAGGGCTGTGAGTGTGAGCGAGTGAGCAGGGCTGTGTGTGTGAGCGAGTGTGCAGGGCTGTGTGTGTGAGCGCGAGTGTGCAGGGCTGTGAGTGTGAACGAGTGTGCAGGGCTGTGCGTGTGAGCGAGCGTGCAGGGCTGTATGTGTGAGCGAGTGTGCACGGCTGTGTGTACAGCGAGTGAGCAGGGCTGTGTGTGTGAGCGAGTGTGCAGGGCTGTGTGAGAGAGCAGGGCAGTGTGTGTGAGCGAGTGTGCAGGGCTGTGTGTGTCAGCGAGTGTGCAAGGCTGTGTGTGTGCATGTGAGAGCAGGGCTGTGTGTGTGAGCGAGTGGGCAGGGCTGTGTGTGCCAGCAAGTGTGCAGGGCTGGGTGTGTGAGCGAGTGTGCAAGGCTGTGTGTGTTAGCGAGTGTGCAGGGCTGGGTGTGCGAGCGCGAGTGTGCAAGGCTGTGTGTGAGCGCGAGTGTGCAGGGCTGTGTGTGTGAGCGAGTGTGCAGGGCTGTGTGTGTGAGCGAGTGTGCAGGGCAGTGTGTGTGAGAGAGCAGGGCAGTGTGTGTGAGTGAGTGTGCAGGGCTGTGTGTGAGCGAGTGTGCACGGCTGTGTGTGTGAGCGAGTGTGCCGGGCTGTGTGTGAGCGAGTATGCAGGGCTGTGTTTGTGAGAGAGTGTGCCGGGCTGTGTGTGTGAGAGAGTGTGCCGGGCTGTGTGTGAGCGAGTATGCAGGGCTGTGTGTGTGAGCGAGTGTGCAGGGCTGTGTGTGTGAGAGAGTGTGCCGGGCTGTGTGTGAGCGCGTGTGCAGGGCTGTGTGTTTGAGCGAGTGTGCAGGGCTGTGTGTGAGCGAGTGTGCAGGGCTGTGTGTGTGAGCGAGTGTGCAGGGCTGTGTGTGTGAGCGAGTGTGCAGGGCTGTGTGTGTGAGCGAGTTTGCAGGGCTGTGTGTGCGAGCGAGTGTGCAGGGCTGTGTGTGCGAGCGAGTGTGCAGGGCTGTGTGTGCGAGCGAGTGTGCAGGGCTGTGTGTGTGAGCGAGTGTGCAGGACTGTGTGTGTGAGCGAGTGTGCAGGACTGTGTGTGTGAGCGAGTCTGCAGGGCTGTGTGTGTGTGTGTGTGAGAGAGAGCAGGGCTGTGTGTGTGAGCGCGTGTGTGCACGGCTGTGTGTGTGAGCGAGTGTGCAGGAGCGAGTGTGCAGGGCTGTGTGTGTGAGCGAGTGTGCAGGGCTGTGTGTGTGAGCGAGTGTGCAGGGCTGTGTGAGTGTGAGCAAGTGTGCAGGGCTGTGTGAGTGTGAGCGAGTGTGCAGGGCTGTGTGTGTGAGCGAGTGTGCAGTGCTGTGTGCGAGCAAGTGTGCAGTTCTGTGTGTGAGCGAGTGTGCAGGGCTGTGTGTGTGAGCGAGTGTGCAGAGCTGTGTGTGTGAGCCAGTGAGCAGGGCTGTGTGTGTGAGCGAGTGTGCAGGGTTGTATGTGTGAGCGAGTGTGCAGGACTGTGTGTGTTAGCGAGTGTGCAGGGCTGTGTGGGTGTGTGAGCGAGTGTGCAGGGCTGTGAGTGTTAGCGAGTGTGTAGGGCTGTGTGTGTGTGTGAGAGTGTGTGCAGGGCTGTGTGTGTTAGCGAGTGTGCAGGGCTGTGAGTGTGAGCGAGTGAGCAGGGCTGTGTGTGTGAGCGAGTGTGCAGGGCTGTGTGCGTGTGAGCGAGCGTGCAGGGCTGTATGTGTGAGCGAGTGTACACGGCTGTGTGTGTGAGCGAGCGTGCAGGGCTGTGCGTGTGAGCGAGCGTGCAGGGCTGTATGTGTGAGCGAGTGTGCACGGCTGTGTGTACAGCGAGTGAGCAGGGCTGTGTGTGTGAGCGAGTGTGCAGGGCTGTGTGAGCGTGAGAGAGAGCAGGGCAGTGTGTGTGAGCGAGTGTGCAGGGCAGTGTGTGTGAGCGAGTGTGCAGGGCTGTGTGTGTGCATGTGAGAGCAGGGCTGTGTGTGTGAGCGAGTGGGCAGGGCTGTGTGTGCCAGCGAGTGTGCAGGGCTGGGTGTGTGAGCGAGTGTGCAAGGCTGTGTGTGTTAGCGAGTGTGCAGGGCTGGGTGTGCGAGCGCGAGTGTGCAAGGCTGTGTGTGAGCGAGTGTGCAGGGCTGTGTGTGTGAGCGAGTTTGCAGGGCTGTGTGAGTGTGAGCGAGTGTGCAGGGCTGTCTGTGTGAGCGAGTGTTCACGGCTGTGTGTGTGAGCGAGTGTGCAGGGCTGTGTGTGTGAGCGAGTGTTCACGGCTGTGTGTGTGAGCGAGTGTGCACGGCTGTGTGTGTGAGCGAGTGTGCAGGGCTGTGTGTGTGAGCGAGTGTGCAGGGCTGTGTGTGTGAGCGAGTGTGCAGGGCTGTGTGTGTTAGCGCGAGTGTGCAGGGCTGTGTGTGTCAGAGCGAGTGTGCAGGGCTGTGTGTGTGAGCGAGTGTGCAGGGCTGTGTGTGTGAGCGAGTGTGCAGGGCTGTGTGTGTGAGCGAGTGTGCAGGGCTGTGTGTGTGTGTGTGTGAGAGAGGGCACGGCTGTGTGTGTGAGCGAGAGTGCAGGGCTGTGCGTGTGAGTGAGCGTGCAGGGTTGTATGTGTGAGCGAGTGTGCACGGCTGTGTGTGTGAGCGAGTGAGCAGGGCTGTGTGTGTGAGCGAGTGTGCAGGGCTGTGTGTGTGCAGGGCTGTGTGTGAGCGAGTGTGCACGGCTGTGTGTGTGAGCGAGTGTGCCGGGCTGTGTGTGAGCGAGTATGCAGGGCTGTGTGTGTGCAGGGCTGTGTGTGAGCGAGTGTGCAGGGCTGTGTGTGTGAGAGAGTGTGCCGGGCTGTGTGTGAGCGAGTGTGCAGCGCTGTGTGTGTGAGCGAATGTGCAGGGCTGTGTGTGTGAGCGAGTGTGCAGGGCTGTGTGTGAGCGAGTGTGCAGGGCTGTGTGTGTGAGCGAGTGTGCAGGGCTATGTGTGTGTGTGAGCGAGTGTGCAGTGCTGTGAGTGTGAGTGAGTGTGCAGGTCTGTGTGTGTGTGTGAGCGAGTGTGCAGGGCTGTGTGTGTGTGTGAGCGAGTGTGCAGGGCTGTGTGTGTGTGTGTGTGAGAGAGAGAGCAGGGCTGTGTGTGTGAGCGAGTGTGCAGGGCTGTGTGTGTGAGCGAGTGTGCAGGGCTGTGTGTGTGAGCGAGTGTGCAGGTCTGTGTGTGTGAGCGAGTGTGCAGGGCTGTGTGTGTGAGCGAGTGTGCAGGTCTGTGTGTGTGAGCGAGTGTGCAGGGCTGTGTGCGTGTGTGTGTCAGAGAGAGCAGGGCTGTGTGTGTGAGCGAGTGTGCAGGGCTGTGTGTGTGAGCGAGTGTGCAGGGCTGTGTGTGTGAGCGAGTGTGCAGGTCTGTGTGTGTGAGCGAGTGTGCAGGGCTGTGTGTGTGAGCGAGTGTGCAGGTCTGTGTGTGTGAGCGAGTTTGCAGGGCTGTGTGTGCGAGCGAGTGTGCAGGGCTGTGTGTGCGAGCGAGTGTGCAGGGCTGTGTTTGTGAGCGAGTGTGCAGGGCTGTGTGTGTGAGCGAGTGTGCAGGACTGTGTGTGTGAGCGAGTGTGCAGGACTGTGTGTGTGAGCGAGTGTGCAGGACTGTGTGTGTTTGCGAGTGTGCAGGGCTGTTTGTGTGAGCGAGTGTGCAGGGCTGTGTGTGTGTGTGAGAGAGAGCAGGGCTGTGTGTGTGAGCGCGTGTGTGCACGGCTGTGTGTGTGAGCGAGTGTGCAGGAGCGAGTGTGCAGGGCTGTGTGTGTGAGCGAGTGTGCAGGGCTGTGTGTGTGAGCGAGTGTGCAGGGCTGTGTGTGTGAGCGAGTGTGCAGGGCTGTGTGTGTGAGCGAGTGTGCAGGGCTGTGTGAGTGTGAGCAAGTGTGCAGGGCTGTGTGAGTGTGAGCGAGTGTGCAGGGCTGTGTGTGTGAGCGAGTGTGCAGTGTTGTGTGCGAGCAAGTGTGCAGTTGTGTGTGTGAGCGAGTGTGCAGGGCTGTGTGTGTGAGCGAGTGTGCAGAGCTGTGTGTGTGAGCGAGTGAGCAGGGCTGTGTGTGTGAGCGAGTGTGCAGGGTTGTATGTGTGAGCGAGTGTGCAGGACTGTGTGTGTTAGCGAGTGTGCAGGGCTGTGTGTGTGTGTGAGCGAGTGTGCAGGGCTGTGAGTGTTAGCGAGTGTGTAGGGCTGTGTGTGTGTGTGAGAGTGTGTGCAGGGCTGTGTGTGTTAGCGAGTGTGCAGGGCTGTGAGTGTTAGCGAGTGTGTAGGGCTGTGTGTGTGTGTGAGAGTGTGTGCAGGGCTGTGTGTGTTAGCGAGTGTGCAGGGCTGTGAGTGTGAGCGAGTGAGCAGGGCTGTGTGTGTGAGTGAGTGTGCAGGGCTGTGTGTGTGAGCGTGAGTGTGCAGGGCTGTGAGTGTGAACGAGTGTGCAGGGTTGTATGTGTGAGCGAGTGTGCAGGACTGTGTGTGTTAGCGAGTGTGCAGGGCTGTGTGTGTGTGTGAGCGAGTGTGCAGGGCTGTGAGTGTTAGCGAGTGTGTAGGGCTGTGTGTGTGTGTGAGAGTGTGTGCAGGGCTGTGTGTGTTAGCGAGTGTGCAGGGCTGTGAGTGTTAGCGAGTGTGCAGGGCTGTGTGTGTGTGTGAGAGTGTGTGCAGGGCTGTGTGTGTTAGCGAGTGTGCAGGGCTGTGTGTGTGTGCGAGTGTGCAGGGCTGTGTGTGTGAGCGTGACTGTGCAGGGCTGTGTGTGTGAGCGCGTGTGCAGGGCTCTGTGTGTGAGCGTGACTGTGCAGGGCTGTGAGTGTGAGCGAGTGTGCAGGGCTGTGTGTGTGAGCGTGACTGTGCAGGGCTGTGTGTGTGAGCGAGTGTGCAGGGCTGTGTGTGTGAGCGAGTGAGCAGGGCTGTGTGTGTGTGAGTGAGTGTGCAGGGCCGTGTGTGTGTGTGAGCTAGTGTGCAGGGCTGTGTGTGTGAGCGAGTGGGCAGAGCTGTGAGTGTGAGCGAGTGTGCAGAGCTGTGTGTGTGAGCGAGTGTGCAGGGCCGTGTGTGTGTGTGAGCGAGTGTGCAGGGCTGTGTGTGTGAGCGAGTGGGCAGAGCTGTGAGTGTGAGCGAGTGTGCAGAGCTGTGTGTGTGAGCGAGTGTGCAGGGCCGTGTGTGTGTGTGAGCGAGTGTGCAGGGCTGTGTGTGTGAGAGCAGGGCTGTGTGTGTGAGCGCGAGTGTGCAGGGCAGTGTGTGTGAGCGTGTGTGCAGGAGCGAGTGTGCAAGGCTGTTTGTGTGAGCGAGTGTGCAGGGCTGTGTGTGTGTGTGAGCGAGTGTGCAGGGCTGTGTGTATGAGCGAGTGTTCAGGGCTGTGTGTGAGCGAGTGTGCAGGGCTGTGTGTGTGAGAGCAGGGCTGTGTGTATGAGCGCGAGTGTGCAGGGGTGTGTGTGTGTGTGTGTGTGTGTGAGTGCGTGAGCGAGTGTGCAGGGCTGTGTGTGTGAGCGCGAGTGTGCAGGGCAGTGTGTGTGAGCGTGTGTGCAGGAGCGAGTGTGCAAGGCTGTGTGTGTGAGCGAGTGAGCAGGGCTGTGTGTGTGAGAGCAGGGCTGTGTGTGTGAGCGCGAGTGTGCAGGGCTGTGTCTGTGTGTGTGTGTGTGAGCGAGTGTGCAGGGCTGTGTGTGTTAGCGCGAGTGTGCAGGGCTGTGTGTGTGAGCGAGTGTGCAGGGCTGTGTGTGTGTGTGTGTGTGTGTGAGAGAGCAGGGCTATGTGTGTGAGCAAGTGTGCAGTGCTGTGTGTGAGCGAGTGTGCAGGGCTGTGTGTGTGCAGGGCTGTGTGTGTGAGCGTGACTGTGCAGGGCTGTGCGTGCGAGCGAGTGTGCAGGGCTGTGCGTGTGAGCGAGTGTGCAGGGCTGTGCGTGTGAGCGAGCGTGCAGGGCTGTGCGTGTGAGCGAGCGTGCAGGGCTGTGAGTGTGAGCGAGTGTGCAGGGCTGTGAGTGTGAGCGAGTGTGCAGGGCTGTGTGTGTGAGCTAGTGTGCAGGGCTGTGTGTGTGAGCGAGTGTGCAGGGTTGTGAGTGTGAGCGAGTGTGCAGGGTTGTGTGTGTGAGCGAGTGTGCAGGGCTGTGTGTGTGAGCGAGTCTGCAGGGCTGTGTGTGAGCGCGAGTGTGCAGGGCTGTGTGTGAGCGCGAGTGTGCAGGGCTGTGTGTGTGCGTGTGAGCGAGTGTGCAGGGCTGTGTGTGTGAGCGAGTGTGCAGGGCTGTGTGTGTGAGCGAGTGTGCAGGGCTGTGCGTGTGAGCGAGCCTGCAGGGCTGTGTGTGAGCGCGAAGTGTGCAGGGCTGTGTGTGTGAGCGAGTGTGCAGGGCTGTGTGTGTGAGCGAGTGTGCAGGGCTGTGTGTGTGAGCGAGAGAGCAGGGCTGTGTGTGTGAGCGAGTGTGCAGGGCTGTGTGCGAGAGTCAGCACACCTGTTGATAGTGACAGAGTTGACGTGACAAGGCTGACACACCAGAACGGGTAACCAAGTTACTAACTTAAAACACGGAAGATCGCTCCGGTTTAAAAGCAGGTTTGCATTTTAATCAAAGGATTCTAACCTGCAATATCCGGATGTCCCAGGAGGTGGCGCTCAACGTCCAGCGCGCTGATCTTGTATCCTCCGCTCTTAATAATGTCAACAGAGGTGCGGCCCAGGATCCAGTAAACACCGTCCCTGTAACCCACCGTGTCCCCTACACAACACAAACACAACCAGTAAACATCGTCCCTGTAACCCACCGTGTCCCCTACACAACACAAACACAACCAGTAAACATCGTCCCTGTAACCCACCGTGTCCCCTACACAACACAAACACAACCAGTAAACATCGTACGATAGCAAAATACTGCGGATGCTGGAAATCCGAAATAACAACAGAAAACGCTGGAAAAACTCAGCAGGCCAGGCAACATCCGTGGAGAGAGAAAGAGAGTTAACGTTTCAGGTCGAAACCCTTCGTCGGAACTGAGAGAGCAAGAAATAAACAGATAAAAATGCAAGGGGGAGGCTGGGGGGAGGAATAAAAGAACAAAAGGGATGGTCTTTAGTGAGTAGAGACATTGAGAGATGCTCAAGGCAAGACAAGATGGTAATGGGACAGGTTGAGAAACAAAAGGTAAGGTGTGAAATGCTGGCAGAATCAGAGACAGCTGCCGTGGGGGGAGAGAGAGAAAAAAAGGAAAAAGGCATGGACCAAAAGAGTGGATAAAATGTATACATATGTGGTAGGGGCCGGGGTTATGATCTGAAATTGTTGAACTTGATATTAAGTCCGGAAGGCTGTAAAGTGCCTAAACGGAAGATGAGGTGCTGTTCCTGGAGCTTACGCTGTGCTTCCGTGGAACAATGCAAGAGGCCGAGGACGGTGAGGTCTGAGTGAGCGTGGAGGGGTGAATTAAAATGACAAGCGACCGGAAGCTCGGGGTCACCCTTCCGGACTGAACGGAGGTGTTCCGCAAAGCGGTCACCCAATCTGCGTTTGGTCTCCCCAATGTAGAGGAGACCAAATGGACTATGTCCAGTAAACATCGTCCCTGTAACCCACCGTGTCCTCTACACAACACAAACACAACCAGTAAACACCGTCCCTGTAACCCACCGTGTCCCCTACACAACACAAACACAAACCCAGGTCACAATCACAACCTCTGCACTGGACTGCAACAAAGTGCACCTGTCTGTGTATATGTGAGTGTGCGTAGCTGCAAATGCCTGGTCTTTCTCCACGTGTATGAACTGCTGAGCTCCCGTGTTCAATTTAAGGAGATAATGGAGGGAACGGGGCAGTGAAAAATGCAGCGAGACTGTCCTCACATCCTCTGCGGGACAGGCTGTTGGTTTCTGTTCTCTCAGTTTTCACGAGCTGTTTGTTTTCATCACTTTTATATGAGAATGAATCACGAACAAAAGTTTATTCAACTTAATCACTTGATTAAAGGGGTGGATTAAAGCCGAGAGAGAACAGAGAAAAGACATCAGTTCTAAAAAGCCTGCGCCCCTTTTTGATATATCATCTCCCTCGAACCCTTCTCTACTTGTCCCTCAACCAAGTAACACGGAGATAGACCCTGGGACACTGAGATAGACCCTGGGACACTGAGATAGACCCCAGGGCACTGCGAAAAAGATACAGCACAGGATACACTGGGATTATCATGAAATAAGCACAGCCTGGCACAAAACAATTTGGAGGAGTGAGTAAAACAGTTTGAAGCCTCAGTACCTGGATGTATACACTTGACAAGGTGACAAGTCGATGTAGTTGGAAGCAGAGCCATTTGACCCGCCACAGGTTAATGGGAGATACCCCAACAATCACAGCAGCCCAATATCACAGGTTAATGGACAGTAAATGGAGGAAACTTGCAACCATCTCCTTCCCCCCTGTCACAAACCAGGTAAAAGCAAACCCCAGGGAGCGCTCAGCAGAGGCTGATTACAGCGGCTGCCTGTGCATTCGATGCTGACACTGTGTGTGGAATTCTCTAATCAGAGGAAACTCAAGGGAGGATGGGTCACATAGTCCATTGAAATAAATGTCATTAGAAAGCAGCTGGAGGCTCCAAATTGATATTTTCTTAAGCACAGCTGGCTAGCTGGGTTTTAACATATTCCAAGTGCGTTATTATAAATGACCCCTGTCCAGATGCAAACAAATCTAACTTGCAACATCTCTGCAGCAGATTAATCAAACCCTTACTTCAACACAAGAGTTGCTGCTGGCTCTGAGATGGGAGCTGGTCAGCAATGTACCGGCTGCTGTTAACCCTCTGAGGAGAGGAGCCACAATGCTCGGCAATCCCCTGTGTTAAATACACCAACTAATTCCACTCATTTCAGAGCGGGGGATGATTATGTGAGGTCACTAATAAATCACCAGGAAAAGATTAGAACCCCACGAAATAAAAGCCATTGCCTCATCTATCCCGCATTAAGACAGCAGAACAGCTCATCCGCACAGGGAATGACAGCATTCCCAAACCATCCGCACAGGGAGTGACAGCATTCCCAAACCATCCGCACAGGGAATGACAGCGTTCCCAAACCATCCGCACAGGGAGTGATAACGTTCCCAAACCATCCGCACAGGGAGTGACAGCATTCCCAAACCATCCGCACAGGGAATGACAGCGTTCCCAAACCATCCGCACAGGGAGTGATAACGTTCCCAAACCATCCGCACAGGGAGTGACAGCATTCCCAAACCATCCGCACAGGGAATGATAACTTTCCCAAACCATCCGCACAGGGAGTGACAGCGTTCCCAAACCATCCGCACAGGGAGCGACAGCATTCCCAAACCATCCGCACAGGGAATGACAGCGTTCCCAAACCATCCGCACAGGGAGTGACAACGTTCCCAAACCATCCGCACAGGGAGTGACAGCATTCCCAAACCATCCGCACAGGGAATGATAACGTTCCCAAACCATCCGCACAGGGAGTGACAGCGTTCCCAAATCATCCGCACAGGGAGTGACAGCATTCCCAAACCATCCGCACAGGGAATGACAGCATTCCCAAACCATCCGCACAGGGAATGACAGCATTCCCAAACCATCCGCACAGGGAATGACAGCATTCCCAAACCATCCGCACAGGGAATGACAGCGTTCCCAAAGAATCCGCACAGAGAATGACAGCGTTCCCAAACCATCCGCACAGGGAATGATAACGTTCCCAAACCATCCGCACAGGGAATATCAGCGTTCCCAAAGAATCCGCACAGGGAATATCAGCCAGCGTTCCCAAAGAATCCGCACTGGGAATATCAGCGTTCCCAAACCATCCGCACAGGGAATATCAGCGTTCCCAAACCATCCGCACAGGGAATATCAGCGTTCCCAAACCATCCGGACAGGGAATATCAGCGTTCCCAAAGAATCCGCACAGGGAATATCAGCGTTCCCAAACCATTCGGACAGGGAATATCAGCGTTCCCAAACCATCCGCACAGGGAATATCAGCGTTCCCAAACCATCCGCACAGGGAATGACAGCGTTCCCAAAGAATCCGCACAGGGAATGACAGCGTTCCCAAAGAATCCCCACAGGGAATGACAGCGTTCCCAAACCATCCGCACAGGGAATGACAGTGTTCCCAAACCATCCGGACAGGGAATGATCGTGTTCCAAAAACATCCAGACAGGGAATGACAGCATTCCCAAACCGTCCGGACAGGGAATCTTAGCTTCCCAAACAATACTGACTGGAGGGAAGTATGCAGTGGGGAAGCCCAGGGGTCAGTATTGAGACCGTTGCTTATCTTGTTATATATAAATACTTGGGTATAGGGAGTACAAGTTTGAAGTTTGCAGACGATACAAAACTTGGCAATGTAGTAAACAGTGAGGAGGATAGTAACAGACTTCAGGAGGACACAGACAGACTGGTGAAATGGGCAGACACACGGCAGATGCAATTTAATGCAGAGAAGTGTGAAGTGATACACTTTGGGAGGAACGCCATGGAGAGGCAGTATAATCTCAATGGGACTGTTTTGAGGGGGTGCAAGAGCAGAGGGACCTGGGGGTGCGTATTCATAAATACTTGAAGGTGGCAGGGCAAGTTGAGAAGGCGGTTAAGAAAGCGTATGGGATACTTGACTTTGTAAATAGGGGAATTAAATACAAAAACAAGGAAGTCATGGTAATCCTTTACAAATCTCTGGTTAGGTCTCAGTTGGAGTATTGTGGACAATTCTGGGCACCACAGTTTAGGAAGGATGTTAAGGCCCTGGGGAAGGTGCAGAAGAGATTTACCAGGATGATACCAGGGGTAAGGGAGTTCAGTTATGTGGAGAGGTTGGGGAAGCTGGGATTGTTCTCCTTAAAGCAGAGAAGGTTAAGGGGAGCCCTAATAGAGGTGTTCACAATTATGAGGGGTTTTGATAGAGCAAGTTGGAAGAAAGTGTTTCCTCTGGCAAGTGGGCCGGTAACCAGAGGTCACAGATTTAAAATAATTAGCAAAAGAACCAGCGGGGAAAATGAGAAATTTCTTCACACAGAGGGTTGTTAAGATCTGGAATACATGTACTTGAAGAGGACTAATGTACAGAGTTATGGGGAAAAAGCTGGGGTGTGGGACTAAATTGGACAGCTCGTTCAAAGAGCCGGCGCAGGCACGACAGGCTGAAGGGCCTCCTTCTGTGCTGTAAGATTCTATGATTCTAATCCGGACAGGGAATCTCCACTTTCGAAACAATCCGGACTGGGAATCTCAGCTTCCCAAATGATCTGGACAGGGTTTGAGAAGTCTGCCCTGGTTCCGCTGGGCAAGAGGCCATAAAATTATGCCCCACATCCCAGAATGATATATCACAGAAGGATTAGTCCCACTCCCCTGCTCTTTCCCCATACCACTGCACATTTTTCCCCTTCAGGTATTTATCCAAGACCCTTTTGAAAGTTATAATTGAATCTGCTTCCACCGCCCTTTCAGGCAGTGCATTCCAGATCACAACAACTCTTAACCTCATCCTAAACTCCCAAGAAACCAGGTACCAAAATCCCATGGTAAATTCCTTCAATCTCGCATTCTATTCTCGACACAAAAGGCATCAAGGGGTATGGGGAGAGAGCGGGAATATGGTATTGAGATAGAGGGTCAGCCATGATCATATTGAATGGCGGAGCACGCTCGAAGGGCCGAATGGCCTACTCCTGCTCCTATTTTTCTATGTTTCTATCAGATTCCCATGTTGTACTGTTACTATCAGCAAAGCTCAATCTCTGATGCCACCTTGTACTAAGCCCCATGAATCCGCCCTCAGTACCATTCTGCACCACACTATTCCCCCATTTGTTCTCCTTCTCTGTGTGTTTGATTAGCTCCAATAATAATGCAGACAGCCTGATGAAAAGTCCCTGGGTAATTTGCTGGGAGCAGGATGCAGGGTGCCTTGTTAATTACTTCCCCAACATACGGTTTAGTTATTGAGGCTGCTGGATCATTCAAAACAAGAGAGACTTCATTAGTGAGCTTCCAGTGAAGCAGAAAAATATCTGTCAAACGAGGGAAAGGAGTGGAAGAAGCACAGGGAGGGAGGTGCAGACTGGTGTAACGTCCCTCAAACAAACAGTGATGGGCTAGAAGGCAGCAGGGTGCATTAAAGATCATTATTCCTTTATGGAATTAATTTCCTTCACAGAATGTGCAGTACACTGAAGCCCTCTCGCTAACACTCGAATGACCATCACTGGTGCCTGTCCCCATGTGAAGCAGGGGCTTGTAAGGTCACCTGAATGATGTTTAGATTCGGGATAAAACTGATCTTCGGTGAAAATGTCCGGCTACTGCAAAATATGTCAATATAAAGTGTCAGCTGTGGCTCAGTTGGTAGCACTCTTGCCTCTGAGTCAGAAATTTGTGGGTCCCACTCCAGACATTTGAGCACAAAAATCGAGGCTGACACTCCAGTGAAGTACTGAGGGAGCGCTGCACTGTCAGAGGGGCAGTACTGAGGGAGCGCCGCACTGTCAGAGGGGCAGTACTGAGGGAGCGCCGCACTGTCAGAGGGGCAGTACTGAGGGAGCGCCGCACTGTCAGAGGGGCAGTACTGAGGGAGCGCCGCACTGTCAGAGGGGCAGTACTGAGGGAGTGGCGGACTGTCGGAGGGGCAGTACTGAGGGAGTGCTGCACTGTCAGAGGGGCAGTATTGAGGGAGTGCTGCACTGTCAGAGGGGCAGTACTGAGGGAGCGCTGCACTGTCAGAGGGGCAGTACTGAGGGAGCGCTGCACTGTCAGAGGGGCAGTACTGAGGGAGCGCTGCACTGTCAGAGGGGCAGTACTGAGGGAGCGCTGCACTGTCAGAGGGGCAGTACTGAGGGAGCGCCGCACTGTCAGAGGGGCAGTACTGAGGGAGCGCTGCACTGTCAGAGGGGCAGTACTGAGGGAGCGCCGCACTGTCGGAGGGGCAGTACTGAGGGAGCGCTGCACTGTCAGAGGGGCAGTACTGAGGGAGCGCTGCACTGTCAGAGGGGCAGGACTGAGGGAGTGGCGGACTGTCGGAGGGGCGGTACTGAGGGGGTGCTGCACTGTTGGAGGGGCAGAATTGAGGGAGCGCTGAACTATCGGAGGGGCAGTACTGAGGGAGCGCCGCACTGTTGGAGGGGCAGTACTGAGGGAGCGCCGCACTGTCAGAGGGTCAGTGCTGAGGGAGCGCCGCACTGTCGGAGGGGCAGTACTGAGGGAGCGCCGCACTGTTGGAGGGGCAGTACTGAGGGAGCGCTGCACTGTCAGAGGGTCAGTGCTGAGGGAGCACTGCACTGTCGGAGGTGCAGTACTAAGGGAGCGCTGCACTGTCGGAGGGGCAGTACTAAGGGAGCGCTGCACTGTCGGAGGGGCAGTACTGAGGGAGAGCCGCACTGTCGGAGGGGCAGTACTGAGGGAGCGCCGCACTGTCAGAGGGTCAGTGCTGAGGGAGCGCTGCACTGTCGGAGGGGCAGTACTAAGGGAGCGCTGCACTGTCGGAGGGGCAGTACTGAGGGAGAGCCGCACTGTCGGAGTGGCAGTACTGAGGGAGCGCTGCACTGTCGGAGGGGTAATTCTTCAGAAGCGCCACCTGCTTGTTCAGGTGGGTGTTAAATAACCCATAGCACAAGAGAGCAGGGAGATTTTCTGGTCTCCGGGCCAATATCCAGGTCATTGATATATGTAATTGACCTGGATATTGAAATAGAGAGTAGAATTTCTAAATTTGCCGATGACACCAAACTTGGGGCAGTGGCAAACGGTGATGATGATACCAATCGACTGCAACAGGACATAGAAAGGCTAGCAGAATGGGCAGACAAGTGGCAGATGGAATTTAAGACAGAGAAGTGTGAGGTGATGTATTTTGGCAGAAGGAACAGGAAGAGGCAATATACACTTAATGGCACAGTTTTAAAGAGTGTGCAGGGACAGAGGGACCTGGGAGTTAATATGCATCGGTCCCTGACAATGGCAGGACATATTGAGAGAGTGGTTAGCAACGCATATGGGATCTTGGGTTTCATAAATAGAGGTATTGGGCTCAATTTTGCCAGGCCCGAGGAGGCGGTAAAATCGCAAAAAATGGCGGGCGGGCCCGATCCCGCCTCCAGCCCATCTCCGAGCAATTTTCCCAAATGCGTGTTTTCTGACCCCGTTTCCATCCCACCTTCAAGAGGCGGGATCGGCCCTTAAGGCCCTTAACAACCAGTTAAGTGCCTCTATAATCCCATTTTGAGAGGCCGTTCTGATTTTACCACTTTTCCCCCGTCCTGCACGTCTCCTCTGGAACACGCCAGTGAATCCTGGCGGCCTCACAAGTGGATGCTTACTAACAGCTGCAGCTCCACCATTAAAAAGGAGTTTTCACCAATCATCATTTGCAGGTGGCAGAACTTTGTTGTCTCAGGTCTGGGGGATCTTTTAGCAGGCATACCCATTGTTGTGGAAGTTTGGAGCCTGATACCCATCTCCAGTGTGACCTCCTGGGAAACCCCTCTCGCCACCTTGACTGAGCGCTTCCTGAACTGAGGCATATACCAGAAGCATGGGAACCATTTATTTCCTTTCCTCCTGGACATCAGATTCAGACGAAGACCAGCCGTGGCAGCAGCAGAACCATGAACAACAGCACCACCAACAGCAGCAGCAACAACAGGAGCGCCAAGCTGCTGCTCACCCACCTGAAGATGCACAGGCCAGAAGGCGCCAGCGCGCGACCACATTGCTGCCCGTGATGCAAGGGACGCACTCATCTTGGCCAGATTTGCTTTGCCTGCACAATCAAACACTTTTGCCTCGCACCTTCTTATCAGACCATCGACAATGGCCAAGAACCTGCGGATTCCTATCACTCTGACCACCATACTGACAATTGCAAGTCGCCCTAAGCCCTCAATGTGGAAGTCCCATTAGCGAAATGACACACGCCACAACTGCAACAGTTTGCCATCAGAATTTTTTTATGACAATAAGCAACTGATGGCTTTTCAAAATTAAACACAACATTACACCCAAGTGACTACCCTTCTAAGGATAAGGGGTAAGCCATTTAGGACAGAAATGAGGAGGAATTTCTTCACCCAGAGAGTGGTGAACCTGTGGAATTCTCTACCACAGAAGGCAGTAGAGGCCAATTCATTAAATATATTCAAGAAGGAGTTGGATATATTTCTTAAGGCTAAAGGGATCAAGGGATATGGGGAGAAAGCAGGGACAGGGTTCTGAATTTGGATGATCAGCCATGATCGCATCGAATGGCGGAACAGGCTAGAGGGGCCGAATGGCCTACTCCTGCTCCTATCTTCTATGTTTCTATGTGACTACTTGTGCATTATCTTCCTCTTACGCATGCTCCTACGTGGTGCTTCCCCGGTGGCTTCAGCAGATGTGGAGGCCCCTTGCTCACTTTCTTGCTGCTCCTGTCTCGACACCTTTGGCGGGCGTCCTCTGGGGTTGCGAACCTGTGAGGGCTCAGCAACAGTCTGCTGCTCCTGCGGCTGTGCAGGGGTTGAGACGCCGATCTCAGTTGGGTGGGGACTCTGGTGGGGCTCTGACCAAGGGTTCTGCAGTGGCATGGTCGTGTGAGCGCTTGGAGAGGAGCCCCCACTTCCTTGTTGTCTGCCACCAACATCCCCCTCATGGGTCAGCCCCACTTCAGAGCTAGCAAGTGGCTTGACAGCACCTTGCTGCACTGCAGGGGGGCCATGAGGACCCGTTTCTGCGCTGGAAGTCCTACTCCAGAGGACTTCCATGAAGGTCTGGTTTCTCTGCTCAATAGCTGACCATCGCTCCTCAAGAGATGTCAGTCTATTCTGAACAATGACCATGTTTTCATGACCCTGGCGACTAAGCTCCTCCATGGCCGTAGCCATCCTCTCCTCTACGGTAGCCATCCTTTCCACGGAGGTTGCCATCCTTTCCGTGGTGATACGTTCGTGCGCCAACGCCTCCACAAAGGCTCTGCTCATGTTAGCGATGGACTCCTCCATTCGCCCCACATTCGCAGCGACCCTGAGACTAAACCTGTCAGAGACTCCTGCACCTGTTTTTGGAGTTCCAGCACCGCTCTTCTTCTGGAGGCACAGGGTCGACATGCAGCTGAGCCGAGCTGGCAGAGTCCTGCACCCTCCGACGAGGACTCTTCACTGCTGTCCCTGTCTCCACCATCTGCTGATGCTCACTTGTGAGCTGTGATACACCAGGTGACAACACTACTCTATCTCGCGAAGGTCCCACCGAGGTGCGAGTGTCTGCTGCTGGTGCTGGGTGCGCTGAATTCTGCTGACGCTACGCCTTCAAAGGTTGCAGCTTCCTCTGAGGAGTCTTGAAGCTCAGGCTCTTCCTCTTGGACAGTGGGGACGGGGCTGTCGATGATCCTGTGGGGGAGTAAAGGAAAAAGTTGGAGATGTGAGGTAAAGTTTGCATGCACATTGAATTGTGCAGATGATCATAAGTCAATCTGTTAGACCTTCAGAATCATTATCAGTTACTCATGCAATGTCAATGAGAGAGATGCAAAGCTATTCTGTCACCAGCTTGCTGTGATGCGCCCGTCTGTCCGTCCCCCACTTGCGCATCCTCCTCCACTCCCACAATCTCCTGGGCCGCCTCCTCCGCAGTGGTGAGCTGGGCTACTGAGGGTGGCCCTCCTCCTGTCCTCGCCCTCTCCCTCTTATTGTGGGCTCTCTTTTCCTGTAATGAGGGACACAAGTGGAGTTTGAGTGAAAATGAAGGAGTGAGTGTAGAGATTCCATAGCATAGATGCTTAGAAGGAGACAAAGATGGAGTGAGGTGCCAAGACCAAGGGCCCTCCCTGTGTGTTGTAAGTTGTTGTCATAGCATCACAGCGATAGGGAGTGTGAGGGCTGCATAGTTGAATAGTTAAGTGAATGTGAACATACAGAGAGAGGGAATGGGTAAGGGTGCAGGGATGTCAGTGTCAAGTGGGATGTGGAGGAAGAGGTTGGCAAAGCTGAGTGCTGGTGAGGAGAGGCGATGGGGATCAGATTGAGGGTGATGGGAAAGGCATACTCACTTTTCCTGTGCGGAGAAGGTCATGAAACCTCTTCCTGCATTGCAGCCAGGTTCTGCGGCACATAGACATTGAGTTGACCTCCTGGGCCACTTGCATCCACACAGCTTTAGTCTGCTGGGGAGGCTTTTTCCTCCCTGAGGAAGGGAAGAGCACCTCCTTATTTGATCTTGCTCCCTCCACCAGAGCTTGGAGGGAAGCTTCATCGAACCTAGGAGCACACTTTGGCCTACTGCTGAACATATTTGCTGAATGAAGTGATCACAACAATGGGCATAAAGTTTGCAGTCTCCAGAAGAAGCAAGGCTGCTTGCAGGCCTTAAATCCAGCAGCACTGATGACGTCATCGGAGGCGACTTTCAGGATGGAAAGACTAATTGGGCCAGGGGTTCCCACACGCTGGAAATCAAGTGCCCAATTAGGGGAAAATCGCACTTTTTTCCCACTTCACATCGGAGTCGGGGTCCTGACACGAAAACCTCCTGACACACCCCAGCCCGTCCCCAATGGCAAAATCGAACCCATTGAGTACAAAAGTAGAGAAGTTATGCTGAACCTTTATAAAGCGCTGGTTGGACCACAAGTGGAGTATTGCGTCCAGTTCTGGTCACCACACTTTAGGAAGGATGTGAAGGCCTTTGAGAGGGTGCAGAGGAGATTTACCAGAATGGTTCCGGGGATGGGGGATCTTAGCTACAAGGGCAGGTTGGAGAAGCTGGATTTGTTTTCATTAGAGCAAAGGAGGTTGAGGGGTGATTTGATAGAGGTGTACAAGATTATGACGGCTTTGGATAGGCTAGATGGGGAAAGGCTGTTCCCACTAGTTGATGGTACAAGGACTAGGGGACACAGATTTAAGGTTTTGGGCAAGAGATACAGGGGGGACGTGAGGAAAAACTTTTTTACGCAGCAAGTGGTGAGGACCTGGAACTCACTGCCAACGGAAGTGGTGGAAGCGGAGAAACTCAATGTTTTCAAGGGGAGACTGGATAGGCACTTAAGGGAAATAAACTTGCAGGGCTACGGGGATAGAGCGGGGGAATGGGACTGACTGGATTGCTCTACAGAGAGCCGGCACGGACTCGATGGGCCAAATGGCCTCCTTCTGTGCCGTTATAACTCTATCTCTATGACTGTGACTAAGATTCCTGCCTCAACCAATGTCACTAAAACAGATTAACTGGCCATTCACCTCCCTGCTGTATGTGGGATCTTGCTGTGTGTAAAATACTGAGCGTCTACACTGCGAGTCTACATTGCACTGTCTATACTTCCAGGCCCAGAGCTGCTCAAGGTCGTCCTGCAAGGCCATCTGCAGTCTCCCCCACTGGAAGTCAGCAGCCTTCCACCAGCCATGCTGCAGCCACTGGGGTAGCACTTCGTAGGAGCACTAGGACAGAAAAGGCACACGGAAGACGGGCACTAAGGAAATGCACAAGGGTGATTAGTTGACTTTGTTATGTAGTATTGGATTGAATGATTTATAAATGTGATTTGCAATGTTTGTTTTGTGGTGGCTCTCATTTCAGCATTGTGGCCAAGAGGATCCTCTGATGTTCCATGACAGAGGGATGGTAGGTTGGGAAGTGTTGAGCAACAGGGATCTGGGGTTTCATTCGGGGAAGCGGAGTCTGATGATGCGCTCATGGACAGCCCGTCTGGATCCGAGGATGTGCAGGCTGCTTCCTCCCTTCCTCCTCCTCCTGAGGTGGTCACGAAACCCGTGTGGCAAGGACTGCGTCCTCATGATGGTCAAGTTGTGGGGGATGCAGCAGACCACCATGAATTGGGACACCTGCTCCTGTGAGTACTGGAGGGCTCCTGTGAGTACTGGAGGGCTCCTCCCGAGCTGTCAAGGCAGCAGAACCATTGCTTCAGCAGCCCGATGGTCTGCTCGATGATGTTCCTCGTGGCAGCACAGCTCTCATTACATGAGTGCTGGCCACGAGTGATGGGGTTGGGGACGGGAGTCATCAGCCAGCTGTAGAGTGGATAGCCCTCGTCGCCGAGCAGCCACCCTTGGGTTTGACGTGGTGCCTGGAAGATTGCTGGCACAGCGGACTGGCGCAGGATGAAGGCATCATGACTGCTGCCAGGATACTGGGCATTCACCATCATGATGTGCTGGGCGTGGTCGCACACCAACTGCACATTAAATGAGTGGTACCCTTTGTGGTTACGGAACATCTCACCATTGAGAGGCGGCGCCCACAAAGCCACGTGTGCAGTTGATGAAACCCTGCGACATGGGAAAATCCGATATCCTGGCAAAGCCATGTGTGTGCTCCTCCTGCTTCTCTCTGTTTAGAGAGAAGACAATGAAATCCCCTCTCCTAGAGTACAGAGCCTCCATGACCTCTCATATGCAGTGATGGATGGCGAACTGCGAGATGTTGCAGCCTGGAAGGATCGGTTGGTGAAAAAATTTCAGGCCACGGTCACCTTGAAGGCCACTGGCAGAGCCGTCGTCGTCGTGCTTTATGACTGCAGGTCTGGTGCCAAGAGGTGGCAGAGTTCTGTGACCACCTCCTTGGTGAAGCGGAGCCGTCGAATACACTGCTCCTGGCTTAGGTGCAGGTAGGAGAAGTGCTCCCTGAAGACCCTGGGTAGGTAAGGCCTCCTGCTGAGAGCCCTCCTCCTCCCTCTGCGAGCAGCTTGTCTTTGCTGCCTCTGCTCCATCTCCCTGTCATGCTGCAGTGTGAGGGGGACTACAAGTAGATCCCCCCATGTCTGGGAAGTGTGGTACACTCAGAGGCCTTCCAGTAGCAGCCAACGCCTTCCCAACATCCAGCAGCACTCCTTGCACACTTTCTAAATGTCTTCCAGCAACCCAGTACTCATACAAACTCTGCAAGAGCCAGTACAAAAGCAATAAGCAACTTACCTGCAAGTTGGATATATCCCTTTAAGTAGCGCTGGTGGGGGGGTCCCTCGTGCAGCTGAACGCATGTTCTGCTATACGTGTTTAGGAGAGGGCGCTGAATGGAGCGGCATCTTCCAAAATGGCAGGTCGTGCGTCAAATCAGCGTTACGCGCTGACTAACATCACGATCTGCCTACTCTGCATACTGCCGGTGCACGCACATACCGCCCGCGCTATCGCCCTCACCAAGATGGCGAACAGCGCAGGCTGCTCTGGAAGTGGGCAGAAGCGAGGCGGACGCCATTTTAAAAAAAAGGGCCATAACTACCAGCTCTAAGGAGCCGAATTTCGCGGCCACAGGGTAGACTCACGGGGAGGACGCGCAAGGCGGACGCGCAGTGCCGATCCTGCAGCCTGGTGTAAGGATGCCAGTGCGGGTTGTGAGGGTTCCCTTGGTCCCGTGAGTCTCACCGACTGTCTGGAACGGTGCCAATGAGAAGCTTCTGCATGTTTTATGTTGTGGGCTGCATCTGACTGTAAGACATCACTGAGTGCTGCATCAATGGAGCCCATCTGCTCGCATGAATCATACACTTCATTTCAGTTTATTAGCTGGAATAAATCATAAATATTTCATTATACATCACCCCGACCGATTGCTGAGAAACACACTCCATCAATACAGCTCGGCACCACTCAGCCAGCCGTGGGCCAGGCTATTAAGCAAGATTGATACAGTGAACAAACAGAGATCCTCAGAACCTTTCTGCTCTAGTTCCACCTACAGTGACTGATACACCCTGACTGTGCAGAACCCCACACTACAGGAGCAGTGGGAGGAGTAGCCGGCGGGAGGAGGGGGGGCCGCGAGGGGGGGGGGGGGGCGCGAGGAGGGGGGGGGGCGCGAGGAGGGGGGGGGGGGCGCGAGGAGGGGGGGGCGCGAGGAGGGGGGGGCGCGAGGAGGGGGGGTGCGAGGAGGGGGGGGGAGGTGGGTGAGGAGGGGGGGAGATGGGGGAGTGGGAGCAGGAGGGGGAGGAGACAGGGAGGAGGAGAGGGAGGGGGAAGGAGGTGGAGGGGAGGGGATGGAGGAGGAGGAGGGAGTGGGGATGAGGGAGAGGTGGATGGGAGAGGAAGAGGGGGAGTGAGAGGAGGAGGAGTGGATGCGAAGAGGAGGAAGGGAAGAGGTGGTGGAGGGGAGGGCAGAAAGGGGAGCTAGAGAAGAGGAGGTGGGAGGGGAGCAGGTGGAGAGGAGGGGAGGAGGATGAGGGGGCGATGTGGGGGCGGGGAGGGGGAGCAGGAGGGGGAAGGAAGTAGGGGAGGGGAGGAGGGGCAGGGGATGGGGAGGAGGGGGCACATTGGCTCAGGTTCCTCACTACATCATCTCAGTCAAATGAGGTGTGTAGTCTGAGAACTGACACCCACAGAACTTCTAAACCTCTCTCACACACACACCCACCCACCTGTGGGTTAACAACCTGCACTTTCTAATATCACATTTTATAAAACAGAATGAACGGAGGGTGAAAAATTATAGATCATTTCTAAATTCACAAAAATGTTTTAGAATATTTTTCCAATGCAGAACTGTGTCTGAGACTGTGTCCCCGAGACTGTGTCTGAGACTGTGTCCCCGAGACTGTGTCTGAGACTGTGTCCGAGACTGTGTCTGAGACTGTGTCCCCGAGACTGTGTCCTCGACTGTGTCCTCGACTGTGTCCTCGAGACTGTGTCTGAGACTGTGTCCCCGAGACTGTGTCCCCGAGACTGTGTCTGAGACTGTGTCCGAGACTGTGTCTGAGACTGTGTCCCCGAGACTGTGTCCTCGACTGTGTCCTCGAGACTGTGTCTGAGACTGTGTCCCCGAGACTGTGTCTGAGACTGTGTCTGAGACTGTGTCCCCGAGACTGTGTCTAAGGCTGTGTCCCCGAGACTGTGTCCCCGAGACTGTGTCCTCGACTGTGTGTCTGAGACTGTGTCTGAGACTGTGTCCCCGAGACTGTGTCCCTGAGACTGTGTCTGAGACTGTGTCCTCGAGACTGTGTCTGAGACGGTGTCCTCGAGACTGTGTCCCCGAGACTGTGTCTGAGACTGTGTCCTCGAGACTGTGTCTGAGACTGTGTCCCCGAGACTGTGTCCCCGAGACTGTGTCTGAGACTGTGTCCCCGAGACTGTGTCTGAGACTGTGTGTCTGAGACTGTGTCTGAGACTGTGTCCCCGAGACTGTGTCCCCGAGACTGTGTCTGAGACTGTGTCCCCGAGACTGTGTCCCCGAGACTGTGTCTGAGACTGTGTCCCCGAGACTGTGTCTGAGACTGTGTCCCCGAGACTGTGTCTGAGATTGTGTCTGAGACTGTGTCCCCGAGACTGTGTCTGAGACTGTGTCCTCGAGACTGTGTCTGAGACTGTGTCCCCGAGACTGTGTCTGAGACTGTGTCCCCGAGACTGTGTCTGAGACTGTGTCTGAGACTGTGTCTGAGTAGTGTCCTCGAGACTGTGTCTGAGACTGTGTCCCCGAGACTGTGTCTGAGACTGTGTCTGAGACCGTGTCCCCGAGACTGTGTCTGAGACTGTGTCTGAGACCGTGTCCCCGAGACTGTGTCTGAGACTGTGTCTGAGACCGTGTCCCCGAGACTGTGTCTGAGACTGTGTCCCCGAGACTGTGTCTGAGACTGTGTCCCGAGACTGTGTCCCCGAGACTGTGTCTGAGACTGTGTCTGAGACCGTGTCTGAGACTGTGTCTGAGACCGTGTCCCCGAGACTGTGTCTGAGACTGTGTCCCCGAGACTGTCTGAGACTGTGTCCCCGAGACTGTCTGAGACTGTGTCCCCGAGACTATGTTCCCGAGCCTGTGTCCCCGATTGACAAGGGTTTCTATAAACAGCTCTCCTCCGCTGTGATGTTCTGACTCACTGCACATATTTGCTAATTAACTGATCACTGCCAGACAGGATTCCTTTGAAGTCAAGTTCTCCAAAATGTCAACAAGATAATCCTATTTCTGGCTATTTGTTTCTCCAGGGCAGTACATTCTGATGAACCAGTGGCCAGGATACCAAGTTCACTCATTTAAAGCGAGATCGCATAGTGCCAGCTATTCCTTTTTTAAGGTGAATTTTGAGCTCTTGGTGAGGGATGTCACTTAGTGTCAGCTTCGAGCACTCGCAGGCCAGGTACAGCGTGGCCAACTGCAGTTTCAAGAAGCACTACTCTCTACAAAAATGTGCCTCAGCACCAGAGTGCATCGTTTCACTTCCCACACTAGCAGGGACTAAGATTGCGTGTCAGTTGCATGCACGACACAGAAAACTTAGAAAATGATTAGTAATAAAGGTAACAATTTCATAAATCAATGCTCACAGGCCCACAGACTATACACTGCAAGATGGCTGAGGATATATTACAGGAAGTCACAGTGTAATTCAGATTGTATTTGAAATGATCTATCTACTCCAATGTTAGTTAATGTTCACTTTGCTTTAATTGCCCCACAATTATAAGTAAAGAGCTTCCTTCTCTCTGATACCTTGATTATAAAACACTCTTGCTCTGATTAATAATTTAGCATGATCCAGTCATAGTGTGAAATAATGATACAAGTTACAAAGAGGCAAAAAGTGCTCTCCAAAAATTAATTATCGTTAAACCAGTCTATAAAGATCCAGACACAGAGCAATGAAACATGAAGGCAGATTATCCACAAATTTGCCACAATTTCTTAAATTG
The DNA here is from genome assembly GCA_030390025.1 of Squalus acanthias. Classification (NCBI taxonomy): domain Eukaryota; kingdom Metazoa; phylum Chordata; class Chondrichthyes; order Squaliformes; family Squalidae; genus Squalus; species Squalus acanthias. The sequence goes on along the minus strand of CM059430.1, from coordinate 26,235,712 downwards.
GCATGTCTGCTCTGCTTGTTGCGGCTCAGTATAACACCTGATCACCAAAGCAATTCCTAATCCGAGAGGGAATTCTTACTGCCCAGATTAAAATTCCCATTCCCAGAGTAAAATTCCTGTTCCCAAACTCTGTTCTTACTGTCCAGTGTGAAATTCCCATTCCCAGAGCCTATCCTTACTGTCCAGTGTGAAATTCCCATTCCCAGAGCCTATCCTTACTGTCCAGTGTGAAATTCCCATTCCCAGAGCCTATCCTTACTGTCCAGTGTGAAATTCCCATTCCCAGAGCCTATCCTTATTGTCCAGTGTGAAATTCCCATTCCCAGAGCCTATCCTTACTGTCCAGTGTGAAATTCCCATTCCCAGAGCCTATCCTTACTGTCCAGTGTGAAATTCCCATTCCCAGAGCCTATCCTTATTGTCCAGTGTGAAATTCCCATTCCCAGAGCCTATCCTTACTGTCCAGTGTGAAATTCCCATTCCCTATCCTTACTGTCCAGTGTGAAATTCTCATTCCCAGAGTCTGTTTTTACTGCACACGGAGTCCCCACCCCAAGCTGCACCCTGTTCCACACACTCCCTGCCACAAAAACTTTAGTCCACCCATCCCACATCGCCAGCACTTCCTGCCTAAGAAGTGGGAGCTATAGATAAGGTTTGAAGTTATTAGAATCAATATTGAGGCCAGAGGGCTACAAAGTGCCTAGCAGAAAGATACGGTGCTGTTTGTCGAGCTTGTGCTGAGCTTCACTGGAACAGTATGGCGGACCAAAGTCAGAGAGGTCAGAGTGGAAGTAGGAAAGGTAACGAGGGTAGCCATCTCCAGGAAGTTTCATCACAGGACTTCCCACCTCCAACCGCCCTGCCCCCACACTCCCGCCATTGGTCGCCCGACAGATCCATCCTCGCCGTGCCCCACCTTCCCAAGTCTATTGGAAAATGAACAGACTCTGCTACCTGATTGGACGATTTGTGACTGACGGTCAAACAGCCTTTTTTTCCATCTCCAATATTTTTACAACTAATAAACAAAAGTGTTCAAAGAAAACATACAATTTTCTTTTAATGCCCGAATTTATCCCGAGTTGCTCACAGCTGAGATTAATCTTGAATTTCTGGAAACTCCAGGATAATCCTGGAGGTTTAGCAATCACCGAAGGGTAACTAAAGTGACAAGTGACAGGGAGCTCAGGGTCACACAAGGTCAGATCTTCCAGTCCTGGTGAAGGGTCTACACCCGAAACATTAACCTGCCTTTTCCTGTTACAGATTCTGAGAGATGGGCTGCACACTTCCAGCAGCTTTAGTTTATATTCCATTCTACTGCGTGTGCCAGATGGTCCCTGATCAGCGAGAGGGGATATTAACTTAAATTAGAATTCAGCTCCCAGAAATGAAAGGGCCAGTTTGCAACCAATTCCTCTATCAGATAGGGAGTCCCTCATTCCATCATGGGTTAGATTGGGCCATGAATCCCAGAGGTGAAAGTGCTGCATTCTAACACACTGCAGCCAGTCTCCTCCTGAATAAGTCAGAATTCTTTGACTGCTAAACTGCAGGCATGTGATTCCAGGAGAGTCAGACTGAGGGGACTGCAGATGTGAGTTTAACTGTGCTGCTCATTACTAAGTCTTTAAGAGTTCCATCACTAATGGTCTGTGACAAAGGGTTGTCATTCCACAGCCCTTCCTCCTGGGAGGCAATTAAACACAACCCCTGCCTGCACAATATTGAAAATCATTTGCTTCTTCAAGACCTCAGCTATTCTCAGTAATTACCATGCACAATGTTGCTCACCATTTGAACCAAACCGAAAATTACCCACATCACAAGCTGTGAATTCCAGATTAAATCACCTAAACTTCCCATATGTCATCTTAGCTCTAACCTGCTCACGTTAAGCCTCGACAATTTCTCAGGGTCAGTATTAGAGGGGAACATTCCTTGGGGGTGGGAGTGAGAAGGGGACAGACTCCCCTAAACGGAGTGAATGAAATGGTTCACGGTGTTTCTTCCTTCAGAACTGTGATTCTGCATGCCTGCCTTTTTGACCAACTGGACAGAAAAGGCAAAAAAGCAAAATACTGCGACTGCTGGAAATCTGAAATAAAAACAGAAAATGCTGGAAACACTCAGCAGGTCAGGCAGCATCTGTGGAGAGAGAAACAGAGTTAAAGCTTCTGGTCGATGATCTTTCGTCAGAACACCTGACCTGCTGAGTATTTCCAGCATTTTCTGTTTTTGGGCAGGAAATGCCATATTCAGATGAGATGCAGTGGGTCTGCCTCCAGTTGATTGTCACTGCAGAGAGGGAATTGTATCCTTCTTAACCCCAGCACAGTCCTGTGTATAACAACAACAACACCAACTTGCATTTATATAGTGCCTTTATCGCAGTAAAACGTCCCAAGGCACTTCACAGGAGCATTATCAGATACCGAGCCACATAAGGAGATATTAGGTCAGGTGACCAAAAGCTTGGTCAAAGAGGCAGGTTTTAAGGAGCGTCTTAAAGGAGGAGAGAGAGGAAGAGAGGCAGAGAGGTTTAGGGAGGGAATTCCAGAGCTTAGGGCCTAGGCAGCTGAAGGCACGGCCGCCAGTGGTGGGGTGAAGGAAATCGAGGATATGCAAAAGGCCAGAATTGGAGGAGCGCAGAGATCTCAGCGGGCTCGAGGAGGTTACATAGATAGGGAGAGGCGAGGCCATGGAGGGATTTGAACACAAGGATGAGAATTTTAAAACTGAGGTGTTGCCGGACCGGGAGCCAATGTCGGACAAGCAGTGTGACAAAACAGAGGCAATGGAGGGGCCAAGAGAGGTGGTGGTGAGTTAGAGCTGGGTGTTGTCAGTGTACATGTGGAACCTGACGTTCTGTTTCGGATGATGTCGCTGAGGGGCAGCGTGTAGATGAGAAATAGGAGGGGGCCAAGGATAGCTACTCGGGGGACACCAGAGGTAATGGTGCAGGGGGAGGGGGGTGTAGAGGCAAGTCAGATCGTGCTATCATCCTCCTTCTTGTGAACATCACATGGTATCCAGGCATCCACGCACACATTTACAAATTAACTCACATTGACGGTGATGCAAGTGTGTAAAATCATTAACACACCGCACACTACAGAATCCCACCTGTCTCCATTTGTCCATCCCTCTCACCAATGTTCTTTTCTCACTTTCCCTGCAGTGAGAATACAAACAGTTCTGCCTCTGGCTGCTGGTTCACAGGAACCTGAGTGAACCTCAGTCCCATGGCCCCTGCCCTCGCTGAGGTGTTCTTAGTGAGCCTTGCTAAATAACAGCACGCTCTTTGTTTTTCTCAAGCCTCAGTGCAAATAATAAATGTTAATAGCTTAGCTGGGTCCCAGCAGGACGAGCTCCCTCTCACATGCCTTTGTTAAGTTAGATAGCGTTGCACACAGAGCTCAGCTGGTGCCTTTATGTTAGGAGAAAAGCTAAAATAAATCAAATAGGGAATGTGTCAAGGCGGTGGGGGAGTTGAGGATTGTTTTCTAGTTTTCTCCCCTCCTTTCTTGCAGCTATTTAATTTGGACGGTGAGCACAGAAACTGAGAACAAAATAGGAAAGATTTTTCTTTCTTACATGGTAGTGGAGATGTATAACAGACCAAGCAACAGTAGTTAGTGCTGGGCCAAATATAGAGCTAGTTAGCCGATGAGGAACAGGACCGAGGGCTCTCCTCCAGCACAGGGGCTTCACTCAGTGAGGAGCTGAGCCAGTCATACAGCACCTACAAGGTAAAGAAACATGTCCCAATGTGTTCCACAAACAGAGCCGGGGGGAGGGATTAGGAGAGTCACCAGAGATGGTTTTGAGAAGGTTTTCTAAAGTGGAAAGTGGTGGAGAGAGATGCAGAGTAGTGTAGGATAGGGCGGGAGAGTGGAGTTGATGTTGAAGTTCAGCCATCATTTTACTGAATGACGGAGCAGGCTCGAGGGGCCCTATGGCCTATTCCTGCTTATTTATTACGTTCTTATGTAGGGATGGAGTTCCAGAGAATAGGACTGAGGTGGCTGAAAGCTTACCAGTGTGAAGAAACGGAAAGGATGTGCAAAAGGCCAGAGTCAGAGGATCAGTGCACTCAGGAGGGGAGATAGGTCTGGAGAAGATTGCAGGGATAAGGTGGGGCAAGGCCATGGAGAGATTTACAGACAGGACTTTAAATTTAATACTTTGGGGGCTAGGGAGCCAATGTAGGTCAGTGAGAACAAGGGTCATAGAATCATAATGGCACAGAAGGCGGCCATTCGGCCAATCGAGTCCATGCCGGCTCTCTGTAGAGCAATCCAGTCAGTGCCATTCCCCCGCTCTATCCCCGTAGCCCTGCAAGTTTATTTCCCTCAAGTGCCTATCCAGTCTCCCCTAGAAAACATTGAGTGTCTCCGCTTCCACAACTTCCGTCGGCAGCGAATGCCAGGTCATCACCACTCACTGCGCAAAAAAGTTTTCCCTCACGCCCCCCCTGTATCTCTTGCCCAAAACCTAAAATCTGTGTCCCCTAGTCCTTGTACCATTAACTAGTGGGAACAGCCTTTCCCCGTCTAGCCTATCCAAACCCGTCTAATCTTGTACACCTCTATCAAATCACCCCTCAACCTCCTTTGCTCTAATGAAAACAAATCCAGCTTCTCCAACCTGTCCTTGTAGCTAAGATCCCCCATCCCCGGAACCATTCTGGTAAATCTCCTCTGCACCCTCTCAAGGGCCTTCACATCCTTCCTAAAGTGTGGTGACCAGAACTGGATGCAATACACCAGTTGCGGCCTAACCAGCGCTTTATAAAGGTTCAGCATAACTTCTCTACTTTTGTACTCAATACCTCTATTTATGAAGCCCAAGATCCCATATGCTTTGTTAACCACTCTCTCAGTATGTCCTGCCACCTTCAGGGACCGATGCACATTAACTCCCAGGTCCCTCTGTCCCTGCACACTCTTTAAAACTGTGCCATTAAGTCTATATTGCCTCTCCCTGTTCCTTCTGCCAAAATGCATCACCTCACACTTCTCTGTATTAAATTCCATCTGCCTCTTGTCTGCCCATTCTGCTAGCCTTTCTTCTATGTCCTGTTGCAGTCGATTGATATCATCATCACTGTTTGCCACACCCCCAAGTTTGGTGTCATCGGCAAATTTAGAAATTCTACTGTGTTCTAATATCCAGGTCATTTATATATATCAAAAAAAGCAGTGGTCCCAGCACTGACCCTTGGGGAACACCACTGTCTACCATCCTCCAGTCTGAAAACCAGCCATTTACCACAACTCGCTGTTTTCTGTCCTTAAGCCAATTTCTTATCCAAGCTGCCACTGACCCACCTATTCCATGAGCCTCAATTTTGTTAACCAGCCTTCTATGTGGTACTTTGTCAAACGCCTTCCGAAAATCCATGTAGACAACATCCATTGCATTCCCTTCATCAATACTCTGTTACTTCATCAAAAATTTTATTAGATAAGTCAAACACGATCTGCCTTTTACAAACCCGTGTTGGCTCTCCTTAATTAGCTTAAACCTCTCCAAATGCCCATTAATTTTTTCCTTGATTATTGTTTCTAAAACTTTACCCACCACTGATGTTAAACTGACTGGCCTGTAGTTACTAGGATTGTCCTTACACCTTTCTTGAACAATGGTGTCACATTTGCCACTTTCCAATCCTCAGGCACCTCCCCTGCATCTGGGGAAGATTGGAAAATTATGGCAAGCCCTTCCGCTATCTCCTCCCCCAATTCCCTTAGCAACCTGGGATGCAAGCTATCTGGACCAGGTGACTTGTCCACTCTAAGCATACCCAGCCTTTCTAGTACATCCTGTCTATCAATTTTCACCCCTTCCATTGCTTCTACCTTTTCCACTTCTACCGATATTTTGTCAGCATCCACCTCCTTAGTAAACACCGATACAAAGTACTCATTGAGTATTCTAGCCTTGCCCTGCGCCTCTAAGCATATAACACCTTCTTTGTCTCTAATAGGCCCCACCCCACCTCTTACTACCCGCTTACTGTTTACATGCTGGTAGAAGATTTTTGGGTTCCCTTTTATGTTAACCGCCATTCCACTCTCATATTCTCTCTTTGCCAATCTTATTTTCATCTTCACATCTCCTCTCAACTTATTGTATTTGGTCTGGTTCTCCCTTGAAGAATTCACCTGACATGCATCATACACTCTCTCTTTTTGTTTCATCATCTTCTCTATCTCCCTCGTCATCCAAGGAGCCCTTGCTTTGGTTCCCTTACCCTTCCCTCTTGTTGGAATGTACCTAGCCTGTGCTTGGAACATCTCCTCCTTAAAGATCACCCATTGTTCCATTACAGTTTTTCCTGTCAGTCTTTGGTTCCATTTTACCCTGGCTAGATCCTTTCGCATCCCATTGAAGTTAGCCCGATTCCAGTTTAGAAGTTCCACTCTAGATTGTTCCTTGCTCCTCTCCATTACTAATCTAAATCTTATGATACGATGATCACTCGTACCCAAGTGTTCTCCACAGACACTTGGTCGAGCTGGCCCACCTCATTCCCCAGCACCAGATCCAGCAATGCCTCCTTCCAAGTTGGGCCAAGAACATATTGGTCAAGGAAATTCTCCTGAACACATTTCAGAAATTCCTCCCCCTTTACCCTAGCATTATCCCAATCGATATTTGGGTAACTAAAGTACCCCAATATCACCACTCTATAGCTCTTGCATATCTCTGCAATTTCCCTGCAGATTTGCTCCTCTACCTCCCTCTCACTATTTGGAGGCCTATAGAATACCCCCAATAGTGTGATCATCCCCTTTTTGCTCCTCAACTCTAACCAAATGGAGTCTGACCTTGTCCCCTCAAGAACATCCTCCCTTTCCAACACTACAATGTCTTCCTTAATCAGCACTGCCACCCCACCTCCCTTTTTTCCTTCCCTATCTTTTCTGAACACCCTGAATATTAAGTGCCCAGTCCTCACCGTTTTTAAGCCACGTTTCCGTTATTGCCACATCATATTGCCAAACGGCTAATTGTGCTTGTAGCTCACCAACCTTATTCACCACATTTTGTGCGTTTACGTACATGCATTCTAAACCCATTTTTGAATTTTTCGTCGTCTTTCTTAGTCTGCTCCTATCTAATATGGTACTACTACCTCTTCTAGTACTAGCTTCTCTAGTACTATCCAACACACTCACTCTTTCATGCACCTTATTCCTCTTTTCTACTCCTATATGCTGGTGCCCATCCCCCTGCCAAGCTAGTTTAAACCCTCTCCAACAGCACTAGCAAACCTCCCTGCGAGAATATTGGTCCCGGCTCTGTTGAGGTGTAACCCGTCCGGCTTGTTCAGGTCCCACCTTCCCCAGAAATGGTCCCAATGCCTCAGGAATCGAAAGCCCTCCCTCCTGCACCATCTCTCCAGCCACGCATTCATCTGTTCTATCCTCCTATTCCTGTACTCACTAGCATGTGGCACCGGGAGTAATCCGGAGATTACTACCTTTGAGGTCCTACGTTTTAATCTCTTTCTTAGCTCCCTAAACTCTGCCTACAGGACCTCATCCCTCTTTCTGCCTATGTCGTTGGTACCGATATGGACAACGACCTCTGGCTGTTCACCCTCCCCACTCAGAGTGTCCTGCAGCCACTCAGGGACATCCTTGACCCTGGAACCAGAGAGGGAACATACCATCCTGGAGTCACGTCTACGGCCGCAGAAACACCTGTCTGCTCCCCTAACTATCGAGTCCCCTACCACTTTTGCTCTTCCACTCTTTTTCCTCCCCCGCTGTGCAGCTGAGCCACCCGTGGTGCCGTGGACTTGACTCTGGCTGCACTCCCCAGAGGAACCATCGCCCTCACCAGTACTCAGAACAGAATACTGGTTGGAAAGCGAGATGCACTCTGGAGTCTCCTGCGCTACCTGCCTGGTCCTCCTCTTCTGTCTGGCGGTCACCCATTCCCTCTCTGCCTGTATGCTCTTAAGCTGCGGGGTGACCACCTCTAGAAACGTGCTATCCACGTAACTCTCAGCCTCGCGGATGCACCGCAGTGACTCCAGCTACCACTCAAGCTCCAAAACCCGGAGCTCGAGTTGCTGTAGCTGGTGACACTTCCTGCACATGTGGTCGTCCAGGCTATGCGAAGCGTCCAGGACTTCCCACATGTCACAGGATGTGCACTCAACGGGACTGAGCTGCCCTGCCATGCCTCTATTTAATAGACTAAGAACTAACCCAGCAGAAATAAACTTAAAAACTTAACAAAAAACACTCCCCAGCTACTCACCAATCAGCTCCTTCCCTTGGGCCGATGTCACTTTTTGTGGTGATGGGTGAGCAGGACTTAGTATGGGACGGGAAAAGTCCAGCAGGTGTTTGGACAAGGTAGAGTTTATGTTGGGTGGAGAGTGTTTGAATAATCAAGTCTGGAGATAACAAAGGCATGGGTAATGGTCATAGCAGCAGAGGGGCTGAGGGAAGAAACAAGGTGAGCGATATTGCAGAGGTCAATGTAAGCGGTCTTTGTCACAGGTAGCGCAGGTTCGACCCGTCTCACTGGGTGACGGGGGCGAGGGACAGTCTCGCTGGGTGACGGGGGTGAGGTACAGTCTCGCCGGAGTGGTGACGGGGGTGAGGTACCGGTCTCGCCGGGGGGGAGGACAGTCTCGCCGGGTGACGGGGGTGAGGTACAGTCTCGCCGGGTGACGGGGGTGAGGTACAGTCTCGCCGGGTGACGGGGGTGAGGTACAGTCTCGCCGGGTGACGGGGGTGAGGTACAGTCTCGCTGGGGGTGAGGTACAGTCTCGCTGGGTGACGGGGGCGAGGTACAGTCTCGCCGGGTGACGGGGGTGAGGTACAGTCTCGCTGGGGGTGAGGTACAGTCTCGCTGGGTGACGGGGGCGAGGGACAGTCTCGCTGGGTGACGGGGGTGAGGTACAGTCTCGCCGGGTGACGGGGGTGAGGTACAGTCTCGCTGGGTGACGGGGGTGAGGTACAGTCTCGCCGGGTGACGGGGGTGAGGTACAGTCTCGCCGGGTGACGGGGGCGAGATACAGTCTCGCCGGGTGACGGGGGTGAGGTACAGTCTCGCCGGGTGACGGGGGTGAGGTACAGTCTCGCCGGGTGACGGGGGTGAGGTACAGTCTCGCTGGGTGACGGAGGTGAGGTACAGTCTCGCCGGGTGACGAGAGTACTGTGATTACATGAGCGCAGTAATGTGTGGCCGTGTTTTACCCGCAAAGCTGTGAGGTGCGCGCATTATCAATGAGATGCTTCTTATATTACCAACTGACCTTGTGCTCTTGGTACCTTTACAGTGCACCATTAGAACAGAAAACGGGAACGTGACTGTCGTTTGTGCGCAGAGTCAAATCTGTGCATTCAGTCAGCCCACAGTCAATTAACTAATGAGGTCACGACTGGTACCTTGGGGCAGAGCGACAGCTGAGGTTTCTGTGTTGTGTAACCAGAGCAACGCATAAATAGAATTAATTTCTATTTAGCTGAATCTGAACGAGGTATACACAGGGATGGAGATAGCAAAACAAAGGAAGATAAATAGGTTATCCAGGGCTGAGCCTCCCAGTTACTGACCACTGCCGCTTCTTACGAAGTCTCACACTTGAAACTATACCAATCACAGTGGAAACTGTGTGTGTATGGGAGAGGGTCCCCGATACACAGATAGGACAATGTGTGTACAGTCTCTGATACACCCCACACCCCTCACTGTAACACTGATATACTCCGCAACCCTCACTGTAACAGATATACCCCACACCCCTCACCGTAACACTCTGATATACCCCACACCCCTCACCGTAACACTCTGATATACCCCACACCCCTCACCGTAACACTCTGATATACCCCACACCCCTCACCGTAACACTCTGATATACCCCACACCCCTCACCGTAACACTCTGATATACCCCACACCCCTCTCTGCAACATTCTGATCTAAAAATGAACTAGTTGGGCATCTCAAAGACTCTCCGAGCGGTATAAACGAGCACCTCGTGACTCTTCGGCTCACCCTAGCCTGGAACCAGTGTGCTACGATCATCAGTGCGTATGCCCCAACACTGGAAGCCACAGACGAGACCAAAGAGGAATTCTACTCCAGCCTCGAACAATCCCTGTCCCGAGTCCCAACGGGCGTCAAGCTGATCCTCCTTGGCAACTTTAACGCCAGAGTTGGAAAGGACACAGACCTGTGGGGAGGTGTGATCGGCAGAGAGGGGGTAGGGAAAGCCAACTCGAACGGTACCCTCCTCCTGTCGAAATGCTTAGAACATGGCCTTGTCATAACCAACACCTTGTTCCGTCAGAGAGACAAGTACAAGGCTTCACGGCAACACCCTCGCTCCAAACACTGGCATCTGCTGGACTACGTCATCGTCCAAGCGAGGGACCGCAAGGACGTCCGCATCACCCGCGCCATGACAGGAGTTGACGACTGCTGGACAGAGCACCGCCAAATCCGCTCTGTCATCTCCATCAATGTAGCCCCAAAACAGCGGCGGCAACAGAAACAATGCTGCAGGAAAATCAACGCTGGAGCACTCAAAGACCCCGCTAAGAAGGCCCTATTCAGCCTGCGCCTCACAAACAACCTGACTACTCCCAGTGATGCAGAGTCACAGAGTGTCTACAGCGCCTGGTCTGCACTCAAGGCCTCCATAATCAGCACCTGTTAAGAGATACTCGGTCACTCAACCAGGAAACACCAAGACTGGTTCGACGAGAACGACCAGGAGATCCAGGAGTTAATAAGCCGCAAGCGCAAGGCATTCCTGATCTGGAAACAGCAACAGAACTCGAGAACAAGAAAGCAGCTCTACAGATGCCTGAAGGCTGAGGTCCAACAACAAACTCGCGACCTAAAGAACAGATGGTGGGTGGAGAAAGCGCAGGACATCCAGCAGCTAGCTGACAACCACGACGTGCGTGGATTCTTTAGCGCAGTCAAGACCATCTACGGCCCAAGCACCCAAGGTCCTACCCCACTGCGGGCCAAGAACGGAGAAGTACTCATCAAGGACAGAGAGGCAGTCAGTGCCCACTGGAAGGAGCACTTCGAAGATCTCCTTAACCGAGACTCTGTCTTCGACGCGAGTGTCCTCAACTCCATCCCGCAGCATGCTACCCGCCACCATCTCAGCACAACACCAGCCTGGCATGAGGTTGAAAAGGCCATCCGACAACTGAAGAACAACAAGGCCTCAGGAGCAGATGGAATCCCCGCCGAGGCACTAAAGCATGGCAGAGAAGCACGACTGGCGCGAATTCATGAACTCATTTCTCTTATCTGGAAGGAGGAAAGCATGCCAGGGGATCTCAGAGACGTCGTAATTGTGGCCATCTTCAAGAAAGGTGACAAGTCCGATTGCAGTAATTACAGAGGAGTTTCCCTGCTGTCTGCCACAGGGAAAGTCAGCGCAAGAATCCTCCTCAATCGCCTTCTCCCAGTGGCCAAAGAGCTCCTCCCAGAGTCGCAATGCGGATTCCGCCCACTAAGGGGCACAATGGACATGATCTTCACCGCGCGTCAACTACAAGAGAAATGCAGGGAACAGCACCAACCGCTGTACATGGCCTTCTTTGATCTCACAAAGGCCCTCGACACTGTCAACCATGAGGGATTATGGAGTGTCCTCCGCAAATTTGGCTGCCCTCAAAAGTTTGTCACCATCCTCCGCCTGCCTCACGACGACATGCAAGCCGTGATCCTGACCAACGGTTCCACCACAGACCCAATTCACGTACGAACCGGGGTCACCAATGCTCTTCTCGATCTTCCTTGCTGCAATGTTCCATCTCACCCTCAGTAAGCTCCCCGCTGGAGTGGAGCTAATTTACAGAACAAACGGGAAACTGTTCAACCTCCGTCGCCTCCAGTCCAGATCCAAGGTTGTCCCTTCCTCTGTCATCGAATTACAGTATGCAGACGACGCTTGCGTCTGCACTCACTCGGAGGTCGAACTCCAAACCATCGTCAACACCTTCACCGAAGTGTACGAGAGCATGGGCCTTACACTAAACATCCATAAGACAAAGGTCCTCTACCAACCTGGCCCCGCCACACAGTACTGCCCCCCGATTATCAAAATCCACGACAAGGCCTTGGACAACGTGGACCACTATCCATACCTCGGGAGCCTACTGTCAACAAGGGCAGACGTCGATGACGAAGTCCAACACCGCCTTCAGTGTGCCAGTGCAGCCTTCGGTCGCCTGAGGAAGAGAGTGTTTGAAGACCAGGACCTCAAACCCGGCACTAAGCTCATGGTCTACAGAGCAGCAGTGATACCTGCCCTTGCTGTATGCCTCAGAGACATGGACCATGTACAGCAGACCTCAAAGCACTGGAGAGGTACCACCAACGCTGCCTCCACAAGATCCTGCAAATTCATTGGCAGGATAGGCGCACCAACGTCAGTGTTCTCGCTCAGGCCAACATCCCCAGCATCGAAGTTTTGACCACGCTCGATCAGCTCCGATGGACGGGTTGACATCGTCCGCATGTCCGATACGAGACTCCCAAAACAAGCGCTCTACTCGGAGCTCCGGCACGGCAAGAGAGCCCCAGGTGGTCAGAGGAAACGCTTCAAGGACACCCTCAAAGCCTCCTTGAAAAAGTGCAACATCCCCACTGACACCTGGGAATCCCATGGCCCAAGTCCGCACAAAGTGGAGGAGAAGCATCCGAGAAGGCGCCGAACACCTCAAGTCTCTTCGCCGGGAGCAAGCGGAAGCCAAGCACAAGCAGCGCACGTCAACCCAAGCACCCCACACACCCGCCCCTTCAACCACCATCTGCCCCACCTGTGACAGAGACTGTAGGTCCTGCATTGGACTTATCAGTCACCTGAGAACTCTTTTAATATGGAAGCAAGTCATCCTCAGTTCCAAGGGACTGCCTAAGAAGAAGAAGGTACTCCGCAACCCTCACTGAAACAGATATACCCCACACCCCTCACCATAACACTCTGATATACCCCACACCCCTCACTGTAGCACTCTGATATACCCCACACTGTAACAGATATACCCCACACCCCTCACTGTAACAGATATACCCCACACCCTTCACTGTAACACTGATATACCCCACAACCCTCACTGTAACACTGATATACACCACACCCCTCACTATAACACTCTGATATACCCCACACCCCTCACTGTAACACTGATATACCCCATACCCCTCACTGTAACACTCTGATAGACCCCATAGCCCTCACTGTAATACTGATATACCCCACAGCCCTCACTGTAACACTGATATACCCCACACCCCTCACTGTAACACTGATATACCCCACACTGTTACACTCTGATATACCCCACACCATAACGCTCTCTGATACATGCTGATCCTTGATATGTGACACACTATGTTTGCCTCTTGTGCTGATTCTGAAACCCAATGTCAGAGTCTTATTTCCGTGTTCTGAGTGCCCAGAGGATCCATGTCAGTGGAACTGCTCAAAGGGAGGGTTGAGTTGTCAGATAGCTCTGCACAGTACCTGTCTTGAACCAGCCATCCGATGTAAATGATTCCTTTGTTTCGTTTGTTCTGTTCCAATATTCTTTAAAGACTGAAGGTCCTTTAACCAGCAGTTCTCCCTCCTTGCCTTCCATTCCAGGTCTCACCTATCAACACAAAGCAGTGTCACCTCAAAGTCCGCACGGATTCAGTGCCACTCAGGCAGTTATAGAGTAGCAGATGGGTAAAAGCTGGCAATTCATTCACATAGTGTGTTGTTAGATCATGTGTGACTTAGTGTCACTGCTGAAAAGGAACCCTGAACTGTGTAAGAGGCATGTCCATCGCAACAGCTTGCATTTATATAGCGCCTTTAACGTAGTAAAATGTCCCAAGGCGCTTCACAGGAGCGTTATCAAACAAAGTTTGACACCGAGCCACATAAGGAGATATTAGGACAGGTGACCAAAAGCTTGGTCAAAGAGGTAGGTTTTAAGGAGTGTCTTTAAGGAGGAGAGAGAGGTAGAGAGTCAGAGAGGTTTAGGGAGGGAATTCCAGAGTTTAGATCCCCGGCAGCTGAAGGCACGGCCACCAATGGTGGAGCAATTAAAATCGGGAATGCGCAAGAGGCCAGAATTAGACAAGCGCAGATATCACGGGGGATTGTGGGGTTGGAGGAGATTACAGAGATCAGGAGGGGCGAGGCCATGGAGGGATTTGAACACAAGGATGAGAATTTTAAATCTGAGGTCTTGACGGACCTGGAGTCAATGTAGGTCAGAATCCCTGGCTGGAGAGCAATAAGTAACACAGACATTGGTGGAGAAGGGGATTAAATAAAGCAAACAGAGAGCCTGTACTTAAGCACTAATTTTCTCTGCATACATTGCAGTGTTTGTTGATAGGAGATGGTTGGATAAAGGGATGGCCTGGCCCCCACGGGAACTCTCCTGCTTACAACCTTCCACTGTAATCATATCACAAAATTACACATCTGTGAAACTCTTTCAATCATTGTGCCCCACTGCCGCCTTCACGCTGCTGCTGGGGTCGCCACTGCAACTTATGCTGTGATATTCTGGCCACTGACTCCACTTTGCTGTGGGGTTGGAACGAATCTGAAGCCGTTCCGAAGTGAAGCAGGTGTTTCGAACCACTGCTGTTCCAGTCAATAGAAAACATCTCAGAGCTAAATTAAAGTGGGACAGCTGAATTCTGATTTGATGAATGTGTTGCTGGCAGCTGGAGTGTTCAGCTCTCTCTGTAAGTAGGAAATCATTTGCAGCACATTCTAACACAGTCACACTGTGGGCCTTTTAACAGCTCCTCCGCTACAGGTACAGATGGTGCAGAATTACAGACCGTTACCACCAAACCATTTCAGGAACTCATTTGCATAAAATAGGAATAACACTCCAGTCATGTCTAGGAAAGGGCATCTAGCTCATTGAGATCAGTCTTTACAACAGCCCCTGTACACAGACCAGCTCCTCCCGACAGCCCCTGTACACAGACCCTGTACACAGACCAGCTCCTCCCGACAGCCCCTGTACACAGACCCTGTACACAGACCCGCTCCTCACTACAGACCCTGTACACAGCCCCTGTACACAGACCAGCTCCTCCCGACAGCCCCTGTACACAGCCCCTGTACACAGACCCGCTCCTCACTACAGACCCTGTACACAGACCAGCTCCTCCCGACAGCCCCTGTACACAGACTAGCTCCTCCCGACAGCCCCTGTACACAGACCCTGTACACAGACCCGCTCCTCACTACAGACCCTGTACACAGACCAGCTCCTCCCGACAGCCCCTGTACACAGACCCTGTACACAGACCCGCTCCTCACTACAGACCCTGTACACAGCCCCTGTACACAGACCCGCTCCTCCCGACAGCCCCTGTACACAGACCCTGTACACAGACTAGCTCCTCCCGACAGCCCCTGTACACAGCCCCTGTACACAGACCCGCTCCTCTCGACAGTACACAGACCAGCTCCTCACTACAGACCCTGTACACAGCCCCTGTACACAGACCCGCTCCTCCCGACAGCCCCTGTACACAGACCCTGTACACAGACCCGCTCCTCCCGACAGCCCCTGTACACAGACTAGCTCCTCCCGACAGCCCCTGTACACAGCCCCTGTACACAGACCGCTCCTCCCGACAGCCCTGTACACAGACTAGCTCCTCCCGACAGCCCCTGTACACAGACCCTGTACACAGACCAGCTCCTCACTACAGACCCTGTACACAGCCCCTGTACACAGACCCGCTCCTCCGACAGCCCCTGTACACAGACCTGTACACAGACCAGCTCCTCCCGACAGCCCCTGTACACAGACCCTGTACACAGACCCGCTCCTCCCGACAGCCCCTGTACACAGACCCTGTACACAGACCCGCTCCTCACTACAGACCCTGTACACAGCCCCACTCCTCACTACAGACCCTGTACACAGACCAGCTCCTCCCGACAGCCCCTGTACACAGACCCACTCCTCACTACAGACCCTGTACACAGCCCCTGTACACAGACCCGCTCCTCCCGACAGCCCCTGTACACAGACCCTGTACACAGCCCCACTACAGACCCTGTACACAGCCCCTGTACACAGACCCGCTCCTCACTACAGACCCTGTACACAGCCCCTGTACACAGACCCGCTCCTCACTACAGATCCTGTACACAGACCAGCTCCTCCCGACAGCCCCTGTACACAGACCCTGTACACAGCCCCACTCCTCACTACAGACCCTGTACACAGCCCCTGTACACAGCCCCACTCCTCACTACAGACCCTGTACACAGCCCCACTCCTCACTAGACCCTGTACACAGCCCCTGTACACAGCCCCGCTCCTCCCTACAGCCCCTGTACACAGCGCCGCTCCTCCCTACAGACCCTGTACACAGCCCCGCTCCTCCCTACAGCCCCTGTACACAGCCCCTGTACACAGCCCCTGTACACAGCCCCGCTCCTCCCTACAGCCCCTGTACACAGTCCCACTCCTCACTACAGCCCCTGTATACAGTCCCACTCCTCACTACAGACCCTGTACACAGCCCCACTCCTCACTACAGACCCTGTACACAGCCCCACTCCTCACTACAGACCGTGTACACAGCCCCGCTCCTCCCTACAGACCCTGTACACAGCCCCTGTCCACAGTCCCACTCCTCACTACAGACCCTGTACACAGACCCGCTCCTCCCTACAGACCCTGTACGCAGACCCTGTACACAGACCCGCTCCTCCCTACAGACCCTGTACACAGCCCCACTCCTCACTACAGACCCTGTACACAGATCCTGTACACAGCCCCACTCCTCACTACAGACCCTGTACACAGATCCTGTACACAGAGCCACTCCTCACTACAGAGCCTGTACACAGAGCCACTCCTCGCTACAGACCCTGTACACAGCCCCACTCCTCACTACAGAGCCTGTACACAGAGCCACTCCTCGCTGATGTCACCTCCAGACTCGATTACTCCAACATTCCCCTCACTGGCCTTTGATCATCCACCCTCAATAAACTCCAACTTATCCAAATGCAGCTGCCTACATCCTGTCCTGCAGTAAGTCCCCTCCTGACTGACTGACACTGGTTCCATGCTTCCCCATCTCCCAAAGCATCCAATTTAAAATCCTTGTCTTCAAATCCCTCCACAATCTCACACCCTGTACTTCTACAACTTCCTTCAGCCTTGCATCCCTCCCACACCCTTCAGCCCTCAAACTCTAGCCGCCTGTACATCCTCCTGTCACCTCAGCCCACCATGGGCCGTAGAATTTTCAGTCACCTTGGTCCTATTCTCTGGATCTCTATATACATACTGTATTAGAGAATGTTTATTGCACTGTATTGACAGGGTACAGCCGCCCCTCCATTTGAAAAATCACAGCATTATAATGGAGATCCATGGTTAAAACAGAACTGTAGTCATAACTTTATTCAATGCACATTGTCTCGGCTGACACTTTAGTGTAGCACTGAGGGAATGTCTTTCAGATGAGATTTCAAAATTCTCATCTTGTTTTCAAATTCCTCCATGGCCTCGCCCCTTCCTATCTCTGTAATCTCCTTCAGCCCCACAACCCCCGAGATATCTGCGCTCCTCTAATTCTGCCCTCTTGAGGATCCCTGTTTATAATCGCTCAACCTTTGGTGGCCGTGCCTTCTGTTACCTAGGCCCTAAGCTCTGGAATTCCCTCCCTAAACCTCTCGGCCTCTCTACCTCTCTTTCCTCCTTTAAGACGCTCCTTAAAACCTACCTCTTTGATTAAGCTTTTGGTCACCTGCCCTAATTTATCCTTATGTGGATCGGTGTCAAATTTTTTGTCTTAAAATACTCCTGTGCAGCGCCTTGGGACATTTTACTACATTAAAGGCGCTATATAAATACAAAGTTGTTGTTGTTGTTGAACTGAGGACCCTCCTGCCTGTTCAGGTGGATGTAAAAGATCCCAGAGCACTAGCTGACGAAGAGCAGGGAGCTTCCCGGTGTCCTGGCCGCCATTCCCTTCAACAAACATCTTCCAAACAGATTAACTGGTCATTTATGTCATTGCTGTGCACGAATTGGCGGCCACATTTGCCTACATAAATAGTGATCATACCTCAAAAGTAATTTACTGCCTGCAATAATTTGCTATATCCTGGAGAAGTCAAAGGCGCGATATAAATCTTTCTTTCATTTCTGCACCGTCTAATGAGATGAATATTTCATCGAAATTCTAACTATCCACAACAGTCTTTATTATAAAAAATTATCTCCCCGCCTCAGGTTTACATATTCCAGAATCTAACAGGCTCACTTAGCAGCTCTACATCCCACCCGTTCACACTGAACCTGGAACTCTCGGTCCACCCGTACACACTGAACCTGGAACTCTCGGTCCACCCATACACACTGAACCTGGAGCACTCGGTCCACCCGTACACACTGAACCTGGAGCTCTCGGTCCACCCGTATACACTGAACCTGGAGCTCTCGGTCCACCCGTACACACTGAACCTGGAACTCTCGGTCCACCCGTACACACTGAACCTGGAGCACTCGGTCCATCCGTACACACTGAACCTGGAGCTCTCGGTCCACCCATACACACTGAACCTGGAGCACTCAGTCCACCCGTACACACTTAACCTGGAGCACTCGGTCCACCCGCACACACTGAACCTGGAGCACTCGGTCCATCCGTACACACTGAACCTGGAGCTCTCGGTTCACCCATACACACTGAACCTGGAGCACTCGGTCCACCCGTACACACTGAATCTGGAACTCTCGGTCCACCCGTGCACACTGAACCTGGAGCACTCGGTCCACCCGTACACACTGAACCTGGAGCACTCGGTCCACCCGTACACACTGAACCTGGAGCACTCGGTCCACCCGTGCACACTGAACCTGGAGCACTCGGTCCACCCGTACACACTGAACCTGGAGCACTCGGTCCACCCGCACACACTGAACCTGGAACTCTCGGTCCACCCGCACACACTGAACCTGGAGCACTCGGTCCACCCGTACACACTGAACCTGGAGCACTCGGTCCACCCGTACACACTGAATCTGGAACTCTCGGTCCACCCGTGCGCACTGAACCTGGGACTCTCGGTCCACCCGTACACACTGAACCTGGAGCACTCGGTCCACCCGCACACACTGAACCTGGAGCACTCGGTCCACCCGTACACACTGAACCTGGAGCACTCGGTCCACCCGTACACACTGAACCTGGAACTCTCGGTCCACCCGTACATACTGAACCTGGAACTCTCGGCCCACCCGTACACACTGAACCTGGAGCACTCGGTCCACCCGTACACACTGAACCTGGAGCTCTCGGTCCCACCCGTACACACTGAACCTGGAACTCTCGGTCCACCCGTACACACTGAACCTGGAGCACTCGGTCCACCCGCACACACTGAACCTGGAACTCTCGGTCCCACCCGTACACACTGAACCTGGAACTCTCGGCCCACCCGTACACACTGAACCTGGAACTCTCGGTCCACCTGTACATACTGAACCTGGAACTCTCGGCCCACCCGTACACACTGAACCTGGAGCACTCGGTCCACCCGTACACACTGAACCTGGAACTCTCGGTCCACCCGTACACACTGAACCTGGAACTCTCGGTCCACCCGTACACACTGAACCTGGAGCACTCGGCCCACCCGTACACACTGAACCTGGAGCACTCGGTCTGCCTGTTTGTCTGTCTGTCTCTCTAAACTCATCGTTTCTCCCAAATTCTACCAATAACTAAAACACCTGTCACTCTCCTGCCACCAACTCTCTCCTAGAACGAGAGGCGCTGCTATGGACCATAGAAACATAGAAACATAGAATCTAGGAGCAGGAGTAGGCCATTCGGCCCGTCGAGCCTGCTCCGCCATTCAATACGATCATGGCTGATCATCCAAATCCAGTACCCTCTCCCTGCTTTAATCCCCACAGTACACATATCCCACCCTACCCCCGTAACCCCACGTATTTAATTCCCCCTAACATAGCCCATCCTATCCCCATAACCCCACATATTTAATCCCCCCTAACACTAAGGGTCAATTTATCATAGCCAAATCAACCTAACCCACACATTTTTGGACTGTGGGAGGAAACCGGAGCACCCGGAGGAAACCCACGCAGACACGGGGAGAATGTGCAAACTCCACACAGACAGTCACCCGAGGTCAGATTCGAACCCGGGTCTCTGGCGCTGTGAGGCACCAGTGCTAACCACTATGCCACCGTGACCAATGCAGGTGTTTGCCCGGTGACGGCAGGACAGTATTCGTGTTGGTGTCAAAATCTCTACAGTCTACCTCTGGAGTGACAGTTGTGAGTCGGAATGAGTCTGGTAAACGCATTCTTTCTTTCTTGTTCTCCTTTGCCTTGCTGTTACTCCTGCTTCGATCTGACAGCTGTTTGGGCGAGCACCTCGCCAGATGGTGCAGGGGAAACGAGGCTACAAGGTTTGCTGTCCAAGAGACAGCTTGCATATGGGAGAACAATGACATAATCTACAAAGCAGTGGCATGGCTTTGTAACTGTGCCAAGTGTGGGATTGATGTGGCACATTCCCACTTGTGTGCTCTGGGCTTTGCCAAGCAATTAAATTGCTCAGTTTAAATAGCGCCAGGTTCCTGCATCTGACTACAGCACAGAAACTCTTAACTGATGATGAGAATCATTATTAATGACCGGTTTGGCTGTGAGACAAGAGATACTGAGAAAGAAAAAGACTTACATATACATAGGACCTTTCACCACCTCAGGATGTCCCAAAGCACTTTGCAGCCAATTATACTCTCAGCTCCACCCACTAACCTGGCATGGACTGGGACACACTCAGCTCCACCCACTAACCTGGCATGGACTGGGACACACTCAGCTCTACCCACCCACTAACCTGGCATGGACTGGGACACACTCAGCTCCACCCACTAACCTGGCATGGACTGGGACACACTCAGCTCCACCCACTAACCTGGCATGGACTGGGACACACTCAGCTCTGTCCAGTTACAGTATCAGACTGATTAAGTATTACTATCCCACTAGTTTCATAATATCATATTGATTTATTATAGCGTTGGTTAATACTAATATCACAGAAATGTAATATTAATGTGGTGCTAATTTATTAATGTCAGTCATTTAAAATAGCCCAGTAATTTAATATCATTCTTGTTTAATATTAACTACACAACTGAATATGAATCTCTGACTAATGTCTGATCACACACCTTGCAGAGTCCAGTCACACAGCCTCTTTCTTTGCCTGATTTATTATTTGATGATAACAAGCTCAACATTTGCCCCTCCAGCACCTCTGGCTCCCCTCCAGCTGCAGCTGTAACAAAGATAAACATCTGGATTGTGTCCCAACCTTCTCCACAGATCCTGGGGCAACTGGCAGAGGGTACCCGCTGCTTGGCAAGCCCGAGAGCCCATCCTCCTTGCTGCCAGATTAACCAGCCAATGTAGAGTTTAAAAGGGAACTCAACTCTAATCTTCACTATCATTTGGGTTAGTTTGTATTCTGGTTTAGATAAGATCGCAGCTTTTTAAAGATTGTGCCACAGTATTGGGTCTGGCCTTAGTGCATTGAGGTACACAGACTGTGATACCACTGTAACCAGAGACTGCCAAATACACCATAACCGAACCAGAGACTGTCAAATACACCATAACAGAACCAGTCACTGCAAATACACCATAACAGAACCAGTCACTGCAAATACATCATAACAGGACCAGTCACTGCAAATACACCATAACCGAACCACTCACCGCCAAATACACCATAACAGAACCAGTCACTGCAAATACACCATAACAGAACCAGTCACTGCAAATACACCATAACAGAACCAGTCACTGCAAATACACCATAACAGAACCAGTCACTGCAAATACACCATAACAGGACCAGTCACTGCAAATACACCATAACCGAACCACTCACCGCCAAATACACCATAACAGAACCAGTCACTGCAAATACACCATAACAGAACCAGTCGCTGCAAATACATCATAACAGGACCAGTCGTCGCAAATACACCATAACCGAACCACTCACCACCAAATACACCATAACAGAACCAGTCGCCGCAAATACACCATAACCGAACCACTCACCGCCAAATACACCGTAACAGGACCAGTCACCGCCAAATACACCATAACCGAACCACTCACTGCTAAATACACCATAACCGAACCAGTCATTGCCAAATACACCATAACAGGACCAGTCACTGCAAATACACCATAACCGAACCAGTCACTGCCAAATACACCATAACAGGACCAGTCACTGCCAAATACACCATAACAGGACCAGTCACTGCAAATACACCATAACCGAACCAGTCACTGCCAAATACACCATAACCGAACCAGTCACTGCCAAATACACCATAACCGAACCAGTCACTGCTAAATACACCATAACCAAACCAGTCACTGCCAAATACACCATAACCGAACCAGTCACTGCCAAATACACCATAACAGGACCAGTCACTGCTAAATACACCATAACCGAACCAGTCACTGCCAAATACACCATAACCGAACCAGTCACTGCTAAATACACCATAACCGAACCAGTCATTGCCAAATACACCATAACAGGACCAGTCACTGCTAAATACACCATAACCGAACCAGTCACTGCCAAATACACCATAACCGAACCAGTCACTGCCAAATACAGGATAACCGAACCAGTCACTGCCAAATACACCATAACCGAACCAGTCACTGCCAAATACACCATAACCGAACCAGTCACTGCTAAATACACCATAACTGAACCAGTCATTGCCAAATACACCATAACAGGACCAGTCACTGCCAAATACACCATAACAGAACCCATCACCGCCAAATATGCCATTACTGAACCCATCACCGCCAAATACGCCATAACTGAACCCATCACCGCCAAATACACCATAACTGAACCCATTGCTTCCAAATACGCCATAACTGAACCCATCACCGCCAAATAAGCCATAACCAAATCTGTCACCGCCAAACAGTGGAAGGGAATTGGAGAAAGAAATATGTAAGCAAATATATAAAATGATTAAAAGACATAGAATAATAATCATGGGAGATTTCAACTAACCCAAATAAACTGGCAAGAAGAGGCAGGTAAAGGAGAAAAGGGAATGGCGTTTTTACAGTGTATTCAGGACTCCTTTCATACCCAGTACATAAGAAGTCTAACAAGGAAGGAACAATCACTGCTGGATCTAGTAATGGGAAATGAACCAGAGCAGATAAGGGAAGTAAGCATAGGGGAACATCGAAGCAATAGCGATCACAACATAATAAGGTTTCAAATAATGGTCAAGAAAGACACAAGACAGACAAAGAACACTGTTTTTTACAATTTACATAAACCATTTGGACTTGGGAATCCTTAGTACAATTTCAAAATTTGCGGAAGACATCAAATTGGGGGGTATATTTAATACTGAGGAAGATTTCGACAAAATATAAGATGACATAAATAAACTTGCTAATGAATTTCAATATAGGTAAGTGTCAGGTGGTGCATTTTGGAAGGAAGAATATGGAGGCCACAGTGGTTGAAGCGAATAGTATAGATGCATTTAAGGGGAGGCTGGACAAGCACATGAGGGAGAAAGGAATAGAAGGATAGGCTGATAGGATGAGATGAAGAGGGGTGGAAGGAGGCTCGTGTGGAGCACAAATGTCAGCATTGACCAGTTGGGCCAAATGGCCTGTTTCTGTGCTGTAGACTCGATGTAATTCTATGTAAATGCACCATAACAGAACCAAGCACCATATCCAGTCACCGACAGATACACTGCACAGAATCACGCACCAACAGACACACTGACTCTGTACACGCACAGCTCTGAATACTAGTTAGAACTATCCAATGAAATTAACCACAAGATGAAAATGGCTCTGACAACATTGGACAAGTGACCGTATATATTAGCCTCTTTACACCATGTGTGCAGCCCACAGCCTGACTGCGAGCTCATGCTGCCCTTACCTTAGTCTCTCTACTGTTCCCCTCAGCAATGACAGTGTAGGAAGAATGGTTCCTTGTGGAGTTTTCCATTGCAATGCGCACCTCCACTCCTGGCAGTGGGTTCCCAACAGCCCCTAGATACAAAACAAGCATTCAGTAATACAGAGAACCCCCTGTAAATATCCCTCCCACGATACAATAGGTGAGAAACCCCCTGTACTTATCCCTCCCCAGATTCAATAGGTGAGAACCCCCCTGTAAATATCCCTCCCCAGATTCAATCGGCAGAGAACACTTCTCCTCCAGCATTCCTCCTCTGAACTGGCCTGGTTAGACACCTGACAACACCACCTGCTCTAATACATCAATGTTTAGTCAGGGTTTGGCAGATTTTCTGCCTGATCTCAATTGTTGTGTCTGTATTATTGAACCACTCAGCTAACTGGGTGACAGCCATTATCAGAGCAGCAGACTTGCCCAGACCCAGAAACTGCCCACGTGGAGAAGTGTGAAGGAAGTGCCACAACTGATGCTGTCACAGGTTACATCAGTGTCACAAGCCAATACAATAAGTTGCAGAGTTTGATTTTATATTGCATATTTCTCCATTTGCAGCCTCTCATATCATCTGCATCCTTGTACAGTCTGGTTAAAAGCAGGGCTGATTGAGTGACAATCTCACTTCATAGGAGTCCTGCAGGAAAATACCAAATCTCAGCCTCTTACACCCAGAAGGGAGGGTGTTTTCGTCAAGTGTTAATTCAGTGACTGCAATCACTCCTTTCAAACCTTATCAGAGACTTGCACATCACAAACTCCAACTGAAGCTGCAAGAAAACAGCTTGTTGACTTTACACTATTAAACTGAGCGCTAGTGCGAGGAAGGCAGCAGCTTTGTGCAGAATGAAGATTGCGGTTCTGTACTGAGGAGCCTGGGCAGGTGTGGTGAAAGAAATTTACATCTGGAAACTGAGTGGGTGGCATTCCTAATCTCTCCTTCTTTGGCTCTGTGTCAAGTTCTGTCTGATTACGGTCCTGTGAAGCACCTTGGGACATTTTACTATGTTAAGAGCGCTATATACATGCAAGTTGTGGCTGATTCTACCCATACAGTAGTGGACCCTGGATTAAGCTCCTCATCTGCCTGATAGCAGTTTGATGAGCTGTCACTACTTGTTAATGTATTTAGTTGCTGGACTGGCTCCTGCTTGTGTCAGACAAGATACGTTTTGGGTGGTAGCACCTCGGAGGGATCTACAGGCGAGACGTTGGGACCTCGAGCACCCGGGCTGTCAACAGCACAATGAGTCTTCTCTGTACGGCCCTAGTCAGAACGCCATCTAAAACCCAAATTAAAAGAGCTGAATGGGTCCAGTGAGGCGTGCACAATACATGAATAATTCATCCTTGATCGTTGCTGCTACCAAGGTGATAGGAGGTAATAAAAACAAGAAAAATAAACCGGAGTTAGCAAACATGCAGAGCACCACTGGATTAAAGGACCTCAATAAAGCCTTTAAACAATTAACGGCTGCAAGCACATCACTGCATCTTCAGGAGGAGGAACCTGCATCAATCTTGGGATCTGAATGGGGCCAATTGCCAATGGGATTCCAGGAGCAGTCTTAGCCAAGAGCTGGCTGTCAGGGCTGGGACGCTGGTCTCCACCTGGGGAAGGGGAGTCATCAGCAGCATCCTGTGTGCGGAAGCAGCCATTTTGCCCCAGCATGTGAATGTAATATAACAGAACGAGCTGGGCCTCTGTTTGACAGGATTGTAGTCTCACACCTCCAGCACAATGTGCCACGGAGTCAAAACAAATTCTGAGACAGCGCACATACCAGGGAAGGATGGGCGTGTGGGGACCTTCTCACCGTGACCACGGCTCTCTACGTTCTTCTGACGGCCTTGTGGGTCATTTATTTAGAATAAAAATCCCCGGCAGCTCCACAAGGGCGCAGTTGGTCAAGGCAGCATATGACCAGATGGCTTCCTGGTCTGTGGCGTTAGCTGATCTCGGCCGGACACTGACATTGTAGCTGCACACTTCAATCGGCCTCAGTGCCACTGAAGGAAGGAGGGCGGCAGCAGCCAGTGGGTGCTGGTGGAGAATGCGTGTATGGATGTCAGGCAAGGACAGGGTCAAGCTCAGCCAGGATCTCCCGTATATAAACAGCTTGCCAACATTCATTGTTCAGTCTCACACATGGAGAATTCTAGTTCTTTCACTGGCCCTTGGGCGAGCTACGGGAAGTTGCCGAGTGACAATCAGCAAGCGTCAGCCCCGAGTGAAAAGGGAATAAAAATGGCAAAAAAAATAAACTCCAGCTTTTGTTCCCCATAGGGACGAGAGGCAAAGACAAGTTGAAATGACAAAAGGATGAACGTTTCGTCATGTAAAAATCTTCATTTTTATCATTTTAACATCCTCTCTCCTTAGGGCGTTGAGTCCTTGGTGGGGTTCAGGTCAATATCTCACCAATAGGGGCAGGGGCTTAACAGCCGAGCTCACTGCTGTCCTCATCCAATGTATATACACAGAGTCTCTCTCACACAGACACACACAGTCTCACACACATACTGAATCACACAGATACAAAAACAAACACACACACAGTCTCACACAAACACGCACACAGAATAAGACACAGTCACAAACACACACAGACACGCACACAGAGTCTCACACACACACTGAGACACACACACACAGAATAAGACACAGTCACAAACACACAGTCTCACACAAACACACAGACACGCACAGAGTCTCACACACACACTGAGACACACACACACAGAATAAGACACAGTCACAAACACAGTCTCACACAAACACACAGACACGCAGAGTCTCACACACACTGAGACACACACACACAGAATAAGACAGTCACAAACACACACAGTCTCACACAGACACTGAGACACACACACACTGAATAAGACAGTCACAAACACACAGACACGCACACAGAGTCTCACACACACTGACACACACACAGAATAAGACACAGTCACACACACGCACAGTCACATACACACAGACACATTTTTCTAACAAACCTCCTGAGACTTATCGAACAACTTCTGAAAATCCATAAACACTACATCTACTGCATTCCCTTTATCTATCCAATTGTCCATTTTTTCAAAAAACTCTATTAAATCTGTCAAGCATGGCTTGCTTTTAACAAATCTATGCTGACTGTCCTTGATTATCCCATACATCTCTAAATACTCACTAATTGGTTCAAAAATTATGGATTCTAAGATTTTACCCGTAACTAACATTGGCCTAACTAACTGGTCTATAGTTAGCTGGCGTATTCTTCTCCCCTTCCTTGACCAATTAATCATACTTTGGCGGTATGGGTTATAGAGTTCAGAGTTTAGAAGAATGAGAGGGGATCTCATTGAAACGTATAAAATTCTGACAGGGCTAGACAGACTGGATGCAGGGAGGATGTTTCCCCTGGCTGGGGGCTCTAGAACGAGGGATCACAGTCTCAGGATACGGGGCAGGACATTTAGGACTGAGATGAGGAGAAATTTCTTCACTCAGAAGGTGGTGAACCTGTGGAATTCTCTACCACAGAAGGCTGTGGAGGCCAAGTCACTGAATATATTTAAGAAGGAGATAGATAGATTTCTAGACACAAAAGGCATCAAGGGGTATGGGGAGAGAGCGGGAATATGGTATTGAGATAGAAGATCAGTCATGATCATAGTGAATGGCGGAGCAGGCTCGAAGGGCCGAATGGCCGACTCCTGCTCCTATTTTTCTATGTTTCTAGACAAAATGCAGGCCAACACACCAAGAGAACTCCCTGCTCTTCCTCAAACAGTGTGATGGGATCTTCAACATCCACCTGAAAAGGCAGAAGAGGCCTTGATTTCATGTCTTATCCACAGAAAGGAACCTGAGAATTCAGCAACAACAACTTGCATTTATATAGTGCCTTTGACGTAGTAAAACATCCCAAGGCGGTCACATAGGATGTCATTTGTGACTTTGAAAAGGGCTGTTTCAGTGCTGTGGCGGGGCAGAAACCTGATTGGAGTAGTTCAAATATGGAGTTGTGGGAAAGATAGGCACGGATTAGGGAGGCACGGATTTGGGAGGTGACATTACATTCCTTTGGAGAGGGCATAAGGGAAGGTAGGAGAGAAACTAAAGAAAGATGCGAGTTCAGGGCGGCAGCTGAACGGATGGTCTCAATCTTAATGATAAAGAAGTCCATGAGCTCCTCACACTTGTGAGGATGGAGGGAGCAGGGAAGAGGGGTTTAAGAAGGCGGTTGGTAGTGGAGAAGAGAAGCCATGGTTATCTTTGCATTCCAGGATGATCCTGGAGTAGTGAGCAGTTTTGGCAGAGGATAGCGGGACCCGATAGTGCTTTCTGTGGTCCAGCCAGATCTGGCAGTGAATGGCTAAATAGTTGTCCGATATAAATGTTCAAGTCTGCGTCCCTTGGACTTGAGGATTGGAGACGAGAGCTGTGCCAGGGGTAATGATCAGGGTGGAAGAGAGTAAAGGTTTTACTGGGGGGAGTGGCATCAACGGTTGAGGCGAGGGTGTGATTGAGCAGATCGGTAGCTGTAGAAATATTATGGCGAATGGAGGGCCAAAGGCTCGACAGTTGGGAGTTTGATAGTACCGTTGTAAGTGACTTTGGGGAGAGTTTTTTCAAGGGGCGGATGCAGAAGGAAGTGGGGTTGGAAGGGGAACGTGAGTGGAGAGGAATACAAGCTCTCCTCAGAACTGCATTGGAGTGTCAGTCCAGATCAAGTGGTCAAGGCCTAGAGTGGGCCTCAACCACACAACCTTCTGACTCGGAGGCGAGAGTGCTACCTTTCAGCCAAGCTGACACGATATGTTACATAGAAACATAGAAACATAGAAACTAGGAGCAGGAGTAGGCCATTCGGCCCGTCGAGCCTGCTCCACCATTCAATACGATCATGGCTGATCATCCAAATCCAGCACCCTGTCCCTGCCCCCTCACACAGAATCCCCATCGAGCCTGCACCGACACATATCCCACCCTATCCCCGTAACCCCACGTATTTAATTCCCCCTAACATATCCCATCCTATCCCCGTAACCCCACATATTTAATCCCCCCCTAACACTAAGGGTCAATTTATCATAGCCAAATCAACCTAACTCGCACATTTTTGGACTGTGGGAGGAAACCGGAGCACCCGGAGGAAACCCACGCAGACACGGGGAGAATGTGCAAACTCCACACAGACAGTCACCCGAGGCCAGATTCGAACCCAGGTCCCTGGCGCTGTGAGGCACCAGTGCTAACCACTATGCCACCGTGTTGCCCATGTTGACGGGATGCTGGAGTATTTGAACTGTTTTTGTTGGTTTACTGTTTGCAGTTGTTGAAACAATAAAAATGAAGGATTGGCGTTCAGCAGTGATCATTCACAAGCCAATACTCTCCTGCAAAGCTTTTTTGGGCTGCGCGGCCCCTTTAATGTGCTGCACAGCCCATTCAAAAGACCGCGCATGCATGTTTTTTTCAGTGTAAAAGCCGGCTCATCGGCCGCGTGGGATCCCTGGAACGGTGCACAGCCGCACAGCTTAAAGAGAACATTGCTCTCCTGTACTATTCACTTCCCCAAACTTATGAGAACAGGTTGCACAGACTAGGCTTGTATTTCCTCGATTATAGAAGATTAAGGGGTGATCTAATGCAGGTGTTTGAGATGATTAAAGGATTGGATAGGGTAGATAGAGAGAAACTATTTCCTCTGGTGGGGGAGTCCAGAACAAGGCGGCACAACTTAGAGCCAGGCCGTTCAGGGATGATGTCAGGAAGCACTTCTTCACACAAAGGGGAGTGGAAATCTGGAAATCTCTGGGGGTCAATAGAAAATTTCAAAACTGAGATTGATAGATTTTTGTTCGGCATGTGTATAAGAACATAAAAACATAAGAAATAGGAGCAGGAGTAGGCCATTCGGCCCCTCGAGCCTGCCCCGCCATTCAATAAGATCATGGCTGATCCAATCTTGGCCTGAATACAACTTTCCCGCCCGCTCCCCATACCCCTTAACTCCCCTGTAGCTCAAATATATGTCTATCTCCACCTTGAATATATTCAATGACTCCACCTCCACAGCTCTCTGGGGCAGAGAATTCCAAAGATTCACGACCCTCTGAGAGAAGAAATTCCTCCTCATCTCCATTTTAAATGGGCGACCCCTTATTCTGAAACTGTGCCCCCTAGTTCTAGATTCCCCCACGAGGGGAAACATCCTCCCTGCATCTACCCTGTCAAGCCCCCTCAGAATTTTATATGTTTCAATAAGATCACCTCTCATTCTTCTAAACTCCAATGAGTATAGGTCCAACCTGCTCAACCTTTCTTCATAAGACAACCCCTTCATCTCAGGAATTAACCTAGTGAATCTTCTCTGAACTGCCTCCAATGCAAGTATATCCCTCCTTAAATAAGGAGACCAAAACTGCACACAGTACTCCAGGTGTGGTCTCACCAGCGTCCTGTACAGTTGTAGCAAGACTTCCCTACTTTTATACTCCATCCCCCTTCCTAATTACTTGCTGCACCTGCATGCTAACTTTTTGTGTTTCATATACGAGGACACCCAGATCCCTCTGTACCTCAGCATGTAGTCTCTCTCCATTTAAATAATAATTTGCTTTTTTATTTTTCCTACCAAAGTGGATAACCTCACATTTTCCCAGATTATACTCCATCTGCCAAATTTTTGCTTAACCTATCTATATTCCTTTGCAGACTGTGTGTGTCCTCCTCACAACTTGCTTTCCCACCTATCTTTGTATCATCAGCAAATTTGGCTACAGTACACACGGTCCCTTCATCCAAGTGATTAATATAGATTGTAAACAGTTGAGGCCCCTGTGGCACCCCACTAGTTACAGTTTGCCAACTGGAAAATGACCCATTTATCCCGACTCTTTGTTTTCTGTTAGTTAGCCAATCCTCTATCCATGCTAATGGGCCAGAAATTCGGCCCTCCACGGGTGAGTACGCGCTGGGTACTCACCCGTAGACCTAACGAAAGTGCTGGTTTCACGCATGCACTGCGCATGCGCTGAAAACCGGAACTTCCGTTCCCCTGAAGGAAGGGGTTCAGAGGTCGAACGCGTGCGCGGTAGAGGCAGCGCGCACGCAGCGAACTTCGTTTTTTTTTTCAGGTTTCTCTGTGAGGGTAAGTATGGAGAAGCTGCACTTTTAAAAAGGAGGCGCAAGGCCTGTTTTTAACAAGGTAAGTGGTTAATTAATTACAATTTAAACATTTTTTCAACAGGTTTATCTTTTTTACATACTTTAAAGAAAGGTAAGTTTATTTTTAGCACCGTTAAAAAGTATAATTAATTTTTTCAAAAATTTAAATTTTTGTTTAAAGTAGTTAATTTATGTAACTTACAGTTATTTTAAAAATGTGATTTAAAAAAAAAAAATTATTTGAAGTTTAAGTGTGGTTTTGGGGCCGATCTCTATTCATAGATTTGGCAGGTCAAATCTATGAATGAAAATGCCCTGCTCCGATTGGCTCTCCATGGCCCACGTGATCCCAGGGGACGCTTCGAACTAACTGCGCCCCTGGAATACGCAAGCACTGCGCGCTGGCAGCTGCAGGAGGCCCAGGAGCCGAATTTCTGGCCCATTACATTACCCCCAATTTAAGGATTACAGAACCAAGGCGGGTAGATGGAGTTAAGATACAGATCAGCCATGACCTTATGGCAGAACAGACACGAGGGGCTGAATGGTCTGCTCTTGTTCCTATGTTACTATGTTCCTATGCAAACTTAGGATTACATATAGGAGTACATAGGATATACGGCACAGAAACAGGCCATTCGGCCCAACCAGTCCATGCTGGCGTTTATGCTCCACTCGAGCCTCCTCCCGTCTTTCCTCATCTAAATCTATCAGCATAACCCTCTATTCCCTTCTCCCTCATATGCTTGTCCAGCCTCCCCTTAAATGCATCTATACTATTCGCTTCAACCACTCCCTGTGATAGCGAGTTCCACAGTCTCACCACTCTTGGGGTAAAAAAGTTTCTTCTGAATTCCCTATTGGATTTCTTGGTGACTATCTTATATTGATGGCCTCTAGTTATGCTCTTCCCCACAAGTGGAAACATTCTCTCTGTAACCACTCTATCAAAACCTTTCATAATTTTAAAGACCTCTATTAGGTCACACCTCAGCCTTCTTTTTTCAAGAGAAAAGAGACCCAGCCTGTTCATCCTTTCCTGATATGTATACCCTTGCATTTCTGGTATCATCTTTGTCAATCTTCTCTGCATACTCTCCAGTGCCTCTATATTCTTTTTATAATATGGCGACCAGAACTGTACGCAGTAGTCGAAGTGTGGTCTAACCAAAGTTCGATACAGGTTTAGCATAACTTCCCTACTTTTCAATTCCATCCCTCTAGAAATAAACCCTAGTGCTTCTGTCGCGACACTACAGACTTCTTGCAGAAACTCAGCACCCATGGACCAGTTGAACCAGGAACACTCCTCGTCACGATGGACGTATCGGCACTCTACACCAATATCCCCCACAATGACGGCATCGCTGCGACAGCCTCAGTACTCAACACCAACAACAGCCAATCTCCGGACGCCATCCTACAACTCATCCGCTTCATCCTTGACCACAATGTCTTCACCTTCGACAACCATTTTTTTACCCAAACACACGGAACAGCCATGGGGACCAAATTCGCACCCCAATACGCCAACATCTTCATGCACAAGTTCGAGCAAGACTTCTTCGCTGCACAGGACCTCCAACCAACGCTGTACACCAGATACATCGACGACATCTTCTTCCTTTGGACCCACGGCGAAGGATCACTGAAAGGACTACACGATAGCATCAACAGGTTCCATCCCACCATCAAACTCACCATGGACTACTCCTCAGAATCGGTTTCATTCTTGGACACACGAATCTCCATCAAAGACGGACGCCTCAGCACTTCACTCTACCGCAAGCCCACGGACAACCTCACGATGCTCCACTTCTCCAGCTTCCACCCTAACCACGTTAAAGAAGCCATCCCCTATGGACAAGCCCTGCGAATACACAGGATCTGCTCAGACGAGGAGGAACGCGATGGACACCTACGGACACTGAAAGACGCCCTCGTAAGAACGGGATATGACGCTCGACTCGTCGATCGACAGTTCCGACGGGCCACAGTGAAAAACCTCATAGACCTCCTCAGAAGACGAACACGGGACACAACCAACAGAGTACCCTACGTCGTCCAGTACTTCCCCGGAGCGGAAAAACTACGCCATGTTCTTCGCAGCCTTCAACATGTCATCGATGACGACGAACACCTTGCTAAGGCCATCCCCACGCCTCCACTACTCGCCTTCAAGCAGCCGCCTAACCTCAAAAGTACCATCGTTCGCAGCAGATTACCCATCTTTCAGGAGAACAGCAACCACGACACCACACAACCCTGCCACGGCAACCTCTGCAAGACATGCCAGATCATGGACACAGATACCATCATCACACGTGAGGACACTACCCACCAGGTACATGGTACATACTCATGTGACTCGGCCAACGTTGTCTACCTGATACGTTGCAGTAAAGGATGCCCCAGAGCATGGTACATCGGCGAGACCATGCAGACACTGAGACAACGTATGAACGGACACCGCGCAACAATCGCCAGGCAGGAGGGTTGCCTCCCAGTCGGGGAACACTTCAGCAGTCAGGGGCATTCAGCCTCGGATCTGCGGGTAAGCGTTCTCCAAGGCGGCCTTCGGGATACACGACAGCGCAAAATCATAGAGCAGAAACTGATAGCCAAGTTCCGCACTCATGAGGATGGCCTCAATCGCGATATCGGGTTCATGTCACGATACAGAACGTGACTTGACATCATGGCCGGTCTCTCCAGGTTTTTTAAAAAAAAAACTAACACAAGAACCAAACCCAAATGGAGAGGATATGCAGCCAGCAGGTGTTTTGACACGTTGGACCCCCTGGGACACATCTAATTGTCTTGGCTGTGCTCTTAGTGTGTCTTTGATGTAGGGAAAGATTTGAATACATTTTTTCTGTGTTTATATTGTGAATTCTGGGAGATTCTCTCACAGCTACCCTACCTGAAGAAGGAGCGACAGCTCCGAAAGCTTGTAATTTTAAATAAATCTGTTGGACTATAACCTGGTGTTGTGCGACTTCTCATTTTTGTCCACCCCAGTCCAACGCCGGCATCTCCACATCATGATTTTTTTATGGCCTTGCTAACCTGCGTCACAACTTTTAGTGATTTGTGGATTTGTACTCTGAGGTCCCTTTGTTCCTCTATTCCACCTAGACTCCCACCCTCCAAGTGATAAGTGATCTCCCTATTCTTCCTACCAAAATGTAATACCTCACATTTATCTGTGTTGAACTTCATTTGCCAATTATATGCCCGTTCTGCAAGTTTATTAATGTCCTCCTGTAACTTGTTGGAGTCCTCCTCAGTATTGACTATCCCCCCAATTCGGTGTCATCCGCAAATTTAGAAATTGTATTTTTGATTCCTAAGACCAAATCGTTAATGTAAATTGTGAACAGCAGTGGTCCCAGCACTGATCCTTGTGGAACACCACTACCCACCTTCTGCCACTGTGAATAGCTACCCTTTACCCCTACTCTCTGCTTTCTGTCCTGAAGCCAGCCAGCAATCCATTCTGCTACTTGTCCCCTGACTCCGCATTCTCTGACCTTGTTCATCAGTCTATTATGGGGTACCTTATCGAAGGCCTTCTGAAAATCCAGATAAATTACATCTACTGCATTACCATTGTCTACTCTCTCTGGTACCTCTTCAAAAAATTCAATAAGGTCGGTCAAGCAAGACTTTCCCTTTTGAAATCCATGTTGACTATTCATTATGATATTTTTGGTTTCTAGATGTTCTTCTATTTTCTCCTTTAGTAGGGATTCCATTATTTTTCCTACCACCGTTGTTAAGCTGACTGGTCTATAATTCCCTGGACATGTTCTATCCCCCATCTTAAATATTGGTATTACGTTAGCTATCCGCCAGTCCTCTGGCACTATACCTTTTTCTAACGAATTATTAAATATGCACAGTAATGCCTCTGCTATCTCTTCCCTAGATTCTTTTAAAATGCGTGGATGCAATCCATCCGGACCAGGGGTTTTATCCTCTTTGAGTTTGATTAATTTATTTAATATATCCCCTTTTTTATTTTAAATGCACTTATCTCATTACTAATCTCATCATCCAATGTCATGTCCACATGTTCTATCTCCCTGGTAAATACTGAAGCAAAATAATGATTTAATATTTCTGCCATCTCTCTATTGTTACCTGTGGTATTGTCCTTAATGGCCCTATTCCCATCCCAACCTTCCTTTTTTAATTGATGTGCCGATAAAATATTTTACTATTTTGTTTTATGTTCCTTGATAATTTAATTTCACAGTTCCTCTTTGCCTCCCTAATTGTTTTTTTGACTTCTCTCCTAATCTTTTCGTATTCTCTCTTATCATGCTCTCCCCTATTAGGAATAGATATGAAGTGCAATGCAGTGCAAAAAGGAATTTATTCTGAAAAATTTTATCTGATAGATGCAATCTAGCTTCACAAATACACAGGTTATAGGGAAAACATGAATGGTTACCAGGAGTGAAGGGGGGATCAGAGTGTCAGACAGGGCAGAGACTGAGAAAACTCAAAGGTGAGGGGGGATCAGAGTGTCAGACAGGGATGGGACTCAAACCCATGACTGCAGGGTAACAAACTGAGATCCGATTGCTATCAACTGCTGAAACTGTCCATTCATAATTTAAAATATCCTGGAAACTTGCTGCAACAGGATAAAAATTAAGTATAGGATGTGACTAATCGTTCAATAAATAACTATTTACTCATCGCTGCAAACTGTGAAAAGAAGTGTCAGATACAGAGCCCACAGCAGACTGAAGAAGGGAGTTTGTGGTTTGAACAATTAAACCATCAATCGGAGGTGGGCTGCTGTCACCTTCAGGCTGGGCAATCGCCATTGAGTGAGGGCTCCAAGTATTGTACAGCTGCCGAGGGTCTTACAGGCTGTAGACCTTAATCATTTGAACTGGGCTGAGGCGAGAAACCCCAATACAGGCATAGAAACACAGAGGTTTGCAGCACAGGATGTCATTCAGCCCATCGTGTATGTGCTGGCTTTCTGCTAGAACAATCCAAAACTAATCCTACTGCCCCATGCAATCCTGTCTTCAAATATTTATCCAATTTTCCCTCAAATGATGCAAGGGACTCTTCCTCAAACACTCCCTGTGGAAACGCATTCCATGCTCCAACTGTGTAAAGAAATGTTTCCTATCCTCTCTCCTCACTGAGTGACAATTTTAAATTGATGTCCCCTCAGCACAGACTCCCCAACCAGTAACTGCAAATAACTTTCCTGTTCATTCCATCAAAACGCTTCATCATTTTAAAATCTTATGCTTACGTGCCAATGGCTGCATCTGCTATTTCCTTAAGCTGTAATTATAAGAAATTATTTAAAAAAAATAAGAGGATGTTTCCCCTGGCTGGGGATCTAGAACAAGGGGTCACAGTCTCAGGATACTCGGTAGGACATTTAGGACTGAGATGAGGAGAAGTTTCTTCACTCAGAGGGTGGTGAACCTGTGGAATTCTCTACCACAGAAGGCTGTGGAGGTCAAGTCACTGAATACATTTAAGAAGGAGATAGATAGATTTCTAGACACAAAAGGCATCAAGGGGTATGGGGAGAGAGCGGGAATATGGTATTGAGATAGAGGATCAGTCATGATCATATTGAATGGCGGAGCAGTCTCGAACGGCCGAATGGCCTATTCCTGCTCCTATTTTTCTATGTTTCTTATACACAGGACATGTGAATACTGTTGAGCACTAAGAGGCATTATTTGGAAGCACCTGATTAAGATAAAGGGGTATATTCCAGTGGGTAACACTCTCGTCTCTTACTCAGAAAGCTATGCTTTCAAGCCTTGCTCCAGCACTTGAGCATAAAACACAAGCTGAAACTCCAGTGCAGTATTGAGGGAGCGCTGCACTGTCGGAGGGGCAGTACTGAGGGAGCGCTGCACTGTCGGTGGGGCAGTATTGTCAGAGGGGCAGTACTGAGGGAGCGCTGCACTGTCGGAGGGGCAGTATTGAGGGAGTGCTGTGCTGCTGTCCTTCAGATCAGATGTTCAGGATCCTACAGTATGACTCCAGGGAGTTTTCCCAATGTCGTGACCAACATTCCTCCATCAACCCATATCAGCAAAAACAGATGAACAGGTCATTCATCTCATTGATATGTGTGGGATCTTGCTGTGCGCAGATATCTGACACATTTTCTGACACAAAAACATTCACTGTATTGCAAATTAATTAATGTAAGCAAAGTGGTTTGAGGTTTTGCTGGTAAGCGAATGTATAAATGCAAGTCCGTCTTTCTTACATGAGCCTGGCACTCTTTAGCTAGCTCTTTCAGACCCTAGATCAGATTGTGGTGGTGCTAACCAATCACCAGCCTGTACAAACCCCTGGGGCCTGGGGACAATCAATGATAAAAACTTTTGGCACTTTCTGGAACATGAGCTCTCAGGCACTTAAGTGCATCATTGCTTTTTAACACATTACTCTGAGCTTACCTGGCACACGGACTCCACGCACCGGGTTAGACAGAGCCATTCCGATCTCCGTCATTCCGTACCGCTCCAACAATGTGTGACCACTGATTTCTTTCCATTTCTCCAGGATTGGCTGAGGAAGAGCAGCAGATCCTGAAACCATTAACCTAAAAAATAGAAAAATATAGTTAACACCTATCATATGGTAACACTCAGTCATGTGATGTGATTGAAGCCCATGGGATTAAAGGGGCAGTAGCAGCATGGATACAAAATTGGCTAAGGGATAGAAAACAGAGTTGTGGTGAATGGTTGTTTTTCGGACTAGAGGGAGGTATACAGTAGAGTTCCCCAAGGTTCAGTACTAGGACCACTGCTGTTTTTACTAAACATTAATGACTTAGAGTTGGGGGTACAGGGCACAATTTCTAAATTTGCAGATGAATTGAAACTTGGAAGCGTAGTAAACAGTGAGGAAGATAGTAATAGACTTCAAGAGGATATCGACAGGCTGGTGGAATGGACAGACACATGACAGATGGAATTCAACATAGAAAAATGTGAGATGATACATTTTGGTAGGAAGAATGAGGAGAGACAATAAATGCTAAATGGTACAATTTTAAAGGGGGTGCAAGAAGAGAGAGACCTGGGGGTGTTTGTGCACAAATCTTTGAAGGTGGCAGGACAGGTTAACAAAGCAGTTAATAAAGCAAACGGGACCCTGGGCTTTATAAATAGAGGCATAGAGTACAAAAGGCAGAACGATATGCTAAACCTGTATAAAACACTAGTTCAGCCCCAGCTGGAATATTGTGTCCAATTCTGGGCACCGCACTTTAGGAAGGACATGAAGGCTTTGAAGAGGGTACAGAAGAAATTTACTAGAACGGTTCCAGGGATGAGGGATTACAGTCACGTGGATAGACTGGAGAAGCTAGGGTTGTTCTTCTTAGAGCAGAGAAGGCTAAGAGGAGATTTGATAGAGGTGTTTAAAATCATGAAGGGTTTAGATAGAGTAAATAAAGAGAAACTGTTTCCATTGGCTGAAGGGTCGATAACCAGAGGACACAGATTTAAGATGATTGGCAAAAGAACCAGAGGCGACATGAGGAAAAACTTTACACAATGAGTGTTTAGGATTTGGAATGCACTGCCTGATAGGGTGGTGGAAACAGATTCAATAGTAGCCTTCAAAAGGGAATTGGATAAATACTTGAAGAAAAATAAATTGCAGGGATATGGGGAAAGAGCAGGGAGTGGGACTAACTGGATTGCTCTTTGAAAGAGCCGGCGCAGACTCGATGGGCCGAATGGCCTCCTTCTGTGCTGTACTATTCTATGATTCTATAATTGAAACCCATCTAACACTCAGTGATGTGATTTAAACCTGTGTAACACTCAGTGATGTCTGTTAAAGTTACCTGGAGATAGAGTACTGTCATTCTCCAGCCTCCAATCCTACCCCAGATGCTGGTGCCTGGGATTATTCTCTTACCTGATGTTGCTCTGACACACACTGTGGATGAAGTCCTTCACATGGCTCTGTGTGAAGTGCTTGGTGTGGTACTCAATGAGTTTGGCATATACAGTAGGCACTGCCATGAACACATTGATCCGTGGAACTCCGGTGGAATCAGTTCTCAGCAGATACTCCCAAACCTTGGGAGAAAATAAAAAGATTGAAAACATGGTTTGTGAGCCAGCTCTTTGTTTTACCTGTCCTTCTATGGTAACAGGAAGAGTGTCTGTGAAGGACCCCTCTATTTCTGCTGCCCTGCCATTCGATTGGACGCCAGGAAGTGAGTAGGAGGTGGACCAAGGAACTTGCATTTATATATACAATGCCTGCAACACCAAAAACAGTCCCAGGAGCTTCACACAGGTACAAGTTACACAGAAAAGAAACAACACTTCAAATGAAATCATTCGAAAATAAAATGAGAAAAAAGTGAGACAAAAAAAACCACAATGAACCAGAAACCCAAAATGAGAAGCTGAACAAAAGTTTAGCAAAACCAGAGAAGCATAGAAGAGAAAAAAAGGAAAGATCATAGAACAAGGGGAGCAGGAGGCAAGGAGTGATGCACAGAGAGACCGAGAACAGTTACATTAATACAACAAACTCACATTGGAATAGAGTCTAAACATTTCTGGAGAGCCACGGATATTTGAGGAAAAGAATCGGTTTTACATACATAGGATATACGGCACAGAAACAGGTCATTCGGCCCAACCAGTCCATGCCGGCGTTTATGCTCCACTCGAGCCTCCTCCCGTCTTTACTCATCTAAATCTATCAGCATAACCCTCTATTCCCTTCTCCCTCATATGCTTGTCTAGCCTCCCCTTAAATGCATCGATACTATTCGCTTCAACCACTCCCTGTGGTAGCGAGTTCCACATTCTCACCACTCTTGGGGTAAAGAAGTTTCTTCTGAATTCCCTATTGGATTTCTTGGTGACTATCTTATATTGATGGCCTCTAGTTATGCTCTTCCCCACAAGTGGAAACATTCTCTCTGTATCCACTCTATCAAAATGTTTCTTAATTTTAAAGACCTCTATTAGGTCACCCCTCAGCCTTTTTTCAAGAGAAAAGAGACCCAGCCTGTTCATCCTTTCCTGATATGTATACCCTCGCATTCTAATATCGGCCTTGTAAATCTTCTCTGCACCCTCTCCAGTACCTCTATATCCTTTTTATAATATGGCGACCAGAACTGCACACAGTACTCCAAGTGTGGTCTAACCAAGGTTCGATACAGGTTTAGCATAAATTCCCTACTTTTCAATTCTATACCTCTAGAAATAAACCCAAGCGCTTGATTTGCTTTTCTTATGGCCTTGCTAACCTGCGTCACAACTTTTAGTGATTTGTGGATTTGTACTCTGAGGTCCCTTTGTTCCTCTACCCCACCTAGACTCCCACCCTCCAAGTGATAAGTGACCTCCCGATTCTTCCTACCAAAATGTAATACCTCACATTTATCTGTGTTGAACTTCATTTGCCAATTATATGCCCGTTCTGCAAGTTTATGAATGTCCTCCTGTAACTTGTTGGAGTCCTCCTCAGTATTGACTATCTCCCCCCGCCCCCAATTTTGGTGTCATCCGCAAATTTAGAAATTGTATTTTTGATTCCTAAGTCTAAATTGTTAATGTAAATTGTGAACAGCAGTGGTCCCAGCACTGATCCTTGTGGAACAGCACTACTCACCTTCTGCCACTGTGAATAGCTACTCTTTACTCCTACTCTCTGCTTTCTGTCCTGAAGCCAGCCAGCAATCCATTCTGCTACTTGTCCCCTGACTCCGCATTCTCTGACCTTGTTCATCGGTCTATTATGGGGTACCTTATTGAAGCCCTTTTGAAAATGCAGATAAATTACATCTACTGCATTAACATTGTCTACTCTCTCTGGTACCTCTTCAAAAAATTCAATAAGGTTGGTCAAGCAAGACTTTCCCTTTTGAAATCCATGTTGACTATTCATTAAGATACTTTTGATTTCTAGATGTTCTTCTATTTTCTTCTTTAGTAAGGATATTATTTTGCCTACCACCGTTGTTAAGCTGATTGGTCTATAATTCCCTGGACATGTTCTAACCCCCATCTTAAATATTGGTATTACGTTAGCTATCCGCCAGTCCTCTGGCACTATACCTTTTTCTAACGAATTATTAAATATGCACAGTAATGCCTCTGCTATCTCTTCCCTAGATTCTTTTAAAATGCGTGGATGCAATCCATCCGGACCAGGGGTTTTATCCTCTTTGAGTTTGATTAATTTATTTAATATATCCCCTTTTTTATTTTAAATGCACTTATCTCATTACTAATCTCATCATCCAATGTCATGTCCACATGTTCTATCTCCCTGGTAAATACTGAAGCAAAATAATTATTTAGTATTTCTGCCATCTCTCTATTGTTACCTGTGGTATTGTCCTGACTATCCCTTAATGGCCCTGTTCCCATCCCAACCTTCCTTTTTTAATTGATGTGCCTATAAAATATTTTACTATTTTGTTTCATATACCTTGATAATTTAATTTCATAGTTCCTCTTTGCCTCCCCAATTGTTTTTTTGACTTCTCTCCTAATCTTTTCGTATTCTCTCTTATCATGCACTCCC
Source organism: Squalus acanthias (assembly GCA_030390025.1). Classification (NCBI taxonomy): domain Eukaryota; kingdom Metazoa; phylum Chordata; class Chondrichthyes; order Squaliformes; family Squalidae; genus Squalus; species Squalus acanthias. The sequence goes on along the minus strand of CM059430.1, from coordinate 26,193,850 downwards.
CTGCTGTCTGTGTACTTAATGTATGCCTCTTTCCTTACCCTGAATTGTTCCTTTATGGCTTTATTCATCCATGGAGTCTGATTATTGTTTAGTTTGTTCTTTCCTTTAAGTGGAATATATTTTACCTGCACTCTGTTCAACACTGTTTTAAATGTTTCGTTTTATGTTATTGGGGGCTCTTTCCAGCCTTCCTCAGCAGGCTGGGGTGCAGTCCCACAGGCACTGGCAGCCCTCTGGTATCTCACTCAACTGGCCAATCAGTGTAGACAGTGAGTGTTAGCAGGTTATTTCACCATGAAAGGCACCACAGCTACCCACTGGGTGTTTGGCAGAGCTGCCTGCCATTTCTGAAATATCCATTGCAGAGATTTAAGTTGAAGTTTGTGCTGTTACAGATGCAGTTGTTCACTGAGCTCCCCAAAACTGCACTCAATGCCGAGTGTGTCTCTTCAGAACAAGCTCTGAATTGTGCTGTTTACAGTGGTATTGGCAATGTGTTGGAGTGAGGGTGGGATTGGCACTGTGTTGGAGTGAGGGTGGGATTGGCACAGTGTTGGAGTGAGGGTGGGATTGGCACAGTGTTGGACTGTGGGTGGGATTGGCACTGTGCTGGAGCGTGGGTGGCATTGGCACTGTGTTGGAGTGAGGGTGGGATTGGCACTGTGTTGGAGTGAGGGTGGGATTGGCACTGTGCTGGAGTGAGGGTGGGATTGGCACTGTGTTGGAGTGAGGGTGGGATTGGCACTGTGCTGGAGTGAGGATGGGATTGGCACTGTGTTGGAGTGAGGGTGGGATTGGCACTGTGCTGGAGTGAGGGTGGGATTGGCACTGTGTTGGACTGTGGGTGGGATTGGCACTGTGTTGTAGTGAGGGTGGGATTGGCACAGTGTTGGATTGTGGGTGGGATTGGCACTGTGCTGGAGTGTGGGTGGGATTGGCACAGTGTTGGAGTGAGGGTGGGATTGGCACTGTGTTGTAGTGAGGGTGGGATTGGCACAGTGTTGGAGTGAGGGTGGGATTGGCACTGTGTTGGAGTGAGGGTGGGATTGGCACTGTGCTGGAGTGAGGGTGGGATTGGCACTGTGTTGGAGTGAGGGTGGGATTGGCACTGTGCTGGAGTGAGGATGGGATTGGCACTGTGTTGGAGTGAGGGTGGGATTGGCACTGTGCTGGAGTGAGGGTGGGATTGGCACTGTGTTGGACTGTGGGTGGGATTGGCACTGTGTTGTAGTGAGGGTGGGATTGGCACAGTGTTGGATTGTGGGTGGGATTGGCACTGTGCTGGAGTGTGGGTGGGATTGGCACAGTGTTGGAGTGAGGGTGGGATTGGCACTGTGTTGTAGTGAGGGTGGGATTGGCACAGTGTTGGAGTGAGGGTGGGATTGGCACTGTGTTGGAGTGAGGGTGGGATTGGCACTGTGTTGGAGTGAGGGTGGGATTGGCACTGTGCTGGACTGTGGGTGGGATTGGCACTGTGTTGTAGTGAGGGTGGGATTGGCACCGTGCTGGAGTGAGGGTGGGATTGGCACTGTGTTGTAGTGAGGGTGGGATTGGCACTGTGTTGGACTGTGGGTGGGATTGGCACTGTGCTGGAGTGAGGGTGGGATTGGCACTGTGTTGGAGTGAGGATGGGATTGGCACTGTGCTGGAGTGAGGATGGGATTGGCACTGTGTTGGAGTGAGGGTGGGATTGGCACTGTGTTGGAGTGAGGGTGGGATTGGCACTGTGTTGGAGTGAGGGTGGGATTGGCACTGTGCTGGAGTGAGGGTGGGATTGGCACTGTGTTGGAGTGAGGGTGGGATTGGCACTGTGCTGGAGTGAGGGTGGGATTGGCACTGTGTTGTAGTGAGGGTGGGATTGGCACTGTGCTGGATGAGGGTGGGATTGGCACTGTGTTGGACTGTGGGTGGGATTGGCACTGTGTTGGAGTGAGGGTGGGATTGGCACTGTGTTGGAGTGAGGGTGGGATTGACACTGTGTTGGAGTGAGGGTGGGATTGGCACTGTGCTGGAGTGAGGGTGGGATTGGCACTGTGTTGGAATGAGGGTGGGATTGGCACTGTGTTGGACTGTGGGTGGGATTGGCACTGTGTTGGAGTGAGGGTGGGATTGGCACTGTGCTAGAGTGAGGGTGGGATTGGCACTGTGTTGGAGTGAGGGTGGGATTGGCACTGTGTTGGAGTGAGGGTGGGATTGGCACTGTGCTGGATTGTGGGTGGGATTGGCACTGTGTTGGAGTGAGGGTGGGATTGGCACTGTGTTGGAGTGAGGGTGGGATTGGCACTGTGTTGGAGTGAGGATGGGATTGGCACTGTGTTGGAGTGAGGGTGGGATTGGCACTGTGTTGGAGTGAGGGTGGGATTGGCACTGTGCTGGAGTGAGGGTGGGATTGGCACTGTGTTGGAGTGAGGGTGGGATTGGCACTGTGTTGGAGTGAGGGTGGGATTGGCACTGTGTTGGAGTGAGGATGGGATTGGCACTGTGTTGGAGTGAGGATGGGATTGGCACTGTGTTGGAGTGAGGGTGGGATTGGCACTGTGTTGGAGTGAGGGTGGGATTGGCACTGTGTTGGAGTGAGGGTGGGATTGGCACTGTGTTGGACTGTGGGTGGGATTGGCACTGTGTTGGACTGTGGGTGGGATTGGCACTGTGTTATAGTGAGGGTGGGATTGGCACTGTGTTATAGTGAGGGTGGGATTGGCACTGTGTTATAGTGAGGGTGGGATTGGCACTGTGTTATAGTGAGGGTGGGATTGGCACTGTGTTGGAGTGAGGATGGGATTGGCACTGTGTTGGAGTGAGGCTGATTACAGACAAAATGAAAAGCAAAAGAAGCCGGAGACTGAAAATCTAAATAATATTCCAGTTAGCACCCACATCCCTTAATCAGCGAGACCATCGTCCATCTGCAGCATCAGTAGCTGAAAAACAGCATCCTTTTCAGAAACCTTCCGGGATTTAGAGTCATGATCTTGCAGCACAGAAAGAGCCCATTCGGCCCATCGTGCCTATACTAGTTCTCTGAAAGAGCTCTCCCTTAGTCCAATTGACTGGCCTTTCTCCTCACCCTTTTAAATGTTTCATTTGCAAATAATTATCCATATCCCTTTTAAAAGCTATTATTTAAAAGGTTATTTAAGATTATTCTTCTACCATTGTTCGATGTCCTGACAAGTCTCTCTGTAATGTTTTTTGCCTGGCCTCTCCCGTCTTTGGATGATGGTTTTAAATTTATGTCCTCTAGTTACCAGCACGCCGGCCAGCGGAAATAGTTTGTTTCTGATTTACTTTATCAAAACCCCTCAGAAGTTTGAACACTTCTATCACATCTCTAACCTTCTTTGTTCTAATGAAAAGAGACCCATGAATTTACAAGCCAGACTCAGGTTCGAGCCCGGGTCTGATGGCTTATTTCCATTTGGTGAAGATATTTCACACCCCTACCTCCTGCAAACCACAGGAACAGTAAGAGGCCTCTTTAAATTGTCCAGCGTCTTGCTTCTTGTGCAGGTACCATCCCCCTTTTTGACAAATGTATTTTCTAACCATTGCTGACAGGATCACCCCTCCACGCTCCAGCGCCCAGGGCCCTGTACGGCAGTGAGAAAGCATGAATTAATTGAAGGTGAATGACAGGTTCTCCTTCATCCCGCCCCCCTGGGACTGCTGCGCTGAAAAAATCTCCCCTCAGCCCTCCTCTCCAGCTCAATTTCATTCCTTTCCACTTCACTGCCTCGCTGCTGCCTCAGGACAATAACAGCCAGCTCACTGCGTTGTAACTTCCCTGCATTTGGACAAGCGTCGCAGGAGGGAGACACAGGCAAAAGCCCAACGTACAACATCCCTTCGCAGCACCCTGAACTAAACTGCTGCTCCTCACTCTAGTGCCCCAAACATTCACTGGGTTGTAACAGATAAGACGCTCCCCATCACTCGCTAAACTGATAATATAATTATACTTAGAATCATAGAATGATACAGCACAGAAGGAGGACATTCGGCCCATCGTTCCTGTGCCAGCTCTTTGAAAGAGCTATCCAACTAATTCCACTCCCCTGCTCTTTCCCCATAGCCCTGCAAATTTTTCCTTTGCAAGTATTCATCCAATTCCCTTTCAAAGTTACTATTGAATCTGCTTACACCACCCTTTCAGGCAGCGCATTCCAGATCATAACAACTTGCTGCGTAAAAAAATTCTCCTCATCTGCCCTCTGGTTCTTTTGCTAATTACCTTAAATCTGTGTCCTCTGGTTATCGACCCTCCTGCCACTGGAAACAGTTTCTCCCTAACTACTCTATCAAAATCGCTCATGATTTTGAACGCCTCAATTAAATTTCCCCTTAACCTTCCCTGCTCTAAGGAAAACAACCCCAGCTTCTCCAGTCTTTCCACATAACTGTAGTCCCTCATCCCTGGTACCATTCTAGTAAATCTCCTCCGCACCCTTTCCAAGGCCTTGACATCCTTCTTAAAGTGCCGTGCCCAGAATTGGACACAATACTCCGGCTGAGGCTGAGAAAGGTTTAGCATAACTTTCTTGCTTTTGTACTCTATTCCTCTATTAATAAAAATGAGAAGTCGCACAACACCAGGTTATAGTCCAACAGATTTATTTAATTTTACAAGCTTTCGAAGCAGTTTGCTCCTTCGTCAGGTTACCTGACGAAGGAGCAAACTGCTTCGAAAGCTTGTAAAATTAAATAAATCTGTTGGACTATAACCTGGTGTTGTGCGACTTCTCATTTTTGTCCACCCCAGTCCAACGCCGGCATCTCCACATCATGACCTCTATTAATAAAGCCCAGGATCCCATATGGTTTTTTTTTAACAGCTTTATCAACTTGTCCTGTCACCTTCAAAGATTTGTGTACATACCCCCAGGTCTCTCTGTTCCATTTAAAATTGTACCATTTAGTTTATATTGTCTCTCCTCATTTTTCTTTCAAAGTGCATCACTGATCCCTGCCTGATTCCAGAATTCCCAACACTGAAATAAAGACTTGCATTTCTATAGCGCCTTTCACGACCTCAGGACGTCCCAAAGTACTTTACAGCCAAAGAAGTACTTTTGAAGTGTGGTCACTGCTTGCACTTCCTAGGACACCTCCCAATAGTTCCAATGCTCGGACTCTAAAACAACTCTCTGCAATTCCCGATAGCATCATACACCCCTCAGCAGGACTCTCATAACATGCAGCGACACCCATATCCTGGGATTCTCCCAGACCCGAGCACCACGAATTCCTAGGCATCCCCTTCCCTGTAGACCTCAGCGCCCGGTCCATTGCTCCCAATCCCCAAACTCCACCTCCCACTGCTCCCAGATCCCTCGACTCCCACCCCCCCATTGTTCCCAGTAGTGCTATATCCAGTATTCCTCTCCCCACCCACCACTGCCATCTCTATGCTCTACCACGTCAAGACCACTATCCCACCACTTCCACACACATCCTGAAACCAGCTCCCACTACTCTAGGACCCCGAGACAAACCTCTCCAATGCCCGTAGATCCCAGATCCCTTTCCCAGTAATCCCAGTTCTTACCCCAGTGTTCCTGGATCCTCCATTTCCAGTGTTCACAAAACGGCGTGACAGCCTCCCCATTGCAGTGGAAATAATAGTAAGATGTGATACGTGTTACTGAATTCTACATTATAAATTTGAATTGTTTTGTTTCAGTTATAATTAGAGAAGCAAAACGAGTCTTTCTGAAGCATCAGGTACCATCGGGTGAGCCGAGGAGCTTCCAGCTCCCACAGCACAATCAGCAGGAATGCCTCACCTGGACACCACTGCCTCAGACTGAGCATTCCCACCGCTTTACGGTAAGTGTCAGCTTGGCTCAGTTGGTAGCACGGAGTCAGAAGATTGTGGGTTCAAGCCTCACTCCAGGACTTGGGCAGTACTGAGGGAGCGCCTCACTGTCGGAGGGGCAGTGCTGAGGGAGAGCTGCACTGTCAGAGGGACAGTACTGAGGGAGCCCTGCACTGTCGGAGGGGCAGTACTGAGGGAGCCCTGCACTGTCGGAGGGGCAGTACTGAGGGAGCGCTGCACTGTCGGAGGGGCAGTACTGAGGGAGCGCTGCACTGTCGGAGGGGCAGTACTGAGGGAGCGCTGCACTGTCAGAGGGACAGTACTGAGCGAGCGCTGCACTGTCAGAGGGACAGTACTGAGCGAGCGCTGCACTGTCAGAGGGACAGTACTGAGGGAGCGCTGCACTGTCAGAGGGTCAGTACTGAGGGAGCGCTGCACTGTCGGAGGGGCAGTACTGAGGAAGCCCTGCACTGTCGGAGGGGCAGTACTGAGGGAGTGTTGCACTGTCGGAGAGGCAGTACTGAGGGAGCGCTGCACTGTCGGAGGGGCAGTACTGAGGGAGCGCTGCACTGTCAGAGGGACAGTACTGAAGGAGCGCTGCACTGTCAGAGGGTCAGTACTGAGGGAGCGCTGCACTGTCGGAGGGGCAGTACTGAGGAAGCCCTGCACTGTCGGAGGGGCAGTACTGAGGGAGTGTTGCACTGTCGGAGGGGCAGTACTGAGGGAGCGCCGCACTGTCGGAGGGGCAGTACTGAGGGAGCGCTGCACTGTCGGAGGGGCAGTACTGAGGGAGCCCTGCACTGTCGGAGGGGCAGTACTGAGGGAGTGTTGCACTGTCGGAGGGGCAGTACTGAGGGAGCGCTGCACTGTCGGAGGGGCAGTACTGAGGGAGCCCTGCACTGTCGGAGGGGCAGTACTGAGGGAGTGCTGCACTGTCGGAGGGGCAGTACTGAGGGAGTGCTGCACTGTCGGAGGGGCAGTACTGAGGGAGTGTTGCACTGTCTGAGGGGCAGTACTGAGGGAGTGCTGCACTGTCGGAAGGACAGTAGTGAGGGAGCGCTGCATTGTCAGAGGGGCAGTACTGAGGGAGCCCTGCACTGTCGGAGGGGCAGTACTGAGGGAGGGCTGCACTGTCGGAGGGGCAGTACTGAGGGAGCGCCACACTGTCGGAGGGGCAGTGCTGAGGGAGCGCTGCACTGTCGGAGGGGCAGTACTGAGGGAGCGCTGCACTGTCGGAGGGGCAGTGCTGAGGGAGCGCTGCACTGTCGGAGGGGCAGTACTGAGGGAGCGCTGCACTGTCGGAGGGGCAGTGCTGAGGGAGCGCTGCACTGTCGGAGGGACAGTACTGAGGGAGTGTTGCACTGTCGGAGGAGCAGTACTGAGGGAGAGCTGCACTGTCGGAGGGGCAGTACTGAGGGAGTGTTGCACTGTCGGAGTGGCAGTACTGAGGGAGCCCTGCACTGTCGGAGGGGCAATACTGAGGGAGCGCTGCACTGTCGGAGCGGCAGTACTGAGGGAGTGCTGCACTGTCGGAGGGGCAGTACTGAGGGAGCGCTGCACTGTCGGAGGGGCAATACTGAGGGAGCGCTGCACTGTCGGAGGGGCAGTACTGAGGGAGCGCTGCACTGTCGGAGGGGTAGTGCTGAGGGAGCGCTGCACTGTTGGAGGGGCATTACTGAGGGAGCCCTGCACTGTCGGAGGGACAGTACTGAGGGAGTGTTGCACTGTCGGAGGGGCAGTACTGAGGGAGCAACTGTCGGAGGGGCAGTACTGAGGGAGCAACTGTCGGAGGGGCAGTACTGAGGAGTGCTGCACTGTCAGAGCTTCTGTGCCTCAGACAGGCATTGAACCGAGGCCCCATCTGCCAATTTCTTTGGTTCATTGATGCATTAATGATCCCACAGTACGATTCAAAGAGGAGCAGTGTGATCTCCCGGTGTCCTGGCCAACATTTTTCCTTCACCTAACACCACCAAAAACAGATTAACTTGTCATTCGTCACACTGCTGTTTGTGGGATGGTACTGTGCACAAAGCCTATTGTATTTATCTACATAACAGTGACTATATTGCTAAAGTATGTCAGTGTATGCGAAGCAGTTTGAGACGTTCCTGAGAGATGTGAGAAGGCACTATATGAAGGCAAGTCCTTTTAAAGCACATAATTTGAAGAGTTCTCTCGATATAGTGTACGAAGCAATCAATCACTGGGACTGAGTTAAAGACTTTCATTCAATGTCAACTTCAGAGACTGTTCACAAACTGCAAAACTTCACTCCTGCATGAAGCGCTCAATTGATCTGTGCCAGGTCCCAATTATTCTATAGCGTACACCCTGTAAATCTGTATTTAATTATAGAGCAATTACCAGGGAGACAAGGCAATACTCCGCAATGAGTTATTAGAAGCCTACTGCAGTACACTGGGAAGTAAACTTTGCTTTAGCCTAGTTTTTCCAGTGAAGTATCTGTCCAAGGGGAAGCTTCTACAAAGGCAATTTGTGTCCTTCACTGGTTCAATCTCACCTGAGAAAAGGTCAGGAAAAGGCAGCTTACCGATTCCACATCATAAACAGTCTCCCGAGGGCCTCAGCCCACAGACACCTGCAGTGTCAACGCACTTTGTCCTAAATTGCATTCTCTCTGTGCCCTTTCCTGTCAATCACCCCGCTGGCTTTAAATAACGCGCCAAGACCCTGACACAGCCTTGTTGCTCAATGTCAGCTCATTGATCCACCTGTGTCGCCAAGCAGCACAGTCAAGAGCTCGGATACAGAGAGCAATCAATCACCAGCCTCCAACACACCGAGTAGCCACATGCTCCTGTGCTGCTCTATCCCTCACCATTACTAATTCCACTCAAAATCCACGACTGCAGTGCTCGGCCTGAGCTTGCTCTGTGCATCAGAATCAGTTTATGTACCAGTGCTGAACCCCAGCTCTTTCTCAGCCACGAACACGGTGACTGGGGCACCAGATCACTCCGCTATTATCAACAGCAAGAACAGTGCTACTCACACCAAACATAGGAAACAGAGAAATAAATCTGTTGTAAGAGATCCAAGATGGACAGAAAACAGAGAGTAGGGATAAACGGAACTTTTTCAGGTTGGCAGGCTGTAACTAGTGGGGTGCCGAAAGGATCAGTGTTGGGGCCTCAGCTATTTACAATCTATATTAATGACCTAGATGAAGGGACCGAGTGCAATGTATCCAAGTTTGCTGATGATACAAAGCTAGGTGGGACAGTAAGCTGTGAGGAGAACACAAAGAGTCTGCAAAGGGATATAGACAGACTAAGTGAGTGGGCAGTAAGGTGGCAGATGGAGTATAATGTCGAGAAATGTGAGGTTATTCACTTTGGTTGGAAGAATAGAAAAACAGAATATTTTTTAAATGGTGAGAAACTTTCAAATGTTGGTGTTCAGAGATTTGGGTGTCCTCATGCAAGAAACACAGAAAGCTAGCATGCAGGTACAGCAAGCAATAAGGAAGGCAAATGGCATGTTGGCCTTTATTGCAAGGGGGTTGGAGTATAAGAGTAAGGAAGCCTTGCTACAATTGTACAGGGCCTTGGTGAGACCACACCTGGAGTACAGTGCACAGATTTGGTCTCCTATTCTAAGGAAGGATATACTTGCCTTGGAGGCGGTGCAACGAAGGTTCACTAGATTGATTCCTGGGATGAGAGGGCTATCCTATGATGAGAGATTATGGAGAATGGGCCTCTGCTCTCTGGAGTTTAGAAGAATGAGAGGTGATCTCATTGAAACATACAAGATTCTGAATGTTTCCCCTGGCTGGAGTGTCTAGAACAAGGGGTCACAGTCTCAGGATAAGGGGTTGGCCATTTAAGACTGAGATGAGGAGGAATTTCTTCACTCAGAGGGTTGTGCATCTTTGGAATTCTCTGCCCCAGAGGGCTGTGAATGCTGAGTCTTTGAGTATATTCAAGGCTGAGATAGATAGATTTTTGACTCTAGGGGAATCAGGGGATATGGAGATCGGGCGGGAAAGTGGAGTTGAGGTCGATGATCAGCCATGATCTTATTGAATGGTGGAGCAGGCTCGAGGGGCCGTATGGCCGACTCCTGCTCTTATTTCTTATGTTCTTATGGCTCCTGCGCTGGCAGTTCCTGACTGAGCTGCTCTTCTCTTCAACTGTATCCTTGGTCATCTATTGCCATCCTTTGCCCAATCTCCTTTCTTCCATTGCTTAAGATACCATGGCTCTGATAGTGAAGGCATTTCAGCCCAAACGACAAGTTCAAAGCTCCCCCTGCAGAGTCCACTGCCCATCCCCCGGCGTGTCTTTGTTCTCACTGAGCTCTTTCAACTGCTGGAACTCTGCTGAAACTTGACTTCCATCAACTGGATTCCTCTGACATCAGGAATAAGCTGCTCTACTGACTACACTGTTTGACTCAGCTGCTGTGACTTTGCTCTGCTTTTCAGTCGCTTCAAGTTTTAAGCGACTGAATTCTTTTCTCAAGTTGGTTTCCGATCTCCTGGACATCTCTGGACATCTAGACTACGTTACTGCTTTGAACTACACTGGATTACACCACTACGTTTCTGCACTGGACTACACTGTAAGACTTACCTGCTGTTTCTCTATCTCTGCTGCTAAAAGATTTTTTTTTTTAAATAACTTTTAAACTGTGGCTGAGTCTCTGCTGAACTGGTTCTACTGGTTTTTCAGCTTTGTTGGCTTCGAGCTAGCAGCTGCTATTTCACTTCTGAGAAGCCTTGGCGAGTTGCTCCTCAGTTCTGACGAAGGGTCTTCGACCTGAAACGTTAACTCTGTTTCTCTCTCCACGGATGTTGCCTGGCCTGCTGAGTTTTTCCAGCGCTTTCTGTTGTTATTGCTGTTTCACTTGCTGTCCAGTGACTCGTTCTACTGGTTTTCAGCTTTGCTGGTCGCTGGCTTGTGGTTTTATTTTTTCTCCGCTGCTTTGATCTACGGTGACCTCCAACTTGTGTCAATTTCGCCATCATCTTTCTGCACCGCTACCGACGCTCATTCTTACGGCAACAACTTCCATTCTCGAAACCTCTACCCTTCAAATAGCTTCTGGACTTCACGTGCCTGCTTTGGACAGCGTTTTGTCGATGCTCCATCCTGCTTACGTTGGCTTTGTCCCTCCATGGGACCTCTGACTTTGACCCTGGTCTCCTTACTATTGTCTCCAACTTATTCCCTGCTACCAGGAAATATGTATCCCATTAATTAATACAAAAGTGAGAAGTCGCACAACACCAGGTTATATAGTCCAACAGTTTTATTTGAAATCACAAGCTTTCGGAGCTGCTGCCCCTTCGTCAGGTGGAGTGAAGGAATACGAATCGGCAAAGCATATATAGACAGAGAACAATGCCTGTGTAGTGTACAATGTCAGACGACTACATTTAATCTTTCTTAGTATGTATTTAATTAATACATAACCAGGCCGATGTAACCTGAGCTTTTTTTTTTATGCGTTCATGAGATGTGGGCGTTGCTGGCAAGGCCAGCATTTATTGCCCATCCCTAATTTCCCTTGAGAAGGTGGAGGTGAGCCGCCTTCTTGAACCGCTGCAGTCCGTGTGGTGAAGGTACTCCCACAGTGCTGTTAGGGAGGGAGTTCCAGGATTTTGACCCAGTGACGATGAAGGATCGGCGATATACTTCCAAGTCAGGATAGTGTGTGACTTGGAGGGGAACGTGGAGGTGGTGGTGCTCCCATGCGTCAGTTGCCCTTGTCCTTCTAGGTGGTAGAGGTCGCGGGTTTGGGAGGTGCTGCCGAAGAAGCCTTGGCGAGTTGCTGCAGTGCATCTTGTAGATGGTACACACTGTAGCCACGGTACGCCGGTGGTGGAGGGAGTGAATGTTTAAGGTGGTGGATGGGGTGCCAATCAAGCGGGCTGCTTTGTCTTGGATGGTGTCGAAGGGGGAGGGCGAACAGTCAGAGGTCATGGTTCACATTGGTACCAACGACATGGGTAGAAAGAGGGATGAGGTCCCGCAACAAGAATTTAGGGAGCTAGGTAGCAGATTAAAAAGCAGGACCTCAAAGGTTGGAATCTCTGGATTACTCCCGGTGCCACGTGCGAGTGAGTATAGGAATAGGAGGATAGAGCAGATGAATGTGTGGCTAAAGAGTTGGTGCAGGAGGGAGGGCTTTAGTTTCCTGGATCACTGGGTCTGCTTCTGGGGAAGATGGGACCTATACAAGTCGGACGGGTTGCACCTGAACTGGAATGGGACCAACATCCTTGCGGGGAGGTTTGCTAGTACTGTTGGGGGGGGGGTTTAAACTAACTTGGCAGGGGGATGGGATATGGAGTGGAGCTATAGTAGGGGCTGATGCACAGCCAAATATAGAGGAAAAAACAAGTCAGCCTGGAAGGCAGAGCAAATATGTAACGGCACAAGGGAGTATGGCAAGGCTGGATGGCATTTATTTTAATGCAAGGAGTCTTGCGAGTAAGGCAGATGAATTGAAGGTGTTGATGAACACATGGGAGTATGATATTGTTGCTATCACAGAGACATGGTTGAGGGAGGGGCAGGACTGGCAGCTCAATATTCCGGGGTATAGAATCTTCAGGTGAGACAGAGGGGAATGTAAAAGAGGGGGTGTTGCAATATTAATCAAGGAGTCAATTACTGCTGTAAGGAGGGATGATCTCTTAGCAGGTTCCTCTAATGAGGCCATATGGGTAGAACTTAAAAACAAAAAGGGGTCAAGCACTTTGCTGGGAGTGTACTATAGGCCCCCAAACGGTCAGGGGGAGATGGAGGAACAGATATGTAGGCAAATCTCAGAGAAGTGTAGAAATAATAGGGTAATAATAGTAGGAGATTTCAACTTCCCCAATATTAACTGGGATAGTCAGAGTGTGAAAGGCTTAGAGGGTGCGGAATTCTTAAAGTGCATCCAGGAGAGCTTTTTGAGCCAGCATGTAGAAAGTCCTACAAGAGAGGGGGCGGTACTGGACCTAATTCTAGGGAACGTAGCCGGGCAAGTGGTAGAAGTGTCAGTAGGAAAGCATTTTCGTGACAGTGACCATAATTCAGTGAGATTTAAGGTAGTCATGGAAAAGTTCAAAGATGGACCGGAAATAAAGGTTCTAAATTGGGGGAAGGCCTATTTTAATATGATACGGCAGGATCTGGCCAAAGTGGACTGGGATCAGCTACTTGTAGGAAAATCCACATCAGAGCAGTGGGAGTCATTCAGAAAGGAAATAGAGAGAGTACAGCGCCAACATGTTCCCGTAAAGGTCAAGGGTGGGACCAACAAGTCCAGGGAACCCTGGATGTCAAGGGATATACAAGAATGGATTAGGAAAAAAAGGGAGGCTTTTGGCAGATACAAAGGACTAAAAACAGTGGAAGCCCTAGAGGAGTATAGAAAGTGCAGGGGGATACTTAAAAAAGAAATTAGGAGAGCGAAGAGGGGGCATGAAAAAACACTGGCGGGTAAAATAAAGGAAAATCCCAAGGTGTTTTATAAGTATATTAAGGGCAAGAGGATAACCAAGGAAAGAGTAGGGCCCATTAGGGACCAAAGTGGCAATCTGTGTGTAGAGCCGGAAGATGTGGGTGAGGTTTTAAATTAATATTTTGCATCTGTGTTCACGATGGAGAAGGACGATGTAGGCAGAGAAATCAGGCAGGTGCATTGTGATATACTTGAACAAATTAGCATTGAGAGGGATGAGGTACTAGCGGTTTTAGTGGGCTTAAAAGTGGATAAATCCCCAGGCCCAGACGAGATGTATCCCAGGCTGCTGTGTGAGGCAAGGGAGGAGATTGCAGGGGCACTGACACAAATTTTCAGAACCTCTCTGGCCACAGGGGAGGTGCCAGAGGACTGGAGGACAGCTAACGTAGCACCATTATTCAAGAAGGGTAGTAGGGATAAACCAGGGAATTACAGGCCAGTGAGCCTAACATCAGTGGTAGGGAAATTATTGGAAAAAGTTCTGGAGAGGCAAGGATTAATCAAGGATAGTCAGCATGGCTTTGTCAGGGGGAGATCATGTCTGACCAATTTGATTGAATTTTTCGAGGGGGTGACTAGGTGTGTGGATGAGGGTAGTGCAGTTGATGTAGTCTACATGGACTTCAGTAAGGCTTTTGACAAAGTCCTGCATGGGAGACTGGTCAAGAAGGTAAGAGCCCATGGGATCCAGCGCAATTTGGCACATTGGATCCAAAATTGGCTTAGTGGCAGGAGGCAGAGGGTGATGGTCGAAGGTTGTTTTTGTGACTGGAAGCCTGTGTCCAGTGGTGTACCACAGGGATCGGTGCTGGGTCCCTTGCTGTTTGTAGTGTACATTAATGATTTAGATATGAATGTAGGAGGTATGATCAGTAAGTTCGCAGATGACACGAAAATTGGTGGAGTGGTAAATAGCGAGGAGGGAAGCCTCAGGCTACAGGACGATATAGACGGGTTGGTCAGATTGGCAGAACAGTGGCAAATGGAATTTAACCCTGAAAAGTGTGAGGTGATGCATTTTGGGAGGACTAACAAGGCAAGGGAATACACAATGAATGGTAGGACCCTAGGAAGGACAGAGGATCAGAGGGACCTTGGTGTGCATGTACATAGATCCCTGAAGGCAGCAGGACAGGTAGATAAGGTGGTTAAGAAGGCAAATGGGATACTTGCCTTCATTAGCCGAGGCATAGAATATAAGAGCAAGGAGGTTATGATGGAGCTGTACAAAACGCTAGTTAGGCCACAGCTGGAATACTGTGTGCAGTTCTGGTCGCCACACTATAGGAAGGATGTAATTGCATTGGAGAGGGTGCAGAGGAGATTCACCAGGATGTTACCTGGGCTGGAGCGTTTCAGCTATGAAGAGAGACTGGACAGGCTGGGGTTGTTTTCCTTAGAGCAGAGAAGGCTGAGGGGGGACCTGATTGAGGGGTACAAAATTATGAGGGGTATCGATAGGGTAGATAGAAAGGAACTTTTCCCCTTAGTAGAGGGGTCAATAACCAGGGGGCATAGTTTCAAGGTAAGGGGCAGGAGGTTTAGAGGGGATTTGACGAAAAACTTTTTCACCAGAGGGTGGTTGGAATCTGGAACTCACTACCTGAAAGGGTAGGAGAGGCAGGAACCCTCACAACATTCAAGAAGCATTCCTTCTTCTTCTTAGGCAGTCCCTCGGAACCGAGGATGACTTGCTTCCACATTAAATATGAGTTTACAGGTGACTGATGAGTCCAATGCGGGACCTACAGCCTCTGTCACAGGTGGGGCAGACGGTGGTTGAAGGGGCGGGTGGGTGGGGTGGGTGGGTTGACGTGTGCTCCTTGCACTGCCTGCGCTTGGCTTCTGCTTGCTCCCGGTGAAAAGACTCGAGGTGTTCGGCGCCTTCCCGGATGCTTCTCCTCCACTTTGTGCGGTCTTGGGCCAGGGATTCCCAGGTGTCGGTGGGGATGTTACACTTTTTCAAGGAGGCTTTGAGGGTGTCCTTGAAGCGTTTCCTCTGCCCACCTGGGGCTCTCTTGCCGTGCCGGAGCTCCGAGTAGAGCGCTTGTTTTGGGAGTCTCGTATCGGGCATGCGGACAATGTGACCCGTCCATCGGAGCTGATCGAGCGTGGTCAAAGCTTCGATACTGGGGATGTTGGCCTGAGCGAGAACACTGACGTTGGTGCGCCTATCCTGCCAATGGATTTGCAGGATCTTGCGGATGCAGCGTTGGTGGTACGTCTCCAGTGTTTTGAGGTGCCTGCTGTACATGGTCCATGTCATTTAGATGAGCACTTGAAACGGCATAGCATCCAAGGCTACGGACCAAGTGCTGGAAAATGGGATTAGAATAGACAGGGCTTGATGGTCGGTGGAGACACGATGGGCCGAAGGGCCTCTTTCTGTGCTGTATAACTCGATGACTCGAAGTGCCAGGCAATGACTATCTCCAACAAGCAAGAGTCTAACCACCTCCCCTTGACATTCAATGGCATTACCATCGCCGAATCCCCCACTATCAACATCCTGGGGGGTCACCATTAACCAGAAACTTAACTGGACCAGCCACATAAATACTGTGGCAACAAGAGCAGGTCAGAGGCTAGGTATTCTGCGGCGAGTGTCTCACCTCCTGACTCCCCAAAGCCTTTCCACCATCTACAAGGCACAAGTAAGGAGTGTGATGGAATACTCTCCACTTGCCTGGATGAGTGCAGCTCCAACAACACTGAACAAGCTCGACACCATCCAGGACAAAGCAGCCCGCTTGATTGGCACCCCATCCACCACCTTAAACATTCACTCCCCCCACCACCGGCGTACCGTGGCTGCAGTGTGTACCATCTACAAGATGCACTGCAGCAACTCGCCAAGGCTTCTTCGGCAGGACCTCCCAAACCCACAACCTCTTCCACCTAGAAGGACAAGGGCAGCAGGCGCATGGGAACACCACCACCTCCAAGTTCCCCTCCAAGTCACACACCATCCTGACTTGGAAGTATATCGCCGATCCTTCATCGTCGCTGGGTCAAAATCCTGGAATTCCCCACCTCTTGTTCTTCGGCAGTCCCTCGGAACCGAAGATGACTTGCTTCCACATTAAAAATGAGTTCTCAGGTGACTGATGAGTCCAATGCGAGACCTACAGTCTCTGTCACACGGTCGGGCAGACGGTGGTTGAAGAGGGGGGGGGGTGGGTGGGGTGCTTGGGTTGATGTGCGCTCCTTCCGTTGTTTGTGCTTGGATTCTGCTTGCTCCCAGCGAAGAGACTCGAGGTGTTCGGCACCTTTCCGGATGCTTCTCCTCCACTTTGTGCGGTCTTGGGCCAGGGATTCCCAGGTGTCGGTGGGGAAGTTGCACTTTTTCAAGGAGGCTTTGAGGGTGTCCTTGAAGCGTTTCCTCTGCCCCCCTGGGGCTCTCTTGCCGTGTCGGAGCTCCAAGTAGAACGCTTGTTTTGGGAGTCTCGTATCAGGCATGCGGACGATGTGACCCGTCCATTGGAGCTGATCGAGCGTGGTCAAAGCTTCGATGCTGGGGATGTTGGGCTGAGCGAGAACACTGACATTGGTGTGCCTATCCTGCCAATGGATTTGCAGGATCTTGCGGAGGCAGCGTTTGTTGTACCTCTCCAGTGCTTTGAGGTGCCTGCTGTACATGGTCCATGTCTCTGAGGCATACAGGAGGGCGGGTATTACTACTGCTCTGCAGACGATGAGCTTGGTGCCGGGTTTGAGGTCCTGGTCTTGAAACACTCTCTTCCTCAGGCGACTGAAGGCTGCACTGGCACACTGAAAGCGGTGTTGGACTTCGTCATCGACGTCTGCCCTTGTTGACAGGAGGCTCCCGAGGTATGGAAAGTGGTCCACGTTGTCCAAGGCCTTGTCATGGATTTTGCTAATCGGGGGGGCAGTACTGTGTGGCGGGGGCAGGTTGGGAGAGCACCTTTGTCTTACGGATGTTTAGTGTAAGGCCCATGCTCTCGTACGCTTCGGTGAAGGTGTTAATGATGGTTTGGAGTTCGACCTCCGAGTGTGTGCAGACGCAAGCGTCGTCTGCATACTGTAATTCGACGACAGAGGAAGGGACGACCTTGGATCTGGACTGGAGGCGACGGAGGTTGAACAGTTTCCCGTTTGTTCTGTAGATTAGCTCCACTCCAGCGGGGAGCTTACTGAGGGTGAGATGGAGCATTGCCGCAAGGATGATCGAGAAGAGCATTGGTGCGATGACACAGCCTTGCTTGACCCCGGTCCGTACATGAATTGGGTCTGTGGTGGAACCGTTGGTCAGGATCACGGCTTGCATGTCGTCGTGAAGCAGGCAGAGGATGGTGATAAATTTTTCAGGGCAGCCGAATTTGAGGAGGACACTCCATAATCCCTCACAGCTGACAGTGTCGAAGGCCTTTGTGAGATCAAAGAAGGCCATGTACAGCGGTTGGTGCTGTTCCCTGCACTTCTCTTGTAATTCGCGCGCGGTGATGATCATGTCCATTGTGCCCCTCAGTGGGCGGAATCCGCATTGCGACTCTGGGAGGAGCTCTTCAGCCACTGGGAGAAGGCGATTGAGGAGGATTCTTGCGATGACTTTCCCTGTGGCAGACAGCAGGGAAACTCCTCTGTAATTACCGCAATCGGACTTGTCATCTTTCTTGAAGATGGTCACAATTACGGCGTCTCTGAGATCCCCTGGTATGCTCTCCTCCTTCCAGATAAGAGAAATGAGTTCATGAATTCGCGCCAGTAGTGCTTCTCCGCCATGCTTTAGCGCCTCGGCAGGGATTCCATCTGCTCCTGAGGCCTTGTTTTTCTTCAGTTGTCGGAGGCCTTTTCAACCTCATGCCGGGCTGCGGTTGTGCTGAGATAGTGGCGGGTAGCATGCTACGGGATGGAGTTGAGGACACTCGCGTCGAAGACAGAGTCTCGATTAAGGAGATCTTCAAAGCGCTCCTTCCAGCGGGCACTGACTGCCTCTTTGTCCTTGATGAGTACGTCTCCGTTCTTAGCCCGCAGTGGGGTAGGAGTTTGGGTGCTTGGGCCAAAGGTGGTCTTGACTGCGCTAAAGAATCCACGCACGTCTTGGTTGTCGGCTAGCTGCTGGATCTCCTGCGTTTTCTCCACCCACCATCTGTTCTTTAGGTTGCGAGTTTTTTATTGGACCTCGGCCTTCAGGCGTCTGTAGAGCTGCTTTCTTCCTCTCGCGTTGTGTTGCTGTTTCCAGATCAGGAATGCCTTGCGCTTGCGGCTTATTTGCTCCTGGATCTCCTGGTCGTTCTCGTCGAACCAGTCTTGGTGTTTCCTGGTCGAGTGACCGAGCATCTCTTCACAGGCGCTGATTACCGAACAGCACTCTGGGAGTACCATCACCACACGGACTGCAGTGGTTCAAGAAGGCGGCTCACCACCACCTTATCAAGGGCAACTAGGGATGGGCAATAAATGCTGGCTTTGCCAGCGACACCCAGATCCCATAAACAAATTAAAAAATAATATTCACCAGACACAGAGCGAACCCTCACTGCATAATATTCACCCAGAGAAACAGAGTGAACCCTCACTGCACAATATTGACCAAGTGACACAGAGCGAACCCTCACTGCACAATATTCACCCAGAGAAACAGAGTGAACCCTCACTGCACACACTGCACAACATTCACCCAGAGACACAGAGCGAACCCTCACTGCACACACTGCACAATATTCACCAAGAGACACTGAGCGAACGCTCACTGCACACACTGCACAATATTCACCCAGTAACACAGAGCGAACCCTCACTGCACACACATGACCAGACACAGAGCGAATCCTCACTGCACACACTGCACAATATTCACCCAGGGTCACAGAGTGAACCCTCACTGCACAATATTCACCAGACACAGAGCGAACCGTCACTGCACACACTGCACAATATTCACCCAGAGACACAGAGCGAACCCTCACTGCAAACACTGCACAATATTCACCCAGAGCGAACCCTCACTGCACACACTGCACAATATTCACCAGAGACAGAGTGAACCCTCACTGCACACACGACACAATATTCACCAGACACAGAGCGAGCCCTCACTGCACACACTGCACAATATTCACCAAGGGACACAGGGCGAACCCTCACTGCACACACTACACAATATTCACCCAGGGACACAGGCCGAGCCCTCACTGCACACACTGCACAATATTCACCCAGAGACACAGAGCGAACCCTCACTGCACACACTGCACAATATTCACCCAGTGACACAGAGTGAACCCTCACGGCACACACTGCACAATATTTACCCAGAGACACAGAGCGAACCCTCACTGCACACACTGCACAATATTCACCAGACACAGAGCGAGCTCTCAGTGCACACACTGCACAATATTCACCAGACACAGAGCGAACCCTCACTGCACACACTGCACAATATTCACCAGACACAGAGCGAACCCTTACTGCACACACTGCACAATATTCACCAGACACAGAGCGAACTCTCACTGCACACACTGCACAATATTCACCCAGAGACACAGAGCGAACCCTCACTGCACACACTGCACAATATTCACCCAGAGATACAGAGCGAACCCTCACTGCACACACTGCACAATATTCACCCAGAGATGCAGAGCGAACCCTCACTGCACACACTGCACAATATTCACCCAGTGACACAGAGCGAACCCTCACTGCACACACTGCACAATATTCACCCAGAGACACAGAGCGAACCCTCACTGCACGCACTGCACAATATTCACCAAGAGACACAGAGCGAACGCTCACTGCAAACACTGCACAATATTCACCCAGAGACACAGAGCGAGCCCTCACTGCACACGCTGCACAATATTCACCCAGAGACACAGAGCGAACCCTCACTGCAAACACTGCACAATATTCACCCAGAGACACAGAGCGAACCCTCACTGCACACACGTCACAATATTTACCAGACACAGAGCGAACCCTCACTGCACACACTGCACAATATTCACCAGACACAGAGCGAACCCTCACTGCACACACTGCACAATATTCACCAGACACAGAGCGAACTCTCACTGCACACACTGCACAATATTCACCCAGAGACACAGAGCGAACCCTCACTGCACCCACTGCACAATATTCACCCAGAGATACAGAGCGAACCCTCACTGCACACACTGCACAATATTCACCCAGAGATATAGAGCGAACCCTCGCTGCACACACTGCACAATATTCACCCAGAGACACAGATCGAACCCTTACTGCACACACTGCACAATATTCACCAAGAGACACAGAGCGAGCCCTCACTGCACACACTGCACAATATTCACCAAGAGACACTGAGCGAACCCTCACTGCACACACGGCACAATATTCACCCAGAGACTCAGAGCGAACCCTCACTGCACACACTGCACAATATTCACCAAGAGATACAGAGCAAACCCTCAGGGCACACACTGCACAATATTCACCCAGAGACACAGAGCGAACCCTCACTGCACACACTGCACTATATTCACCCAGAGACACAGAGCGAACCCTCACTGCACACACGGCACAATATTCACTAGACACAGAGCGAACCCTCACTGCACACACTGCACAATATTCACCAGACTCAGAGCGAACCCACACTGCACACATTGCACAATATTCACCAGACTCAGAGCGAACCCTCACTGCACACACTGCACAATATTCACCAGACACAGACGAGCCCTCACTGCACACACTGCCGAAAATTCACCAAGGGACACAGGGCGAACCCTCACTGCACACACTGCACAATATTCACCCAGGGACACAGGGCGAACCCTCACTGCACACACTGCACAATATTCACCCAGGGACACAGCGAACCCTCACTGCACACACTGCACAATATTCTCCAGACACAGAGTGAACCCTCACTGCAAAATATTCACCAGACACAGAGCGAACCCTCACTGCACACACTGCACAATATTCTCCAGACACAGAGTGAACCCTCACTGCAAAATATTCACCAGACACAGAGCGAACCCTCACTGCACACACTGCACAATATTCTCCAGTCACAGAGTGAACCCTCACTGCACAATATTCACCAGACACAGAGCGAACCCGCACTGCACACATTGCACAATATTCACCAGACACAGGGCGAGCCCTCACTACACACACTGCACAATATTCACCCAGAGACACAGAGCGAACCCTCACTGCACACACTGCACAATATTCACCCCGAGACACAGAGCGAGCCATCACTGCACAAACTGCACAATATTCACCAATAGACACAGAGCGAACCCTCACTGCACACACTGCACAATATTCAGCCAGAGACACAGAGCGAGCCCTCACTGCACACACTGCACAATATTCACCCAGTGACACAGAGCGAACCCTCACTGCACACACTGCACAATATTCACCAGACACAGATTGATCCCTCACTGCACACACTGCACAATATTCACCAAGTGACACAGATCGAACCCTCACTGCACACACTGCACAAATTTCACCAGACACAGAGCGAACCCTGACTGCACACACTGCACAATATTCACCAGACACAGAGCGAACCCTTGCTGCACACACTGCAAAATATTCACCAGACACAGAGCGAACCCTCACTGCACATACTGCACAATATTCACCAGACACAGAGCGAACCCTCACTGCACACACTGCACGATATTCACCCAGTGACACAGAGCGAACCCTCACTGCACACACTGCACAATATTCAGCCAGAGACACAGAGCGAGCCCTCACTGCACACACTGCACAATATTCACCCAGTGACACAGAGCGAACCCTCACTGCACACACTGCACAATATTCACCAGACTCAGAGCGAACCCTCACTGCACACACTGCACAATATTCACCAGACACAGACGAGCCCTCACTGCACACACTGCCGAAAATTCACCAAGGGACACAGGGCGAACCCTCACTGCACACACTGCACAATATTCACCCAGGGACACAGGGCGAACCCTCACTGCACACACTGAACAATATTCACCCAGGGACACAGCGAACCCTCACTGCACACACTGCACAATATTCTCCAGACACAGAGTGAACCCTCACTGCAAAATATTCACCAGACACAGAGCGAACCCTCACTGCACACACTGCACAATATTCTCCAGTCACAGAGTGAACCCTCACTGCACAATATTCACCAGACACAGAGCGAACCCGCACTGCACACATTGCACAATATTCACCAGACACAGGGCGAGCCCTCACTACACACACTGCACAATATTCACCCAGAGACACAGAGCGAACCCTCACTGCACACACTGCACAATATTCACCCCGAGACACAGAGCGAGCCATCACTGCACAAACTGCACAATATTCACCAATAGACACAGAGCGAACCCTCACTGCACACACTGCACAATATTCAGCCAGAGACACAGAGCGAGCCCTCACTGCACACACTGCACAATATTCACCCAGTGACACAGAGCGAACCCTCACTGCACACACTGCACAATATTCACCAGACACAGATTGATCCCTCACTGCACACACTGCACAATATTCACCAAGTGACACAGATCGAACCCTCACTGCACACACTGCACAAATTTCACCAGACACAGAGCGAACCCTGACTGCACACACTGCACAATATTCACCAGACACAGAGCGAACCCTTGCTGCACACACTGCACAATATTCACCAGACACAGAGCGAACCCTCACTGCACATACTGCACAATATTCACCAGACACAGAGCGAACCCTTACTGCACACACTGCACGATATTCACCCAGTGACACAGAGCGAACCCTCACTGCACACACTGCACAATATTCAGCCAGAGACACAGAGCGAGCCCTCACTGCACACACTGCACAATATTCACCCAGTGACACAGAGCGAACCCTCACTGCACACACTGCACAATATTCACCCAGTGACACAGAGCGAACCCTCACTGCACACACTGCACAATATTCACCAGGCACAGACGACCCCTCACTGCACACACTGCACATTATTCACCAGACACAGAGCGAGCCCTCACTGCACACACTGCACAATATTCACCCAGAGACACAGAGCGAACCCTCACTGCACACACTGCACAATATTCACCCAGAGACACAGAGTGAACCCTCACTGCACACACTGCACAATATTCACCAGACACAGAGCGAACTCTCACTGCACACACTGCATAATATTCACCAGAGACAGAGCGAGCCATCACTGCACACACTGCACAATATTCACCCAGAGATACAGAGCGAACCCTCACTGCACAATATTCACCCAGCGACACAGAGAGAACGCTTACTGCACACACTGCACAATATTCACCAGACACAGAGCGAACCCTCACTGCACACACTGCACAATATTCACCCCGAGACACAGAGCGAGCCATCACTGCACAAACTGCACAATATTCACCCAGAGACACAGAGCGAACCCTCACTGCACACACTGCACAATATTCACCAATAGACACAGAGCGAACCCTCACTGCACACACTGCACAATATTCACCCAGAGACACAGAGCGAACCCTCACTGCACACAATTCACCAGACACAGAGCGAACCCTCACTGCACACACTGCACAATATTCACCCCGAGACACAGAGCGAGCCATCACTGCACAAACTGCACAATATTCACCCAGAGATACAGAGCGAACCCTCACTGCACAATATTCACCCAGCGACACAGAGAGAACGCTTACTGCACACACTGCACAATATTCACCAGACACAGAGCGAACCCTCACTGCACACACTGCACAATATTCACCCCGAGACACAGAGCGAGCCATCACTGCACAAACTGCACAATATTCACCCAGAGATACAGAGCGAACCCTCACTGCACGATATTCACCCAGCGACACAGAGAGAACGCTTACTGCACACACTGCACAATATTCACCAGACACAGAGCGAACCCTCACTGCACACACTGCACAATATTCACCCCGAGACACAGAGCGAGCCATCACTGCACAAACTGCACAATATTCACCCAGAGACACAGAGCGAACCCTCACTGCACACACTGCACAATATTCACCAATAGACACAGAGCGAACCCTCACTGCACACACTGCACAATATTCACCCAGAGACACAGAGCGAACCCTCACTGCACACAATTCACCAGACACAGAGCGAACCCTCACTGCACACACTGCACAATATTCACCAGACACAGATCGATCCCTCACTGCACACACTGCACAATATTCACCAATAGACACAGAGCGAACCCTCACTGCACACACTGCACAATATTCACCAGACACAGATCGATCCCTCACTGCACACACTGCACAATATTCACCAGACACAGATCGATCCCTCACTGCACACACTGCACAATATTCACCAAGTGACACAGAGCGAACCCTCACTGCACACAATGCACAATATTCACCAGACACAGACCGAACCCTCACTGCACACACTGCACAATATTCACCAGACACAGACCGAACCCTCACTGCACACACTGCACAATATTCACCAGACAGAGCGAACCCTTACTGCACACACTGCACAATATTCACCCAGAGATACAGAGTGAACCCTCACTGCACACACTGCACAATATTCACCCAGAGATACAGAGCGAACCCTCACTGCACACACTGCACAATATTCACCCAGTGACACAGAGCGAACCCTCACTGCACACACTGCACAATATTCACCCAGTGACACAGAGCGAACCCTCACTGCAAACACTGCACAATATTCACCCAGAGACACAGAGCGAACCCACACTGCACACACTCCACAATATTCACCCAGAGATAGAGAGCGAACCCTCACTGCACACACTGCACAATATTCACCCAGAGACACAGATCGAACTCTTACTGCACACACTGCACAATATTCACCAAGAGACACAGAGCGAACGCTCACTGCAAACACTGCACAATATTCACCCAGAGACACAGAGTGAGCCCTCACTGCACACACTGCACAATATTCAGCCAGAGACACAGAGCGAACCCTCACTGCACACACTGCACAATATTCACCCAGAGACACAGAGCGAACCCTCACTGCAAACACTGCACAATATTCACCCAGAGACACAGAGCGAACCCACACTGCACAATATTCACCAAGGGATACAGGGCGAACCCTCACTGCACACACTGCACAATATTCACCAGACACAGATCAATCCCTCACTGCACACACTGCACAATATTAACCCAGAGACACAGAGCGAACCCTCACTGCACACACTGCACAATATTCACCAGACACAGAGCGAGCCCTCACTGCACACACTGCACAATATTCACCAGACACAGAGCGAGCCCTCACTGCACACACTGCACAATATTCACCCAGAGACACAGAGCGAACCCACACTGCACACACTGCACAATATTCACCAGACACAGAGCGAACCCTCACTGCACACACTGCACAATATTCACCCAGGAACACAGAGCGAACCCTCACTGCACACACTGCACAATATTCACCCAGAGACACAGAGCGAGCCCTCACTGCACAAACTGCACAATGCACTGTCACTTCCTCCAGCGTAGCTGGTTACACTTGGCATGGTCCAGGAAAGTAAATTACTTAAGCAAACAGTGTTTTTTAACCATTGGTGAATTCCATGACAGAACTCATTCCCCAAACATTCATTCCACTTCATCCTTTTACAATTGTGCTTGCATAGTTTCCTACTTACCCGCTGGGCATTGAATTCTGGCAGCATCACACAGGTAGCACCCACCCAGAGAGGGCACATCAGTTTATTGATGACTCCGTGGAGGTGATGTAGTGGCAGCACGTGTAGAATCACATCGTCCTTGCTCCATTCCCATTCCTTCACCAGGCAGGTCACCTTAAGAGTAACACACACCGTCAGTGCCCCACAACACACACCGTTAGTGCCCCACAACACACACCGTTAGTGCCCCACAACACACACCGTAAGTGCCCCACAACACACACCGTAAGTGCCCCACAACACACACCGTAAGTGCCCCACAACACACACCGTTCGTGCCCCACAACACACACCGTTAGTGCCCCACAACACACACCGTAAGTGCCCCACAACACACACCGTTAGTGCCCCACAACACACACCATTAGTGCCCCACAACACACACCATAAGTGCCCCACAACACACACCGTTAGTGCCCCACAACACACACCGTTAGTGCCCCACAACACACACCGTTAGTGCCCCACAACACACACCGTTAGTGCCCCACAACACACACTGTAAGTGCCCCACAACACACACCGTTAGTGCCCCACAACACACACCGTTAGTGCCCCACAACACACACCTTAAGTGCCCCACAACACACACCGTAAGTGCCCCACAACACACACCGTTAGTGCCCCACAACACACACCGTAAGTGCCCCACAACACACACCGTAAGTGCCCCACAACACACACGGTTAGTGCCCCACAACACACACCGTTAGTGCCCCACAACACACACCGTTAGTGCCCCACAACACACACCGTTAGTGCCCCACAACACAGTTTGTAATACCAGCTCGTGTACACAGTCTGTAATGCCAGCTCGTGTACACAGTCTGTAATACCAGCTCATGTACACAGTCTGCAATACTGGCTCGTGTACACACACTGTAATACCAGCTCGTGTACACACTGTAATACCAGCTCGTGTACACACTGTAATACCAGCTCGTGTACACAGTCTGTAATACCGGCTCGTATACACAGTCTGTAATACCAGCTCGTGCAGCGTCTGTAATACCAGCTCGTGTACACAGTCTGTATTACCAGCTCGTGTACACACACTGTAATACCAGCTCATGTACACAGTCTGTCATACCAGCTCGTGTACAGTCTGTAATACCAGCTCGTGCAGCGTCTGTAATACCAGCTCGTGTACACAGACTGTAATACCAGCTCGTGTACACAGTCTGTATTACCAGCTCGTGTATTCAGTCTGTAATACCAGCTCGTGTACAGTCTGTAATACCAGCTCGTGTACACAGTCTGTAATACCAGCTCGTGTACAGTCAGTAATACCGGCTCACGTACACAGTCTGTCCTACCAGCTCATGTACACACTGTAATACCAGCTCGTGTACAGTCTGTAATACCAGCTCGTGTACACACTGTAATACCAGCTCGTGTACACAGTCTGTAATACCAGCTCGTGTACACACACTGTAATACCAGCTCGTGTACAGCCTGTAATACCAGCTCGTGTACAGTCTGTAATACCAGCTCGTGTACAGTCTGTAATACCAGCTCGTGTAGTCTGTAATACCAGCTCGTGTACAGCTTGTAATACCAGCTCGTAAACGCAGTATGTAATACCAGCTTGTGTACAGTCTGTGATACCAGCTCGTGTACACAGTCTGTAATACCAGCTCGTGTACACACTGTAAAAGCAGCTCGTGTACACACACTGTAATACCAGCTCGTGTACAGTCTGTAATACCAGCTCGTGTACAGTCTGTAATACCAGCTCGTGTACAGTCTGTAATACCAGCCCATGTACAGTCTGTAATACCAGCTCGTGTACACGCACTGTAATACCAGCTCGTGTACACACTGTAATACCAGCTCGTGTACAGTCTGTAATACCAGCTCGTGTACACAGTCTGTAATACCAGCTCATGTACACAGTCTGCAATACCAGCTCGTGTACAATCTGTAATACCAGCTCGTGTACACAGTCTGTAATACCAGCTCGTGTACACACTGTAATACCAGCTCGTGTACAGTCTGTAATACCAGCTCAAATACAGTCTGTAATACCAGCTCGTGTACAGTCTGTAATACCAGCTCGTGTACAGTCTGTAATACCAGCTCATGTACACAGTCTGCAATACCAGGCTCGTGTACACACACTGTAATACCAGCTCGTGTACACACACTGTAATACCAGCTCGTGTACGGTCTGTAAAACCAGCTCGTGTACACACTGTAATACCAGCTCGTGTACAGTCTGTAATACCAGCTCATGTACAGTCTGTAATACCAGCTCGTGTACAGTCTGTAATACCAGCTCGTGTACAGTCTGTAATACCAGCTCGTGTACAGTCTGTAATACCAGCTCGTGTACACAGTCTGTAATACCAGCTTGTGTACACACTGTAATACCAGCTCGTGTACACACTGTAATACCAGCTCGTGTACACACACTGTAATACCAGCTCGTGTACATAGTCTGTAATACCAGCTCGTGTACACAGTCTGTAATACCAGCTCGTGTACACAGTCTGTAATACCAGCTCGTGTACACACCGTAATACCAGCTCGTGTACACAGTCTGTAATACCAGCTCATGTACACAGTCTGTAAGACCAGCTCGTGTACATACTGTAATACCAGCTCGTGTACACAGTCTGTAATACCAGCTTGTGTACACACTGTAATACCAGCTCCTGTACACACTGTAATACCAGCTCGTGTACACAGTCTGTAATACCAGCTCGTGTACACAGTCTGTAATACCAGCTCGTGTACACACTGTAATACCATCTCGTGTACAGTCTGTAATACCAACTCGTGTACACAGTCCGTAATACCAGCTCGTGTACACAGTCTGTAATACCAGCTCATGTACACAGTCTGTAAGACCAGCTCGTGTACATACTGTAATACCAGCTCGTGTACACAGTCTGTAATACCAGCTCATGTACACACTGTAATACCAGCTCGTGCACAGTCTGTAATACCAGCTCGTGTACAGTCTGTAATACCAGCTCGTGTACACAGTCTGTAATACCAGCTCGTGTACAGTCTGTAATACCGGCTCATGTACACAGTCTGTAATACCAGCTCGTGTACACACTGTAATACCAGCTCGTGTACAGTCTGTAATACCAGCTCGTGTACACACTGTAATACCAGCTCGTGTACAGTCTGTAATACCAGCTCGTGTACACACACTGTAATACCAGCTCGTGTACAGTCTGTAATACCAGCTCGTGTACAGTCTGTAATACCAGCTCGTGTACAGTCTGTAATACCAGCTCGTGTACAGTCTGTAATACCAGCTCGTGTACAGCTTGTAATACCAGCTCGTAAACGCAGTATGTAATACCAGCTTGTGTACAGTCTGTGATACCAGCTCGTGTACACAGTCTGTAATACCAGCTCGTGTACACACTGTAATACCAGCTCCTGTACACACTGTAATACCAGCTCGTGTACACAGTCTGTAATACCAGCTCGTGTACATACTGTAATACCAGCTCGTGTACACAGTCTGTAATACCAGCTCGTGTACACACTGTAATACCAGCTCCTGTACACACTGTAATACCAGCTCGTGTACACAGTCTGTAATACCAGCTCATGTACACAGTCTGTAAGACCAGCTCGTGTACATACTGTAATACCAGCTCGTGTACACACTGTAATACCAGCTCGTGCACAGTCTGTAATACCAGCTCGTGTACAGTCTGTAATACCAGCTCGTGTGCAGTCTGTGATACCAGCTCGTGTACACACACTGTAATACCAGCTCGTGTACAGTCTGTAATACCAGCTCGTGTACAGTCTGTAATACCAGCTCATGTACAGTCTGTAATACCAGCTCGTGTACAGTCTGTAATACCAGCTCGTGTACACAGTCTGTAATACCAGCTCATGTACACACTGTAATACCAGCTCGTGTACAGTCTGTAATACCAGCTCGTGTACACACTGTAATACCAGCTCGTGTACAGTCTGTGATACCAGCTCGTGTACACACACTGTAATACCAGCTCGTGTACAGTCTGTAATACCAGCTCGTGTACAGTCTGTAATACCAGCTCATGTACAGTCTGTAATACCAGCTCGTGTACAGTCTGTAATACCAGCTTGTGTACAGTCTGTAATACCAGCTCGTGTACAGCTTGTAATACCAGCTCGTAAACGCAGTATGTAATACCAGCTTGTGTACAGTCTGTGATACCAGCTCGTGTACAGTCTGTAATACCAGCTCGTGTACACACTGTAAAAGCAGCTCGTGTACACACACTGTAATACCAGCTCGTGTACACATTGTAATACCAGCTCGTGTACAGTCTGTAATACCAGCTCGTGTACACGCACTGTAATACCAGCTCGTGTACACACACTGTAATACCAGCTCGTGTACAGTCTGTAATACCAGCTCGTGTACACAGTCTGTAATACCAGCTCGTGTACACAGTCTGTAATACCAGCTCGTGTACAATCTGTAATACCAGCTCGTGTACAATCTGTAATACCAGCTCGTGTACAGTCTGTAATACCAGCTCGTGTACAGTCTGTAATACCAGCTCGTGTACCGTCTGTAATACCAGCTCGTGTACACGCACTGTAATACCAGCTCGTGTACACACACTGTAATACCAGCTCGTGTACACAGTCTGTAATACCAGCTCGTGTACACACTGTAATACCAGCTCGTGTACACAGTCTGTAATACCAGCTTGTGTACACAGTCTGTAATACCAGCTCGTGTAATCTGTAATACCAGCTCGTGTACAATCTGTAATACCAGCTCGTGTACAGTCTGTAATACCAGCTCGTGTACAGTCTGTAATACCAGCTCGTGTACAGTCTGTAATACCAGCTCGTGTACAGTCTGTAATACCAGCTCGTGTACAATCTGTAATACCAGCTCGTGTACAGTCTGTAATACCAGCTCGTGTACAGTCTGTAATACCAGCTCGTGTACAGTCTGTAATACCAGCTCGTGTACAGTCTGTAATACCAGCTCGTGTACACGCACTGTAATACCAGCTCGTGTACACACACTGTAATACCAGCTCGTGTACACAATATGTCATACCAGCTCGTGTACACACTGTAATACCAGCTCGTGTACACAGTCTGTAATACCAGCTCGTGTACACAGTCTGTAATACCAGCTCGTGTACACAGTCTGTAATACCAGCTCGTGTATACAGTCTCTGATAACAGCTCGTGTACACAGTATGTAATACCAGCTCGTGTACACAGTCTGTAATATTAGATCGTGTACACAGTCTCTAATACCGGCTCGTGTACGCAGTATGTAATACCAGCTCGTGTACACAGTCTGTAATACCAGCTCGTGTACAGTCTGTAATACCAGCTCGTGTACAGTCTGTAATACCAGCTCATGTACAGTCTGTAATACCAGCTCGTGTACAGTCTGTAATACCAGCTCGTGTACAGCTTGTAATACCAGCTCGTAAACGCAGTATGTAATACCAGCTCGTGTACAGTCTGTGATACCAGCTCGTGTACACAGTCTGTAATACCAGCTCGTGCACACACTGTAATACCAGCTCATGTACACACACTGTAATACCAGCTCGTGTACACAGTCTGTAATACCAGCTCGTGTATACAGCTTGTGTTCAGCTGTCATTTCACTGTATAAAATATGCGAGGGATTTGTGTTGACTCTATCTGCAGTTCCATTGTGTAGTCAGGTTCTGTGAGGGCTCCGTGCTGTGACTGTTCGGCTGGAACATCGCTTTCAGGAGCGTGGATAATGTGATGAATATTAATGAGACCCCCAGGGTTAAGCTGACGGTAAGTGTCTGATCTGCTCTCAACATGATCAGTGATATTGTCACTTGGTTATCAGTTAGAACCTGACTTCAGACAATACACATCACACACGTATGAAAGCTCACAACCTCTCAGCCTTAAAAACGTACTGTGAGCAAAGATTCACACCTTCCTCTCTCTGGACTCACGTGCTGCACTGAAGGTGTGATATCACCAGTAGCCACAAAGGCAGTAAAAGGACGAGAGGATTCACGATGTCACGAATATTGAAGGACATGCCGACTGTTCGACCCAAGATCAGAAACTACGATGGTTTGATTTTTAGGTAGCGGGGTTGTGGTTTTGTACACCATGGAGCGTAAATTATTCAGCAGACAAGATGTTATGGAGGTCAATAGGGGTAATGTGATCTTTACACTTACTGCCCAGGGGGAGAGGAGGCTGTGGGGAGGCCAGCACCCGACATATTCAAACCGCCGGCCACCACTGTCATCCCCCAGGGTAAAATTGAGGACAGATAACTTGTGGAATAGGTTGATTTCACAGGAAAACTTCACACTTACTACACATGCAGAGTCCGCACTGGGATAGTTGGGGCTAAGTCATCAGGACAAAATGAAAATGATACCTCTGATAACAACTCCACACGTGCAATATTGCAAACTCCCCAATCTGTGCAGTAACCATTGGAGATGTTCCAGCAAACACAGGTGCTCACAGAAGCCCCACTGCCACTGACTGAAGTCCCTGCCTTAGGGGCACTGAGCATGGAAAATCATGGAGATTGCGTCTGGAATTCCCCACTTTTTCCACACAAACGGTAGTGGAAACCTGGAACTCTCTCCCCCAAAGACTGGGATGCTGGGGGTCAATGGAAATTTTCAAGATTGAGACATTTATCAGGTAAGGGTATCAACAACAACAACAACTTGTATTTATATAGCGCCTTTAACGTAGTAAAACGTCCCAAGGCGCTGCACAGGAGCATTATAAGACAAAAAAATTTGACACCAATCCAGATAACGATAAATTAGGACAGGTGACCAAAAGCTTGGTCAAAGAGGTAGGTTTTAAGGAGCGTCTTAAAGGAGGAAAGAGAGGTAGCGAGGTGGAGAGGTTTAGGCAGGGAATTCCAGAGCTTAGGGCCTCGGCAACAGAAGGCACAACCGCCAATGGTTGAGCAATTCTAATCAGGGAATCTCAAGAGGGCAGAATTAGAGAAGGGCAGAAATCTCGGGCGGTGGGGGGGTCGGGGCTGGAGGAGATTACAGAGATAGGGAGGAGCGAGACCTTGGAGGGATTTGAAAGCAAGAATCAGAATTTTGAAATCAAGGCGTTGCTTAACCAGGAGCCAATGTAAGTCAGCGAGCACAGGAGTGATGGGTGAACAGGACTTGGTGCGAGTTAGGACACGGGCAGCCGAGTTTTGGATCACCTCAAGTTTCCTTAGGGTAGAATGTGGGAGGCCAGCCAGGAGTGCGTTGGAATAGTCAAGTCTAGAGGTAACAAAGGCATGGATGAGGGTTTCAGCAGCGGATGAGCTGAGGCAAGGGCGGAGACTGACGATGTTACGGAGGTGGAAATAGATGGTCTTAGTTATGACGCGGATATGTGGTCAGAAGCTCATTTCAGGATCAAATATTACACCAAGGTTCGGAAGGTGTTTATATATAGAATCACAGGTACCCGGGAGTGAGTTACAGGCTGGAATCTAAGAGGGGTTCGGGAGGGGGGGGTTTATATATAGAATAACAGGTACCCGGGGGTGAGTTACAGGCTGGAATCTAATCGAGGAGTTCAGGGGGTTTACATATAGAACAGATACCTGGGAGTGAGTTACAGGCTGGAATCTAATCAAGGGGTTTGGGGGGTTTATATATCGAGTAACAGATACCCGGGAGTGAGTTACAGGCTGGAATCTAATCGAGGGGTTTGGGGGGGTTTATATATCGAGTAACAGATACCCGGGAGTGAGTTACAGGCTGGAATCTAATCGAGGGGTTCGGGGGGGGTTTATATATAGAATGACAGATACCCAGGGGTGGGTTGCCAGTGACATGGTATTTTAGCACAGACACATTAGCTCCAATTTTTGCAGGGAGGTGCGGGAGAGGCTGAAAACGGCTGAGGAACCCGGCAAGGCTGGGGACGGCGGGGGGAGATACAGCCGAATTTAATGGCAGGACGTCATGAACAGTTTTTCTTCCGTTTCCCGCCCAGTAACCGGCCAAATTCGGGTGGGAAAACCAGCGGCAGGAGGTCGCTGCTGGGGACCCTTGGGGACGGTTCCTGGAAATCGGGAGGCAGGGTTGTTGGCCGCGATCAAGACTTGTTGAGAGAGGCCACTGGGATTTGGGAGGTGGGGGGTGTTGGCGATCGCGGGAAGGGGGAGGGAGAGGCCGCAATCGGCAAAGGGGAGGCCTCCTGGTCCCCAAGGAGTGCTGTAAAAGGCAGCTCTCGCCTCCCTTTCACTGCCGGGTTTCCCGACACCTGGGAATCCCACGCAGCAACTGTAACATTTAAATCAGACTCCCAATTGCACTGTGAGAGCCCGATTTAAATATGTTAATGAAGTGCCCCGCCGTGGAGGCCTCGGCACCGTGAAATTGGCAACGGCCGTGTACGCGACGGGTTGGGGTCGCGTTCCCCCTTTTTTTATTTTTACCCTCTCCCGCCCGTGGTGGAGGGATTAATATGGAGGCTACTGAATCAGGGCCGTGTGTTTGAACACACCTCCTGGTAACCAGCTGAAAAGCTCAGGCAATGGATTGTGGAAGGAAGAAACCAGCGAAGGAAGTAAGTCACCTGACTGCGTAGGATGCCATGGGTGGTGAGGACGCCTTTGGGCTGCCCTGTTGTCCCGCTGGTGTACATTATCATGGCTCCTCTGGAACTCCAGTCTGTGACAACATAACCGGCATCTGCCACGGGAACATCAGCACATCGCTCCAGTTGTACAGTATCAGGGGAAGATTCTTGGGACAGACTGTAACTCGGTAACAGAAGGCATTTCACACCCAGTCTGTCAGCGACTGGAGTCACCAGCTCCACGTAATCTTGCTCCACAATGATTAAAGCGCTCTGAGAATCCTGAACAACATGCTCCAGCTCTGGAGCCGGATGCTTTCTGCACAGGGGTACTGCTACACCACCACTCATCCAAGAGGCCCACTGGGCAACCACATAAGAAACATCATTGGGACACAGGATTGAAATTCTCTGCTCCTTGATGTCGCCATCGGAACATCCCAATGCACTTTGAATCTTTCTTGAAAGGCCCAGGCTGTGTATGTACAGATCCCTGTATGTGTACCGTCCATTATCATCTACAATTGCAAGTCTGTCTGCGAAGTTGGCAGCTCTGGTGAAGACCTGTTCTGTTCTTGTGAATGAGGATGTTGTTGTACCCAGGTTCCTCCATAAGCTTTTATGGGTCTTTACACAGCAATGGACACAGTGTCGAAATACTGATCCAGGAGTGCGTCGCAGGAAACTGGACAGCATTCTACAATCCACGATCCTCAGCTGTCTTGGGCCTCGGATAACCCGCCCTTTCTGCTGAGTTAGAAAAAAGGCGACAGTCAGGTTTACAAGAATACTGATGGATGGGGAATCTGAATGTGTCTGTTCACCTCAGGGCTCTGCGCCTAAATCCACTCAGACACAGGGGGTAAAGATCTCTTTTCTCTTGGGAGCTGGAGGGTGCAGTGGGTCAGGAGCTGGAGGATGCAGTGAGTCAGGAGCTCGAGGATGCAGTGGGTCAGGAGCTGGAGGATGCAGTGGGTCAGGAGCTGGAGGATGCAGTGGGTCAGGAGCTGGAGGGTGCAGTGGGTCAGGAGCTGGAGGGTGCAGTGGGTCAGGAGCTGGAGGGTGCAGTGGGTCAGGAGCTGGAGGGTGCAGTGGGTCAGGAGCTGGAGGATGGAGTGGGTCAGGAGCTGGAGGATGGAGTGAGTCAGGAGCTGGAGGGTGCAGTGGGTCAGGAGCTGGAGGATGCAGTGGGTCAGGAGCTGGAGGATGCAGTGGGTCAGGAGCTGGGCAGTGAGTCAGGAGCTGGAGGATGCAGTGGGTCAGGAGCTGGAGGATGCAGTGGGTCAGGAGCTGGAGGGTGCAGTGGGTCAGGAGCTGGAGGGTGCAGTGGGTCAGGAGCTGGAGGATGCAGTGGGTCAGGAGCTGGAGGATGCAGTGGGTCAGGAGCTGGAGGGTGCAGTGGGTCAGGAGCTGGGCAGTGAGTCAGGAGCTGGAGGATGCAGTGGGTCAGGAGCTGGAGGTTGCAGTGGGTCAGGAGCTGGAGGATGGAGTGGGTCAGGAGCTGGAGGGTGCAGTGGGTCAGGAGCTGGAGGGTGCAGTGGGTCAGGAGCTGGAGGATGCAGTGGGTCAGGAGCTGGAGGGTGCAGTGGGTCAGGAGCTGGAGGGTGCAGTGGGTCAGGAGCTGGAGGATGGAGTGGGTCAGGAGCTGGAGGATGCAGTGGGTCAGGAGCTGGAGGGTGCAGTGTGTCAGGAGCTGGAGGGTGCAGTGAGTCAGGAGCTGGAGGGTGCAGAGGGTCAGGAGCTGGGCAGTGGGTCAGGAGCTGGAGGGTGCAGTGAGTCAGGAGCTGGAGGATGCAGTGGGTCAGGAGCTGGAGGATGCAGTGGGTCAGGAGCTGGAGGGTGCAGTGGGTCAGGAGCTGGGCAGTGAGTCAGGAGCTGGAGGGTGCAGTGGGTCAGGAGCTGGAGGGTGCAGTGGGTCAGGAGCTGGAGGATGCAGTGGGTCAGGAGCTGGAGGGTGCAGTGGGTCAGGAGCTGGAGGATGCATTGGGTCAGGAGCTGGGCAGTGAGTCAGGAGCTGGAGGATGCAGTGGGTCAGGAGCTGGAGGGTGCAGTGGGTCAGGAGCTGGAGGATGGAGTGGGTCAGGAGCTGGAGGATGCAGTGGGTCAGGAGCTGGAGGGTGCAGTGGGTCAGGAGCTGGAGGATGCAGTGGGTCAGGAGCTGGAGGATGGAGTGGGTCAGGAGCTGGAGGATGCAGTGGGTCAGGAGCTGGAGGATGCAGTGGGTCAGGAGCTGGAGGATGCAGTGGGTCAGGAGCTGGAGGATGGAGTGGGTCAGGAGCTGGAGGATGCAGTGGGTCAGGAGCTGGAGGGTGCAGTGGGTCAGGAGCTGGAGGGTGCAGTGGGTCAGGAGCTGGAGGATGCAGTGGGTCAGGAGCTGGAGGGTGCAGTGGGTCAGGAGCTGGAGGATGCAGTGGGTCAGGAGCTGCAGGGTGCAGAGGGTCAGGAGCTGGGCAGTGAGTCAGGAGCTGGAGGGTGCAGAGGGTCAGGAGCTGGAGGATGCAGTGGGTCAGGAGCTGGAGGATGCAGTGGGTCAGGAGCTGGAGGGTGCAGTGGGTCAGGAGCTGGAGGGTGCAGTGGGTCAGGAGCTGGAGGATGCAGTGGGTCAGGAGCTGGAGGATGCAGTGGGTCAGGAGCTGGAGGGTGCAGTGGGTCAGGAGCTGGAGGATGCAGTGGGTCAGGAGCTGGAGGATGGAGTGGGTCAGGAGCTGGAGGATGCAGTGGGTCAGGAGCTGGAGGGTGCAGTGGGTCAGGAGCTGGAGGGTGCAGTGGGTCAGGAGCTGGAGGGTGCAGTGGGTCAGGAGCTGGAGGGTGCAGTGGGTCAGGAGCTGGAGGGTGCAGTGGGTCAGGAGCTGGAGGGTGCAGTGGGTCAGGAGCTGGAGGATGCAGTGGGTCAGGAGCTGGAGGGTGCAGAGGGTCAGGAGCTGGGCAGTGAGTCAGGAGCTGGAGGGTGCAGAGGGTCAGGAGCTGGAGGATGCAGTGGGTCAGGAGCTGGAGGATGCAGTGGGTCAGGAGCTGGAGGGTGCAGTGGGTCAGGAGCTGGAGGATGCAGTGGGTCAGGAGCTGCAGGGTGCAGAGGGTCAGGAGCTGGGCAGTGAGTCAGGAGCTGGAGGGTGCAGAGGGTCAGGAGCTGGAGGATGCAGTGGGTCAGGAGCTGGAGGATGCAGTGGGTCAGGAGCTGGAGGGTGCAGTGGGTCAGGAGCTGGAGGGTGCAGTGGGTCAGGAGCTGGAGGGTGCAGTGGGTCAGGAGCTGGAGGATGCAGTGGGTCAGGAGCTGGAGGATGCAGTGGGTCAGGAGCTGGAGGATGCAGTGGGTCAGGAGCTGGAGGATGCAGTGGGTCAGGAGCTGGAGGATGCAGTGGGTCAGGAGCTGGAGGGTGCAGTGGGTCAGGAGCTGGAGGATGCAGTGGGTCAGGAGCTGGAGGATGCAGTGGGTCAGGAGCTGGAGGATGCAGTGGGTCAGGAGCTGGAGGGTGCAGTGGGTCAGGAGCTGGGCAGTGGGTCAGGAGCTGGAGGATGCAGTGGGTCAGGAGCTGGAGGGTGCAGAGGGTCAGGAGCTGGAGGATGCAGTGGGTCAGGAGCTGGAGGGTGCAGAGGGTCAGGAGCTGGAGGATGCAGTGGGTCAGGAGCTGGAGGATGCAGTGGGTCAGGAGCTGGAGGATGCAGTGGGTCAGGAGCTGGAGGGTGCAGAGGGTCAGGAGCTGGGCAGTGGGTCAGGAGCTGGAGGATGCAGAGGGTCAGGAGCTGGGCAGTGGGTCAGGAGCTGGAGGATGCAGTGGGTCAGGAGCTGGAGGGCGCAGTGGGTCAGGAGCTGGAGGATGCAGTGGGTCAGGAGCTGGAGGGTGCAGTGGGTCAGGAGCTGGAGGATGCAGTGGGTCAGGAGCTGGAGGGGGCAGTGGGTCAGGAGCTGGAGGATGCAGTGGGTCAGGAGCTGGAGGATGCAGTGGGTCAGGAGCTGGAGGATGCAGTGGGTCAGGAGCTGGAGGATGCAGTGGGTCAGGAGCTGGGCAGTGGGTCAGGAGCTGGAGGGTGCAGAGGGTCAGGAGCTGGAGGATGCAGTGGGTCAGGAGCTGGAGGGTGCAGAGGGTCAGGAGCTGGGCAGTGGGTCAGGAGCTGGAGGATGCAGTGTGTCAGGAGCTGGAGGATGCAGTGGGTCAGGAGCTGGAGGATGCAGTGGGTCAGGAGCTGGAGGATGCAGTGGGTCAGGAGCTGGAGGGTGCAGTGGGTCAGGAGCTGGAGGATGCAGTGGGTCAGGAGCTGGAGGATGCAGTGGGTCAGGAGCTGGAGGATGGAGTGGGTCAGGAGCTGGAGGGGGCAGTGGGTCAGGAGCTGGAGGGTGCAGTGGGTCAGGAGCTGGGCAGTGGGTCAGGAGCTGCAGGATGCAGTGGGTCAGGAGCTGGAGGATGCAGTGGGTCAGGAGCTGGAGGATGCAGTGGGTCAGGAGCTGGAGGATGCAGTGGGTCAGGAGCTGGAGGATGCAGTGGGTCAGGAGCTGGAGGGTGCAGTGGGTCAGGAGCTGGAGGATGCAGTGGGTCAGGAGCTGGAGTGTGCAGTGGGTCAGGAGCTGGAGGATGCAGTGGGTCAGGAGCTGGAGGATGGAGTGGGTCAGGAGCTGGAGGGTGCAGTGGGTCAGGAGCTGGGCAGTGGGTCAGGAGCTGGAGGATGCAGTGGGTCAGGAGCTGGAGGATGGAGTGGGTCAGGAGCTGGAGGGTGCAGTGGGTCAGGAGCTGGAGTGTGCAGTGGGTCAGGAGCTGGAGGATGGAGTGGGTCAGGAGCTGGAGGATGCAGTGGGTCAGGAGCTGGAGGATGGAGTGGGTCAGGAGCTGGAGGGTGCAGTGGGTCAGGAGCTGGGCAGTGGGTCAGGAGCTGGAGGATGCAGTGGGTCAGGAGCTGGAGGATGGAGTGGGTCAGGAGCTGGAGGGTGCAGTGGGTCAGGAGCTGGAGTGTGCAGTGGGTCAGGAGCTGGGCAGTGGGTCAGGAGCTGCCCTTTGACCTCTGGGACTTGAGCTTGAATGGAGGAAAGTCTCGTCTCACAGTCTAGCTCATTCACGGTCCTAACTCAAATGTACTTGGACAAACGTAACGTGCCTCCCAAGGGAGACATTCACAGCCCTCAGGATCTGAAAGCAGCTCAGCCTCATACAATCAGACCATTGCTCTAAGGCTGGGACTTTGCACAGTCAGCTGATGTGGGGGAGGTGGTCTCTGCACAGCATCCATCCCATGACAGCTCACCTGCTGGCTCCTGACGCTCCCCGGTGATGTAAAGGAAATAAAGATTTTAGTCCCAAGTATGACAATCTCTCGCTTGAACAAACACAAGCACAGCTCGGCAGAGACTCTCAGTATCCACTCTTCATGGCAAGTGGGAGCTGAATTGACAAAAAATGAATAATCGGGCGACTCAGCCCTCGACTGAATTCCAAACATTTGGAATAACTGACGAATACAAATGAATGGTA
The DNA here is from genome assembly GCA_030390025.1 of Squalus acanthias. NCBI lineage: Eukaryota > Metazoa > Chordata > Chondrichthyes > Squaliformes > Squalidae > Squalus > Squalus acanthias. The sequence continues at coordinate 26,153,787 of CM059430.1, read as the reverse complement.
GAAATACATATTCATAGAAAAAATGTAGTATCAGCACATTCACATATCTATCTATAATGTATGAAAAACCTTGTGTCAGCCGTGGCTCAGTGGGTAGCACATTCGGCTGAGTCAAACAGTTGTGGCTTCGAGGCCCACTCCATGAGACTTGCGTAGAGACTGTCGGAGATGCCATTTTTCGGATGAGATGTTAAACCGAGGCCCTGTCTGCCCTCTCAGGTGGACATAAAAGATCACTGATGATATGTTATTGACCTGAAACATTGGGCCAAAAATTGATGCCGCTACGCGAGAGTACGCACTGCGTACTCTCGCGTATTATCTCTCCAATTGCCAGTTTTCTGCATGCACTGTGCATGCGCTGAAAACCGGCACTTGGTCTTTGGAAAAGGGGGCGGTTCCTCGGCGCACCGCGTGCGCGCTACAGGCTGCGCGCACGCTGTGCACTTAGTGCTTTGGACGCGCAGGTAAGGACGGAAGATTTTAGAAATGAAAAAAGGAGTAAGACCCACTTTTAACAAGGTAAGTAGTGAATTAAGTATTATTTTGAATTTTTTTTAACAGGTATATCTTTTTTAGAGACTTTAAAGACAGGTAAGTTTATTTTTATAACTTTTTAAAAGATTTTAAATTTTTTCAAAAATTTAATTTTTTATTTAAAATGGTTAATTTATTTAACTATACTTATTTTATTAACGTGATGGTTTTTTTTTTTATTTAATTGAGGTTTAGCGGTTCTTTTGGGGGGGCTATAGTATTCATAGCTTTCACAGCACTTATGTGAAACTTATGAATGGAAGATGGTGTGCTGCCATTGGCTCTGAGTCACGTGATCCCACAGCTTGCACGAATTCACTACGCTGGTGGGATACGCAAGCACTGCCCAGCTGATGTCTAGAACATCAAGTTCGTGCGAGCTGGATCTGAAAAAGCCAACGCGGAGTGAGAGATCGCGCCTGCTCCTTACCCCCGCGGGAACAGAGCGAGATCAATTTCTGGGCCAACAACTCTGTTTCCCTTACCACAGAAGCTACCTGACCTTTTTTTTTTGTTCCTGCGATCTGGGCGTCGCTGGCAAGGCCAGCGTTTATTGTCCATCCCGAATTGCCCTTGAGAAGATGGTGGTGAACCGCCTTCTTGAACCGCTGCAGTCCGTGTGGTGAAGGTACTCCCACAGTGCTGTTATGGAGGGAGTTCCAGGATTTTGACCCAGCAACGATGAAGGATTGGCGATATATTTCCAAGTCAGGATGGTGTGTGACTTGGAGGGAAACTTGGATGTGGTGGTGTTCCCATGCGCCTGCTGTCCTTGTCCTTCTAGGTGGAAGAGGTCGTGGGTTTGGGAGGTGCTGCCGAAGAAGCCTTGGCGAGTTGCTGCAGTGCATCTTGTAGATGGTGCACACTGCAGCTACGGTACACTGGTGGTGGAGGGAGTGAATGTTTAAGGTGGTGGATGGGGTGCCAATGAAGCGGGCTGCTTTGTCCTGGATGGTGTTGAGCTTCTTGAGTGTTGTTGGAGCTGCACTCATCCAGGCAAGTGGAGAGTATTCCATCACACTCCTGACTTGTGCCTTGTAGATGGTGGAAAGGCTTTGGGGAGTCAGGAGGTGAAAAACTCGCCACAGAATACCCAGCCTCTGACCTGTTCTTGTCGCCACAGTATTTATGTGGCTGGTCCAGTTAAGTTTCTGGTTAATGGTGACCCCCAGGATGTTGATGGTGGGGGATTCGGCGATGGTAATGCCATTGAATGTCAAGGGGCGGTAGTTAGACTCGCTTGTTGGAGATAGTCATTGCCTGGCACTTCTGTGGCGCGACTGTTACTTGTCACTTATCAGCCTAAACGTGAATGTCATCCAGGTCTTGCTGCATGCGGGCATGGACTGCTTCATTATGAGGAGTTGCGAATGGAACTGAACACTGTGCAATCATCAGCGAACATCCCTACTTCCAATCTTATGATGGAGAGGAGGTCATTGAAGAAGCAGCTGAAGATGGTTGGGCCCAGGATACTGCCCTGAGGAACTCCTGCAGCGGGGCTGTGATGATTGGCCTCCAACCAGCACAACCATCTTCCTTTGTGCTAAGTATGACTCCAGCCAGTGGGAAGTTTTCCTCCTGATTCCCTTTGATTTCAATTTTACTAGGGCTACTTGATGCCACACTTGGTCAAATGCTGCCTTGATGTCAAGGGCAGTCACTCTCACCTCACCTCTGGAATTCAGCTGTTTTGTCCATGTTTGGACCAAGGCTATAAAGAGGTCTGGAGCCGAGTGGTCCTGGCAGAACCCGAACTGAGCATCGGTGAGCAGGTTATTGGTGAGTAAGTGCCGCTTGATAGCACTGTCGACGACACCTTCCATCACTTTGCTGATGATTGAGAGTAGACTGATGGGGCGGTAATTGGCCAGATTGGATTTGTCCTGCTTTTTGTGGACAGGACATACCTGGGTAGTTTTCCACATTGTCGGGTAGATGCCAGTGTTGTAGCTGTACTGGAACAGCTTGGCTAGAGGCGCAGCTAGTTCTGGAGCAAAGTCTTCAGCACGACAGCCAGGATGTTGACGGGGCCCACAGCCTTTGCTTTATCCAGTGCGCTCAGCCATTTCTTGATATCATGTGGAGTGAATCGAATTGGCTGAAGACTGGCTTCTGTGATGGTGGGGACCTCAGGAGGAGGCCGAGATGGATCATCCACTTGGCACTTCTGGCTGAAGATGGTTGCAAACGCTTCAGCCCTGTCTTTTGCACTCGCATGCTGGGCTCCATCATCCTGGAGGATAGGGATTATAATGGAGCTTCTTCCTCCTGTTAGTTGTTTAATTGTCCACCACCATTCACGACTGGATGTGGCAGGACTGCAGAGCTTTGATCTGATCCGTTGGTTGTGGGATCGCTTAGCTCTGTCTATAGCATGCTGCTTCCGCTTTTTGGCATGCATGTAGTCCTGTGTTGCAGCTTCCCCAGGTTGGTACATAATTTTTAAGTACGCCTGGTGCTGCTCATGGCATGCTCTTCTGCACTCCTCATTGAACCAGGGTTGTCCCCTGGCTCGATGGTAATGGTAGAATGAGGGATATGCCGGGCCATGAGGTTACAGATTGTGGTGGGATACAATTCTGCTGCTGCTGATAGCTCACAGCGCCTCATGGATGCCCAGTTTTGAGCCGCTAGATCCATTCTGAATCTATCCCATTTAGCACGGTGGTAGTGCCACACAACATGATGGAGCGTGTCCTCAGTGTGAAGACGGGACTTCATCTCCACAATGACTGTGCGGTGGTCACTTCTACCAATACTGTCATGGACAGATGCATCTGCGACTGGTAGATTGGTGAGGACAAGGTCAAGTAGGTTTTTTCCTCATGATGGTTCTCTCACCACCTGCCGCAGGCCCAATCTGCCAGCTATGTCCTTCAGGACTTGGCCAGCTCGGTTAGTAGTGGTGCTACCTAGCCACTCTTGGTGATGGACATTGAAGTCCCCCACCCAGAGTACATTCTGTGCCCTTGCTACCCTCAGTGCTTCTTCCAAGTGGTGTTCAACATGGAGGAGTACTGATTCATCAGCTGAAGGAGGGCGGTAGGTGGTAATCAGCAGGAGGTTTCCTTGCCCATGCTTCACCTGAAGCCATGCGACTTCATGGGGTCCGGAGATAATGTTGAGGACTCCCAGGGCCACTCCTTCCCGACTGTATACCACTGAGCCGCCACCTCCGGTGGGTTTGTCCTGCTGGTGGGACAGAACATACTTAGGGATGGTAATGGAGGAGTTCGGGACATTGGCTGAAAGGTGTAATTTTGTGAGTATGACTCTGTCAGGCTGTTGCTTGACTCATCTGTGGGACAGCTCTCCCAATTTTGGCACAAGTCCCCAGATGTGAATGAGGATGACTTGGCAGGGTCGACTGGGCTGGGTGTGTCGTTGTCATGTCCGAAGCTGGTGCCGAGGTCAATGCGGGGTGGTCCATCCGGTTTTATTATTCTTATTGTTTTTCGGAGCGGTTTTATACAACTGAGTGGCTTGCTCGGCCATTTCAGAGGGGAGTTAAGAGCCAACCACATTGCTGTGGGTCAGGATTCACATGTAGGCAGACCAGGTAAGGACGGCAGATTTCCTTCCCTAAAGGACATTAGTGAACCAGATGGGTTTTTACGACAATCCTGCTGAGTATTTCCAGCATTTTCTGTTTATATTTGTAAAAGATCACTATTCGAAGAATCATAGAATCGTTGAGCACAGGAGGAGGGCATTCGGCCCATCGAGTCTGCAGCGGCTCTTTCAAAGAGCAATCCAGTTAGTCCCACTCCCCCGCTCTTTCCCCATAGCCCTGCAATTTTTTTCACCTTCAAGTATTATCCAATTCCCTTTTGAAGGCTACTATTGAATCTGTATCCACCACCCTATCAGGCAGTGCATTCCAAATCTGAACCCCTTGTTGCGTAAAAATGTTTTTCCTCATGTCCCCTGTGGTTCTTTTGCCAATCATCTTAAATGTGTGCCCTCTGGTTATGGACCCTTCAGCCATTGGAAACAGTGTCTATCTAAACCCTTCATTATTTAAACACCTTTATCAAATCACCTCTTAGCCTTCTCTGCTCTAAGGAGAACAACCCCAGCTTCTCCAGTCTATCCACGTAACTGAAGTCCATCATCCCTGGAACAATTCTAGTAAATCTCTTCTGCACCCTCGCCAAAGGCTTTATGATCGCATGGATGAACTACAGAATTTGTTCATCCCTGTTTGGCATAAAAATAAAACAAAAAAGGTGACTCAACCGTGGCTAACAAGGGAAATTAGGGATAGCATAAGATCCAAGGAGAGGACATATAAATTGGCCAGAAAAAGCAGCAAACCTGATGATTGGGAGCAGTTTAGGATTCAGCAAAGGAGGACAAAGGGATTAATTAAGAGGGGGAAAATAGATTATGAGAGTAAGCTTGCAGGGAACATAAAAACTGACTGTAAAAGCTTCTATAGATATGTGAAGAGAAAAAGATTGGTGAAGTCAAGCGTTGGTCCCTTGCAGTCAGAATCAGGGGAATTTATAATGGGGAACAAAGAAATGGCAGACCAATTAAATACATACTTTGGTTCTGTCTTCACAAAGGAGGACACAAATAACCTCCCAGAGATGTCGGGGAACATAGGGTCTAATGAGAGGGAAGAACTGAATGAAATCAGTATTTGTAGGGAAATGGTGTTAGGGAAATTGACGGGATTGAAGGCCGATAAATCCCCAGGGCCTAATAATCTACATCCTAGGGTACTTAAGGAAGTGGCCCTAGAAATAGTAGATGCATTGCTGGTCATCTTCCAAAATTCTATAGACTCTGGAACAGTTCCCATGGATTGGAGGGTAGCTAATGTAACCCCACTATTTAAAAAAGGTGGGAGAGAGAAAACGGGGAATTATAGACCGGTAAGTCTGACATCGGTAGTGGGGAAAATGCCAGAGACCATTATAAAAGATGTAATAGCAGAGCACTTGGAAAACAGTGACAGGATCGGACAAAGTCAACATGGATTTACAAAAGGTAAATCATGCTTGACTAATCTACTGGAATTTTTTGAAGATGTAACTGTTAGAATAGATAAGGGAGAACCAGTGGATGTGGTGTATTTGGACTTTCAGAAGGCTTTCGATAAGGTCCCGCATAAGAGATTGGCGTGCAAAGTTAAAGCACATGGGATTGGGGGTAAGGTACTGACTTGGATAGAGAACTGGTTGGCAGACAGGAAGCAAAGAGTTGGAATAAACGGGTCTTTTTCCGAGTGGCAGGCAGTGACTAGTGGGGTACCGCAGGGATCGGTGCTAGGACCCCAGTTATTCACAATATATATCAATGATCTAGACGAGGGAACTAGATGTAATATCTCCAAGTTTGCAGACGACACAAAGCTGGGTGGGCGTGTGTGCTGTGAGGAGGATGCCGAGAAACTCCAGTATGATTTGGACAAGTTGGGTGATTGGGCAGATGCATGGCAGGTGCAGTATAATGTGGATAAATGTGAGGTTATCCACTTTGGTGGCAAAAACAGAAAGGCAGATTATTATCTGAACGGCAATAGATTGGGAGAAGGGGGAAGTGCAACGAGACCTGGGTGTCCTTGTGCACCAGTCGTTGAAGGTAAGCATGCAGGTGCAGCAGGCGGTTAAGAAGGCAAATGGTATGTTGGCCTTCATAGCGAGAGGATTCGAGTACAGGAGCAAGGATGTCTTGCTGCAGTTGTACAGGGCCTTGGTGAGACCACACCTTGAGTATTGTGTGCAGTTTTGGTTGCCTTATCTGAGGAAGGATGTTCTTGCCATGGAGGGAGTGCAGCGAAGATTCACCAGACTGATACCTGGGATGGCAGGAATGTCGTATGAAGAGAGATTGGGTCGATTGGGCTTGTATTCGCTAGAGTTTAGAAGAATGAGAGGGGATCTCATTGAAACTTATAAAATTCTAACAGGACTAGACAGACTAGATGCAGGAAGGATGTTCTCGATGGCGGGGGAGTCCAGAACCAGGGGTCACAGTCTAAGGATAAGGGGTAAGCCATTTAGGACTGAGATGAGGAGGAATTTCTTCACCCAGAGAGTGGTGAACCTGTGGAATTCTCTACCACAGAAGGCAGTTGAGGCCAATTCATTAAATATATTCAAGAAGGAGTTATATATATTTCTTAAGGCTAAAGGGATCAAGGGATATGGGGAGAAAGCAGGGACAGGGTACTGAATTTGGATGATCAGCCATGATCTCATTAAATGGCAGAGCAGGCTCGAGGGGCCAAATGGCCTCCTCCTGCTCCTATCTTCTATGTTTCTGTGACCTTCCTAAAGTGTGGTGCCCAGAATTGGACGCAATACTCCAGCTGGGGCCGAACTAGTGTTTTATATAGGTTTAGCATATCGTTCTGCCTTTTGTACTCTATGCCTCTATTTATATATTTACACTGAGACAACGTATGAACGAGCACCGCGCAACAATCGCCAGGCAGGATTGTTACCTCCCAGTCGGGGAACACTTCAGCAGTCAAGGACATTCAGCCTCGGATCTGCGGGTAAGCGTTCTCCAAGGCAACCTTAGAAACACACGACAACGCAAAATCATCGAGCAGAAACTGATAGCCAAGTTCCGCACTCATGAAGACGGTCTCAATCGGGATCTTGGGTTTATGTCACGATACATGACGTGATCCGGACTCGAGTCGTCGTTAGCTTGTTCACAGATGTGATTCCCAGTAAACAAAGTAAAAATTTTCCCAGTAAAAAAGTAAAAAAATGTTAAAGCTTTTCGTTTTACATACAGACGGCAGCTTTTGACACGTTAGAACCCCTGCGACTACACCTCATTGTCTCAGTTGTATCTTGCTATGTCTTTGATGTGGTACCTTCCTGGCTGACTTAATTAACTTTATCACACCTCGGCAGATAGTCAGGATGATTTAATTTATTGGTCTGCAATTGTAAAGTACACATTCTTTGTTTTCCATCTATATATGCTTTGGAGATTCTGTATCTAATTTACTTCACCTGAGGAAGGAGCAAATCGATAGCTCCGAAAGCTTGTGATTTCAAATAAAACTGTTGGACTATAACCTGGTGTTGTGCGACCTCTCAATTCTATTTATAAAGTCCAGGGTTCCGTTTGCTTTATTAACTGCTTTGTTAACCTGTCCTGCCACCTTCAAAGATTTGTGCACAAACACCCCCAGGTCTCTCTTCTTGCACCCTATTTAAAATTGTGCAATTTCGTGTGTATAGTCTCTCCTCATTCTTCCTAACAAAAGAGCAGCAAGGGAGTTCTCTCCAGTGTCCTGGCCAATATTTATCCCTCATCCAATTTCTGGGATCTTGCTGTACACAAATCGGGTGCAACCTCCGGGAGGGGAGGAATGATTTGGGGCGGGAATCTAAATTTACAGGAACCCCTCCATGATATCGGTGACTGCAGTTAGAGAGTGCTGGCTGGGCTGTGAAGTGCTGGCGATGCTCCCTCACTCCCCTTTTTGTTTATTTTCCGCGAATTAATTTACCTCAGAATCCGTCGGACCGGAAGTGAAACCGCCACCGAGCGTCCGGGTGGAAAAAGGAGCCGGAGAAACGGTCCGGGGCAGGGAGCGGGGGAGGCGGATCGGCACGGACCGCCTGTCACCGGGGTGCCCGGGGCCTCAGTACCGCAGCTTAGGGAGGCTCGGGGCCTTCAGCAAGGCCTGGCGAACGAGGACTCGGCGTTCATGCAGCGCCGGGCGCACCCCAACAGGTATTTGTGAAGTATAGTCACTGTTGGAAACGCAGCAGCCAATTTGCGCACAGCAAGCTCCCACAAACAGCAACGTGATAATGGCCAGATAATCTCTTTTAGTGATGCTGGTTGAAGGATAAATATTGGTCCACGACACCAGGTGCTAGCGGGACTGGAGTTCAAATCCAACTGAGGCAAGTTTCAAGTTGACTCCAATAATTTTGGTCACTCATACAATCATAGAAATTTACCATGATGCGGAGATGCCGGTGTTGGACTGGGGTGGACAAAAGTGAAAAGTCCGAAAGCTTGTGATTTCAAATAAAACTGTTGGACTATAACCTGGTGTTGTGCGACTTCTCACTTTTATAGAAATTTACAGCATAGAAGGAGGCCATTTGGCCCATTGTGTCTGTGCCGGCCGAAAAAGAGCTATCCAGCCTAATCCCACTTTCCGGCTCTTGGTCCGTTGCCCTGTAGGTTACGGCACTTCAAGTGCACATCCAAGTACTTTTTAAATGTGATGAGGGTTTCTGCCTCTACCACCCTTTCAGGCAGAGTTCCAGACCCCCACAACCCTCTGGGTGAAAAAAATTCTCCTCAACTCCCCTCTAATCCTTCTACCAATTACTTAATTGGAGGCGGTATCAGCAGCGGCCGAACCTTCGACAATTAAAAAAAACAAGGAGTGACATCACAGGACAGCAGGTAGGTGATTGGTTGGTGAGTCTTAAGTTTTTTTTCTCTAACCTGAAACAGTGGTTTAAACTCGGTGCGGGAAACTACAAAGTACTGTATTTAGATTAACTAGTTAAAATAATTACTATAACTATAAATAATCATTGAATAAAGACTTTAAATAATTAAATAAATAAAGTAAGGCTAGACTAAGATATGGCAGGGCAGGTTGTGTGTCTGGACAGTAGTATGTGGGAGTTTGTGGACAGCGAGACTGTCCCGAGTGAACACCTCTGCAGGAGATGTCTCCATCTCTAATCTCTCCATCTCAAAGTCATTGAGCTAGGGTGCGAGTTGGAGACACTCTGACATATAAGGGAAGGGAGGGGAGGGGAGGAATTTCTGGACGGTTTTATTCAGAATGCAGTCACACCCCAGAGGAAAGCACATGTTCAGGAATGGGAGGGTGTGACTGCGAGGGAGCCGGTTAGCTGGGATTTAGGAGAGGTTAAGAAGGAGGTCCCGCACACAATGGTCCTGTCCAACAGGTACGAAGTACTCGCTACCTGTGAGGACAAGGAGAAAGACTGCAGGGAGGACAGCCACAATGCAGACCAAGGCACCGTGGCTCAGAAAGCTGTCTAAGAGGGGGAAGAGCAGAATAGAAGTGTGGTAGTGATAGGGGACTCTATAATTAGCGGGATAGATAGCGTCCTCTGCAGCCAAAAACAAGAATCCCGATGCTGTGTTGCCTACCCGGTCCCAGGGTAAGAACATAAGACATAGGAGCAGGAGTAGGTCATTTGGCCCCTTGAGCCTGCTCCACCATTCAATAAGATCATGGCTGATCTGATCTTGGCCTCAATGTCACGTCCCTGCCCACTCCCCATAACCCTTGACTCCCTTATCGTTCAAAAATCTGTCTATCTCCACCTTAAATATATTCAATGACCCAGCCTCCACAGCTCTCTGGGATAGAGAATTCCAAAGATTCACGACCCTCTGAGAGAAGAAATTCTTCCTCATTTCCGATTTAAATGGGTGCCCCCTTATTCTGAAATCATGCCCCCTAGTTCTAGATTCCCCCACGAGGGGAAACATCCTCTCTGTATCTACCCTGTCACGCCCCATCAGAATCTGATATGTTTCAATAAGATCCCCTCTCATTCTTCTAAACTCCAATGAGTATAGGCTCAACCTTTCTTCATAAGATAACCCCTTCATCTCCGGAATCAACCTCGTGAACCTTCTCTGAACTGCCTCCAATGCAAGTATATCCTTCCTTAAATAAGGAGACCAAAACTGTACACAGTACTCCAAGTGTGGTCTCACCAACACCCTGTACAGTTGTAACAGGACTTCCCTACTTTTATACTCCATTCCCTTTGCAATAAAGGCCAACACTCTATTTGCTTTCCTAATTACTTGCTGTACCTGCATGCTAACTTTTTGTGATTCATGTACAAGGACACCCAGATCCCTCTGTACCTCAGCATTTTGTAATCTCTCTCCATTTAAATACTAATTTGCTTTTTTATTTTTCCTACCAAAGTGGATAACCTCGAATTTTCCCACATTAAATTCCATCTGCCAGATTTTTGCTCACTCATTTAGCCTATCTATATCCCTTTGGAGATTCTTTGCGTCCTCCACACAATTTGCTTTCCCACCTATCTTTGTATCATCAGTAAATTTGGCTACATTACACTCAGTCCCTTCATCCAAGTCATTAATATAGATTGTAAATAGTTGAGACCCCAGCACTGATCCTTGTGGCACCCCACTAGTTACAGTTTGCCAACCTGAAAATGACCCATTTATCCCAACTCTCTGTTTTTTGTTAGTTAGCCAATCCTCTATCCATGCTAATTTATTACGCCCAACCCTGTAAGCTCTTAGCTTGTGTCGTAACCTTTTATGTGGCACCTTATTGAATGCCTTCTGGAAATCCAAATACACGACATCTACTGGTTCCCCTTTATCTCCCCTGCTCGTTACATCCTCAAAGAACTCCAGCAAATTTGTCAAACATGATTTCCCTTTCATAAAGCCATGCTGACTCTACTTGACTATATTATGATTTTCTAAATGTCCTGCTATCTCTTCCTTAATGATGGACTCCAGCATTTTCCCAATGACAGATGTTAGGCTAACTCGTCGATAGTTGCCTGCTTTCTGTCTCCCTCCTTTCTTAAATAAGGGTGTTACATTTGCGGTTTTCCAATCCGCTGGGACCTCTCCAGAATCCAGGGAATTTTGGTAGATTACAACCAATGCATCCACTATCTCTGCAGCCACCTCTTTTAAGACCCTAGGATGCACGCCATCGGGTCATGGGGACTTGTCCACCTTTAGTCCCATTAGTTTGCCTAGTACTTTCTCTCTCGTGATTGTTTTAAGTCCCCCCCACCCCACCCCACCCCAATAGGCCCCTTGATTATCCATTATTGGGATGCTTTTAGTTTCTTCTACCCTGAAGACTGATACAAAGTATTTGTTCAAGGTCTCCTCCATTTCCCTGTTTCCCATTATTAATTCGCCAGACTCATCCTCTAGGGGACCAACGTTTACTTTAGCTACTCTCTTCCTTTTTATATACCTTTAGAAGCCCTTACTGTCTGTTTTTATATTTCTTGCTAGCTTACTCTCATAAGCTATCTTCTCTCTCTTTATCATTTTTTTAGTCGTCCTTTGCTGGTTTTTAAAAATTTCCCAATCCTCTGGCCTTTCACTATTCTTCGCAACATTGTATGCTTTTGTTTTCAATTTGATACCATCCTTTACTTCCTTAGTTAGCCACGGATGGTTCATCCTTCTCTCAGAGTCTTTCTTTCTCACTGGAATATATCTTTGCTGAGAGTTATGAAATATCTCCTTAAATGTTTGCCACTGCTTTTCTACAGTCTTACCCTGTAATATATTTTCCCAGTCCACTTTAACCAAGTCTGCCTTCATACCTTTGTAATTACCTTTTGTTTAAGTTCAGGACACTAGTTTGAGACCTAGCTTTCTCACCCTCAAACTGAATTTGAAATTCTACCATGGTATGATCACTCTTCCCAAGAGGATCCTTCACTTCGAGATCATTAATTAATCCAGCCTCGTTACACATTACCAGATCTAAAATAGCCTTCTCCCTGGTTGGTTCCACAACATATTGTTCCAAGAAACCATCCCGTATCCACCTCAAGTCTACCTTTGCCAATTTGCTTTGTCCAATCAATATGAAGATTAAAATCTCCCATGATTATAGTTGTACCTTTCTTACAAGCCTCTATTATTTCTTGATTTATTCTCTGTCCTACAGTGATATCTCACGGCAGCTGGAGAGGAACTTGGAAAGGGAGGGGGTAAATCCAGTTGTCGTGGTCCATGTTGGAACAAACGACATAGGGAGGAGATCCTGCTGAAAGAGTATCAGGAGTTAGGCTCTAAAGTAAAAAGCAAGACCTCGAGGGTAATAATCTCTGGATTATTGCCTGAGCCACGTGCAGATTGGCATAGAAGCAGACAGATCAGGGGAATTAACACGTGGCTAAAGGGCTGGTGTGGGAAAGAGGGGTTCCTTTTCATGGGATAGAAACATAGAAGATAGGAGCAGGAGTAGGCTATTTGGCCCCTCGAGCCTGTTCCGCCATTTAATGAGATCATGGCTGATCATCCAAATTCAGTACCCTGTCCCTGCTTTCTCCCCATATCCCTTGATCCCTTTAGCCTTAAGAAATATATCTAACTCCTTCTTGAATATATTTAATGAATTGGCCTCAACTGCCTTGTGTGGTAGAGAATTCCACAGGTTCACCACTCTCTGGGTGAAGAAATTCCTCCTCATCTCAGTCCTAAATGGCTTACCCCTTATCCTTAGACTGTGACCCCTGGTTCTGGACTCCCCCGCTATTGGGAACATCCTTCCTGCATCTAGTCTGTCTAGTCCTGTTAGAATTTTATAAATTTCAATGAGATCCCTCTCATTCTTCTAAACTCTAGTGAATATAAGCCTATTCGACCCAATCTCTCCTCATACGTCATTCCTGCCATCCCAGGTATCAGTCTGGTGAATCTTCGCTGCACTCTCTCCATGGCAAGAACATCCTTCCTCAGATAAGGTGACCAAAACTGCACACAATAATCAAGGTGTGGTCTCACCAAGGCCCTGTACAACTGCAGCAAGACATCCTTGCTCCTGTACTCGAATCCTCTCGCTATGAAGGCCAACATACCATTTGCCTTCTTAACCGCCTGCTGCACCTGCATGCTTACCTTCAGCGACTGGTGCACAAGGACACCCAGGTCTCATTGCACTTCCCCTTTTCCCAATCTATTGCCGTTCAGATAATAATCTGTCTCCTGTTTTTGCCACCAAAGTGGATAACCTCACATTTATCCACATTATACTGCATTTGCCATGCATCTGCCCAATCACCCAACCTGTCCAAATCATACTGGAGTTTCTCTGCATCCTCCTCACAGCACACACGCCCACCCAGCTTTGTGTCGTCTGCAAACTTGGAGATATTACATCTAGTTCCCTCGTCTAGATCATTAATATATATTGTGAATAGCTGGGGTCCTAGCACTGATCCCTGCGGTACCCCACTAGTCACTGCCTGCCACTCGGAAAAAGACCCGTTTATTCCAACTCTTTGCTTCCTGTCTGCCAACCAGTTCTCTATCCAAGACAGTACCTTACCCCCCAATCCCATATGCTTTAACTTTGCACGCTAATCTCTTATGCGGGACCTTATCGAAAGCCTTCTGAAAGTCCAAATACACCACATCCACTGGTTCTCCCTTATCTATTCTACCAGTTACATCCTCAAAAAATTCCAGTGGATTAGTCCAGCATGATTTACTTTTTGTAAATCCATGTTGACTTTGTCCGATCCTGTCACTGTTTTCCAAGTGCTCTGCTATTACTGTACATCTTTTATAATGGACTCTAGCATTTTCCCCACTGCCGATGTCAGACTTACCGGTCTATAATTCCCCGTTTTCTCTCTACCACCTTTTTTAAATAGTGGGGTTACATTAGCTATCCTCTAATCCATGGGAACTGTTCCAGAGTCTACAGAATTTTGGAAGATGACCAGCAATGCATCTACTATTTCTAGGGCCACTTCCTTAAGTACCGTAAGATGTAGATTATCAGGCCCTGGGGATTTATCGGCCTTCAATCCCGTCAATTTCCCGAACACCATTTCCCTACAAATACTGATTTCATTCAATTCCTTGAACCGGCTCCACCTGAACCGGGATGGGACCTGTGTCCTAGTGAAAAGGGTAAATCGGGAGGTGGTAAAGGCTTTAAACTAGTCAGATGGGGGGGAGGGATCTGCAAGAAACGTAACCAGCCTAATTTTTAACAAAACAGGAAAAGAGAGCATAAGAAAGAATAAAGTAAGGGAGGACATTGATGGCAAGGGAATAAATAGAGTTATACAACAGGAGTCTAAAAAGATGGTTAAACATAAAGTGAGAGGAAATCCTATTAAAAATGAATTAAACTGTCTGTACAGCAATGCACACAATGTCCATAATAAAACAGGGCAGCTGGAGGCAATCATGCGTTGCGAGGAACCAGACATAGTCGGGATGACTGAGACATGGCTACAGAAAAATCAGAACTGGGAATTGAACATTGCAGGGTATAACATATTTAGAAAAGATAGAGAGGGAACAAGGGGAGGTGGAGTAGCTATACACAATGGCAGTAGAAAAAAGTGACGCAGCTATCAGCAAGACAAAAATAGAATCCATATGGATAGAGATAAAAGATAATAAAGGATCAATCACACTAATAGGTGTAGTCAACAGACCGCCTAATAGTGGAAGGGAATTGAGTAAAAAACATAGAATAATAATCATGGGGGATTTCAACTACCCCGATATTAATTGGACAGAAGAGGTAGGTAAAGGGGATAAGGGAATGGAGTTCCTACAATGTCCACAGGACTCCTTTCTAACCCAATATGTAAAAAGCCCAACAAGGGAGGATTCGCTATTAGATCTAGTAATGGGAATGAACCAGAGCAGATAAGAGAAGTAAAAGTAGGGGAACATCTAGGCAATAGTGACCATAGTAATACGCTTTAAGATGATAATTGAGAAGGACATAAGTATGATGAAAACCAGGGTAATAGATTGGAGAAAAGCTGATTTTGAGGGGCTGAGAATAGAACTTAGGAAAATAAAATGGGCAACAATATTGGCAAACAACGATGTAGAGCAGCAATGGGAAACATTTAAAACGGCGTCCAACAGAGTGCAGGAAAAATATATTCCACTAAAAGGAAAGAACAAACTAAACACTAATGAGACTCCATGGATGAATAAAGCTATAAGGGAACAACTAAGAGTAAGGAAAGAGGCATACATTAAGTACATAGACAGCAGGGGAGTGCATGATAAGGGAGAATACGAAGAGATTAGGAGAGAAATTAAAAAAAACAGGAAGGCAAAGAGGAACTATGAAATTAAATTATCAAGGAACATATTTTACAGGCACATCAATAAAAAAAGGAAGGTTGGGATGGGAATAGGGCGTTTAAGGGACAGACAGGATAATACTTCAGGTAACAATAGAGAGATGGCAGAAATACTAAATAATTATTTTGCTTCAGTATTTACCAGGGAGAACCAACAGGTGGACATGACATTGGATTATGAGATTAGTAATGAGATAAGTGCATTTAAAATAAAAAGAGGGGATATATTAAATAAACTAATCAAACTCAAAGAGGATAAAACCCCTGGTCCGGATGGATTGCATCCCCGCATTTTAAAAGAATCTAGGGAAGAGATAGCAGAGGCTTTACTACACATATTTAATAATTCGTTAGAAAAAGGTATAGTGCCAGAGGACTGGCGGATAGCTAACGTAATACCTATATTCAAGAAGGGGGATAGAACATGTCCAGGGAATTATAGACCAGTCAGCTTAACATCGGAGGTAGGAAAAATAATGGAATCCCTACTAAAGGAGAAAATAGAAGAACATCTAGAAACCAAAAACATAGTATTGAATAGTCAGCATGGATTTCAAACGGGAAAGTCTTGCTTGACCAACCACATTGAATTTTTTGAAGAGGTAACAGAGAGAGTAGACAATGGTAATGCAGTAGATGTAATTTATCGAGATTTTCAGAAGACCTTCGATAAGGTACCCCATAATAGACTGATGAACAAGGTCAGAGAATGCGGAGTCAGGGGACAAGTAGCAGAATGGATTGCTGGCTGGCTTCAAGACAGAAAGCAGAGAGTAGGGGTAAAGAGTAGCTATTCACAGTGGCAGAAGGTGGGTAGTGGTGTTCCACAAGGATCAGTGCTGGGACCACTGCTGTTCACAATTTACATTAACAATTTAGACTTTGGAATCAAAAACACAATTTCTAAATTTGTGGATGACACCAAATTGGGGGGGATAGTCAATACTGAGGAGGACTGCAACAAATTACAGGAGGACATTAATAAACTTGCAGAATGGGCATATAATTGGCAAATGAAGTTCAACACAAATCAGTGTGAGGTTTTACATTTTGGTAGGAAGAATAGGGAGGTTACATATTTGGAGGGTGGGAGTCTATGTGGGGTAGAGGAACAAAGGGATCTAAGAGTACAAATACACAAATCACTAAAAGTTAGCAAGGCCATAAGAAAAGCAAACCAAGCACTCGGGTTTATTTCTAGAGGGATAGAATTGAAAAGTAGGGTAGTTATGCTAAACCAGTATCGAACCTTGGTTCGATACAGTTCTGGTCGCCATATTCTAAAAAGGATATAGAGGCACTGGAGAGGGTGCAGAGAAGATTTACAAGGATGATTCCAGAAATGCGAGGGTATACATATCAGGAAAGGATGAACAGGCTGGGTCTCTTTTCTCGTGAAAAAAGGCTGAGGGGTGAACTAATAGAGGTCTTTAAAATTATGAAAGGTTTTGATAGAGTGGATAGAGAGAGAATGTTTCCACTTGTGGGGAAGAGCATAACTAGAGGCCATCAATATAAGATAGTCACCAAGAAATCCAATAGGGAATTCAGAAGAAACTTCTTTACCCAAAGAGTGGTGAGAATGTGGAACTCGCTACCACAGGGAGTGGTTGATGCGAATAGTATCGTTGCATTTAAGGGGAGGCTAGACAAGCATATGAGGGAGAAGGGAATAGAGGGATATGCTGATAGATTTAGATGAGGAAAGACGGGAGGAGGCTCGAGTGGAGCATAAACGCTGGCATGGACTGGTTGGGCCGAATGGCCTGTTTCTGTGATGTATATCCGATGTAAACTTTAAATCTATGCCCCCTGATTATTGACCTCTTGTGGGCTGGCACCATGAAAGCTGCCGGATTGTCGTACAAGGCCAACTGGTAACCTGACGGGAACCTGTCATCCCTTGCCCGGTCTGGCCTACACATGACTCCAGTACTACACTGACTCTTAATTCCACCCGGGCAACTAGAAATAGTCAATAAATATTGCCCTGCAGCGTGACCCACATCCAAAGAACAAATAAAAAAGGCAATGATGAGGGTTTCAGCAGCGGATGCCGCCTGAAAGGAACCATTTGCAAGCTCTGGTAGAGGTGGGCTCCATAGCTAGAGCTCTGAGTCTCGCGAGGGAAGCGAAGCTTTCTCAAACAATGCCGTGTCGTATGGATCAGATATGCCCGCCTGGGTCTGTGTACACGGAGATGTGAGCATCTGCACCTATGATCAGCCTCGTGGCCCTGCGTTATTCCTCCCAATCCTCCTCAGTACAGAGGTCATGGTGGTGGGTGGAGGTGGTTTGCGGGGTTTGTGGTGGGGTCGTGGTGGGGGTCGTGGTGGTGTGCGGGGTTTGTGGTGGGGGTCGTGGTGGTGTGCGGGGTTTGTGGTGGGGTCGTGGTGGGGTCGTGGTGGGGGTCGTGGTGGTGTGCACGCACCTTCGGCGCAGGATGATTTCAATCGGGCGAACAGGCAGGGATTGGGGGGTTCACAGACGGGGATTCAGTGCTCCCCTTCCCCAGTCCATTTTCCTCTTCCAGCCACAAAAATCCAACACAAAATGGACAGTAAACGGAGGGAGAATCGAGGCCCTTAGTGCCTGTCAATGTTTGACACTGACTGCAGGCTGCTGACGATGCTGTTAATCCCATCCCTGATTCAATGAGTGTGAAGTGCAGAGAGCAGGCAGAATCTGCGATACTCAAAATCGCAACAGATGTCAGGTGTGAGATACACAAGCGTATATTCTCAATTCTTTTCCCATCTGTAGTGCAGATCTTTGGCACCATTAGGAAGCAGTGATCTTAGTCACTAGCTGAATGTTTGGCAGCTTTTACTCTCTCAAACTGGCTGAAAGTGCCATGCTAATGTTCGTGGCCCATTCATTAGTTAAACCTTTCCATGTCACACTTTACTGTATCTGTACACTGACTGGCATGAAGGATATGTTTAAAAGTGAAATCCCTACTCCTTTATCTCAAAGGATCTTTGCAAAGTGACACAGTCTCCAATAAATGGGCATGTTTTAAACAGGTGCATTGTACAGATGTGTATTAAAGAAGCATGTGTTAAACAGGTGTCTATTAAATGAATATTTAAAAAGGTGTATTAAATAGACAAATCTTAAACAGGTGTTTATTAAACAGGTGTTTATTAAACAGGTGTATATTAAATGATGAATATTAAACAGGTGTGTATTATTAGACGAATATTAAACAGGGTTCAGTAGCCTAATGGTTATGGTACGAGACTAACTAACAACCCAGTGTTCCCGAGTTCAATTTCCACCATCCTAAATTATTGGCCCAAAAATTAGTATCAGTACGCGAGAGTACGCACTGTGTACTCTCGCGTATTCGGTCTCCAATTGCTGGTTTCCAGCATGCACTGCGCATGCACTGAAAACCGGCACTTGGTGATTTCAAAAGGGGGCGGTTCCTAGGTGAACCGCGTGCGCGCTACAGGCTGCGCGCACGCAGTGCACTTAGTGCTTTGAACGCGCAGGTAAGCATGGAAGATTTTGCACATAAAGAAAGGAGGCGTAAGACCCTCTTTTAACAAGGTAAGTAGTTAATTAAGTATTATTTTGAATTTTTTTCAACAGGTATATCTTTTTTAGAGACTTTAAAGAAAGGTAAGTTTATTTTTATAACTTTTAAAAAGATTTTAAATTTTTTCAAAAATTTAATTTTTTGTTTAAAGTGGTTAATTTATTTAACTATACTTATTTTATTAATGTGATGGGGTTTTTTTTTTATTTAATTGAGGTTTAGCTGTTCTTTTGGGGGGGTATAGATTCATAGCTTTGACAGCACTTGCTGTGAAAACTATGAATGAAAGATGGTGTGCTGCCATTGGCTCAAACTTAATCACGTGATCCCACAGCTCGCACGAATTAACTGTGTCTGTGGGATACGCACACACTGCACAGCTGCAGTCTTGAAACTAAAGTTCGTGCGAGCTCGGAAGGAAAAGGCAGGCGCGCAGTGAGATATCGCGGGGAAGCCTTACCCCCGCAGGAAGGCTCCGTCTTTAATTTCTGGGCCATTAAATTAAATAAATCTGACGATTTGTGGGCTGGCACCAGAAAAAATAACAATGAAACCTGTCAGATAGTCGTCAAAACCCAACTGGTTCACTAATGTCCTTCAGGGAAGGGAAGCTGCCGCCCTTACCCGGTCTGGTCTCCATGTGACTCCAGGCCCACACTGTGTGGTTGTCCTCAGGCCAACTAGGGATGGACAATAAATGTTGGCTTGCCAGTGTTGTCCACATCCCCAAAACAAATTGAAGAACAGGTGTCTGTTAAATCGATGAATTATTAAACAGGCCTCTATTAACCAAATGTGTTAATGTAAAATAGAATCTAATCGGGTCAGGGCTGCAGTCCAGCTGTGACCAGGGTCGGGGGGGGGGGGGGGGGGCAATTAAACACACTCTCCTCGTGCCAGCAGCGGACAGATGAAAACTGTAACATCAGGAGTGGTGATGGCATTTAGGCTTTTAATCCTGTAATTATTAATATTCATGAATTTAGAGGTGGGGGTTGTTCCTGAGCCTTGTTTCCTCCTCCCCCGACACTCAGTGCTTCCTGCAACTCTCAGTCCCTGCAGGCTTCTGGTGTCGAGATTTTTAAAGATATTGATGTTTGATGATTTCTACACAGGAACAGGAGGAAGACATTCGGCCCTTGAGCCTGTTAGATGCGGACCCCGACCGTACACCGTGGGACCCACGGAATGTGCCACAGCCTTGCTACTCCCCCAGCCAGTTACAGAGGCCTGGGACCAGATTAAACCTGGACGTGGACTGAGGTAGAATAATCATGGGGAGAGGCGTGAAGCAGCATTTAAACAGTCTCAGAGCTGGGATTACCTCCTCAATAATTCCCAGAATCATTCTTCTCTGTTTCAAGAATTGCACAGTGCCTGTGAGGGTGAGAGGCGTCCCTTTAACGGTGAGTGCGTGTGTGAACAGATTGTGGCGTGGACACCCCTCCCCCCCCTGGGGATTTGCTCTGACCGCCCAGTGTGGAGCTGCATTCTGCTGGTGAGAGAGCTGTGTGGCGGAATGCTGTCTCTGTACAGCTGGACCAGTCGCACTTCAGTGACTCACCCTCTCCTGGGACTGCATCAAACCAACGAGCCACAGACACCAGGGATCTGATTGCTGATCCTTCAGCTTCGCTGCCTGATCCTCCTGCCTTAACTCCGTTTCACTCCCCACAGGGAAATGAGGGGGTGAGAGGTTACATGCAGTTATCATTCACCCCACCCAGAGAGAGACTGAGAGATGCACAGAAGGAGAGAGGGACAGAGTGATTCAGAGGCTGTGCTCCTGAACATATGTCACTTTATTCAGACCTCTGGGGCAAAGGCCCATCTGCAGAGCTTGCGAGTTGGGTGTCACGTGACTCCTGATCAATTAGCTGAAGCACATCAGGTGGGGGCGATTGATAAGTTACCACAATGCGCAAGGTTAGGGAGTTGGAAATCCCCTGCAGAGAGTGTTGTTTTGTAGATCAGTCCACGGTGCAGCATAATGGTACATCTTCAGCCAGACTGGGCGATCCTGACACACAGCACCATGTGTGAGCAGTGTGTTAATGAACCACGACACTGCGTAATACAGAGGAGCAGTGACTCGGGACTTCCTGCTATATTTAGCTGTTGTGCTGAAACTTCTTCGCTGTCCCAGGGAGAGGAAGCAGCACTCAGTGTACAAGACAGCCGTATAGATTAGAACATCCAAGTTCAACCTCCCCTGCCCCATCAAAGCCCATCCCTCTGGGGTACCCTAATTCTCTCATTATAGCCAGCTGCGTTCTGAATGTTCCGAATGTTTTGTCCCTATTACCCTGGCTGGCAGATTATTCCAAACATTTCTCACTCTTTGAGTAAAGATACCAGCTTTAACTATAATATTTACTAATTTAAATTTATATTTTGTGATCCAACATAGATGGGAGTGCAGGGGGTATGGGCCATAAAATGGTAGCTGGGATTCTGGGTTTTGTACAAAGGGCCATTTATATAGCATCTTTCACCACCTCCAGACTTCCCAAAGCGCTTCACAGCCAATGAAGATCTTTTGAAGTGTAGTCACTGTTCTAATGTAGGAAACGCGGCTGCCAATTTGCGCACAGCAAGGTCCCACAAACAGGAATGTGATAATGACCAGATAATCTGTTTTGGTTGATTCAGGAATAAATATTACACAGGATATACGGCTCAGAAACAGGCCATTCGGCCGAACCAGTCCATGCCAGCGTTTATGCTCCACATGAGCCTCCTCCCGTCTTTACTCATCTAAATCTATCAGTATAACCCTCTATTCCCTTCTCCCTCATATGCTTGTCTAGCCTCCCCTTAAATGCATCGACACTATTCGCTTCAACCACTCCCTGTGGTAGCGAGTTCCACATTCTCACCACTCTTTGGGTAAAGAAGTTTCTTCTGAATTCCCTATTGGATTTCTTGGTGACTATCTTATATTGATGGCCTCTAGTTATGCTCTTCCCCACAAGTGGAAACATTCTCTCTGTATCCACTCTATCAAAACCTTTCATAATTTTAAAGACCTCACCCCTTCAGCCTTTTTTCACGAGAAAAGAGACCCAGCCTGTTCATCCTTTCCTGATATGTATACCCTCGCATTTCTGGAATCATCCTTGTAAATCTTCTCTGCAGCCTCTCCAGTGCCTCTATATCCTTTTTAGAATATGGCGACCAGAACTGTATCATAACTTCCCTACTTTTCAATTCTATCCCTCTAGTTTGCTTTTTTTATGATGCGGAGATGCCGGTGTTGGACTGGGGTGGACAAAAATGAGAAGTCGCACAACACCAGGTTATAGTCCAACAGTTTTATTTGAAATCACAAGCTTTCGGAGCGCTGCTCCTTCGTCAGGTAAAGTGAAGGAATACAAATCAACAAAGCATATATAGACAGAGAACAATGTGTAGCGTACAATGTCAGACGACGACAGTAAATCTTTCTGACTGCTCTCCATCACATCTCGGCAGAGATACAATCAGGCCAGTCAGGAAGGCATTACATCAGGAAGGCATTACATTTTTATGGCTTTGCTAACCTGTGTTGCAACTTTTAGTGATTTGTGTATTTGTACTCCGAGATCCCTTTGTTCCTCTACCCCACCTAGACTCGCACCCTCCAAGTGATAAGTGACCAATTTGCGCACAGCCCTGTTCTTCCTACCAAAATGTAATACCTCACACTGATCTGTGTTGAACTTCATTTGCCAGTTATATGCCCATTCTGCATGTTTATTAATGTGCTCCTGTAATTTGTTGCAGTCCCCCTCAGTATTAATATCCCCCCCCAATTTGGTGTCATCCGCAAATTTAGAAATTGTATTTTTGATTCCAAAGTCTAAATCGTTAATGTAAATTGTGAACAGCAGTGGTCCCAGCACTGATCCTTCTGGACCACCACTACCCACCTTCTGCCACTGTGAATAGCTACCCTTTACTCCTACTCTCTGCTTTCTGTCCTGAAGCCAGCCCGCAATCCATTCTGCTACTTATCCCCTGACTCCACATTCTCTGACCTTTGGCCAGGACATTGGGGAAAACTCCCCTGCTCTTCTTGTAATAGTGTCAGCTGTGGCTCAGTTGGTAGCACACTCGCCTCTGAGTCAGAAGGTTGTGGGTTCAAGTCCCACTCCAGAGACCCTCCGACAGTGTATCGCTTCCCTCAGTACTGCCCCTCTGATAGTGCATCACTCTCGCAGTATCGGTCTTCCGAAAGTTCGGCGCTCACTCAGTATTGACCCTCCGACAGTACGGCGCTCCCTCAGTATTGACCCTCCAACAGTGCGGCGCTCTCTCCGTACTGCCCCTCCGACAGTGCAGTGCTCCCTCAGTACTGCCTCTCTGACAGTGCGGCGCTCCCTCAGTACTGCCCCTCCGACAGTGCAGTGCTCCCTCAGTACTGCCCCTCCGACAGTGCAGCGCTCCCTCAGTACTGCCCCTCCGACAGTGCAGTGCTCCCTCAGTACTGCCTCTCTGACAGTGCGGCGCTCCCTCAGTACTGCCCCTCCGACAGTGCGGTGCTCCCTCAGTACTGCCCCTCCAACAGTGCAGTGCTCCCTCAGTACTGCCTCTCTGACAGTGCAGTGCTCCCTCAGTACTACGCTGGAGTGTTAGCCTGGATTATGTGCTCAAGTATCTGGAGTGTGCCAGGAAGTGAAGTTGAATCTGGACAAGATATGCAGGCCACAGTTGGAGTATTGTCTGCAGTTCTGGGCTCCCCATTATAGGAAGGGTTTGAGAGTCAGAGAAAGAGTGCAGTGAGGAACGTTATCACCATGGAAATCTCAGCACCCATGCAGCCCTGCAGTCCCTGGTACACACACTGCCAAACTGGAGATCCCTGTTCAATATTGTGCTGAATGGGCAATTTGAGTTTCCTGCTGCCCAGTGAGAGTGGGAATGATCTCCCAGAGCTGGTAAAGGCGCATCAGCAAAGAAGACCCAGCAGACCACACCATACACATGAGAGCCCACACCGCAGATCGAGCAAGCCATGGCAACAACGTGAAACGTCCCTGCGAGCTTGAAGTGATCTCTCTCGGACCGAACACCAGGGGTGATGGGCTCAATGAAGATTGAGGGGAGATACTGGAGTCTGCACTTAGGAAGTGAGACCTGCAACTAGACAAGCAATTCCCTTCACATTTCAATTAGATCAGAGCAACTTTTTAATGCATTTCTGTACCTTTAAGATTAGAGGGAGCACAATAATATCTGACACTAATTGCAGAGCTCAGACGGTGCTGGAATGTGAATGACATTGCACATTTAAATCGCGTCCTTTGACATTATCTGAAATGACGGTAAATCTGCCGGAAGACAGGACACGCGTTTAATATTTAATGTAAGATAACAAGAAATAATTACAGCCTGTCTTGGCCACTCTTTGTTTAACAGCTGCAAGGGGCAATTATGAAGATATTAGCATGGTCTAATATGCTGTTACAGTCAGAGTCTCTGCTTGGGAGTGGCCTGCGATCGCTCGACAAACTCTGATCTAATTAATTTATTCGAAGGAGGGTCTTTCAGAATCCCCAAGGATCCTATTTCTCATCTACATGCTGCCCTCGGCGACATCATCTGAAAATGTAACGTCAGGTTCCACATGTGCACTGACAACACCCAGCTCTACCCACCACCACCTCTCTCGACACCTCCACTGTCTCTAAATTGTCAGACTGCTTGTCTGACACCCAGTCCTAGATGAGCAGAAATTTCCTCCAATTAAATATTGGGAAGACCATTTTCTTCTTTCCCCGCCGCAAACTCCTTTCCCTAGCCACCGACTCCGTCCCTCTCCCTAACATCTGTCTGAGGTTGAACCACACTGTTCGCACCCTTGGTGTCATATTTGACCGTGAGCTGAGCTTCCGACCCCATATCCTCTCCATCACTAAGACCGCCTATTTCCACCTCCGTAACATCGCCCGTCTCTGCCCCTGCCTCAGCTCATCTGCTGCTAAAACCCTCATCCATTTTTACCTCCAGACTTGACTATTCCAATGCTCTCCTGGCCGGCCTCCCATCTTCGACTCTCCTTAAACTTGAGCCCATCCAGAACTCTGCTGCCCGTGTCCTAACTCACACCATCCCATTCACCCGCCACCCTTGTGCTCGCTGACCTACAGTGGCTCCCGGTCCGGCAATGACTCAATTCTAAAATTCTCATCCTTGTGTTCAAATCCCTCCGTGGCCTTGTCCCTCCCTATCTCTGTAATCTCCTCCAGCCCCACAACCCTCCGAGATCTCTGCGCTCCTCCAATTCTGGTCTCTTGCACATCCCCGATTTTCATCACTCCACCATTGCCTTCAGCTGCCTAGGCTCTAAGCTCTGGAATTCCCTCCCTAAACCTCTCCGCCTCTCTACCTGAGGATCTCTTACCCATTGGTACACACAGGCACTGTACCGTTCACCCATTGGAACGCACAGGCACTGTACCATTCACCCATAGGCCCTTGCCATCCATGAGCTTATCGTGGATGACTGCATCGATATCATGACCCTGACGAAAACTTGGTTGAGGGGTGATGACACCTTACCCTTAAATGAAGCCTCCTCACCTGGCTATACCTTCCACCACTTGCCCCGCTCAGACCTCCATGGTGGTGGTGTGGCTCTCATCACCAAATCACACCTTGGCCTGTCCTCCAGCAGTTTCTCCTTCTTTGAGCATCTCACCTTATTCCACTCTTCTCACCTCTCATTTAAAATTCTTGTTCTCTACCGCCCACCCAAGTACCATAAAAATTTTATTACTGAGATACCTTCACTGTTCTCCTTCCTCAGCCTCTGCACCGAACGATTTCTCATCCTCGGTAATTTCAACCTCTATCTCAATTCATTATGCTCTCTCTCTCCTCTGAGTTCACTAGCCTCCTATCCTCCCTTAATCTATCCCTCCATGTAAACTCCCCAACCCATATTCACGGCCACCCCCTCGACCTTGCCATCTCTCGTGGCCTCGCTACTCCCATCATGTCAATTGCAGATAAGGCCATCTCTGACCATTTCCTCGTATCGCTCTCCAGCCACATCCCCTTTCCAGCCACCCACCCACCCAACCCTACTTCCTTCTGTGTCCGCCCCTGGAATAAACTCTCTTACAACTGCACTTATGAAATCCCAACTGTCCAGCCTCTGGCCCTCCATTCACCATGACATTTCTGCAGCTACCAATCTGCTCAACCACACCCTCACCACTATCTTTGATGCCCTAGTCCCTACTAAAACAATTACCCTCTCTCACCCTGGCCATTCCCCCTGGTACGGCTCTCCTCTTCGCTCCCTTAAGTCCAAGGGATGCAGACTCGAACGGATATGGTGGACAACTGGTTTAGCCATTCACTGCCAGATCTGGCTGGACCACATAAAGCACTATCTGGGCCTGCTCTCGTCTGCCAAAATTGCTCACCATTCCATAATTATTCTGGAATGCAAAGATAAATCCCAGGCTCCTATTCTCTACTGCTAACCGTCTTCTCAAACCCCTCTCCCCTGTCTCCTCCACCCTCACCTCCGACAACAAGTGTGAGGAGCTCATGGACTTCTTTGTCTCCAAGATTGAGACCATCTGTTCAGCTGCCTCTGCCACTTCCCTTCCTTCCCCTAGCCCACTGGGCCAAACTTCCTCTAAGGTTACCCCCTGCCCTAGCCCTGAACTCACATCTTTCTCCAGTTTCTCTCCGATCTCCCCTCATGACCTCTCTGTGCTCATCTTGTCTATGAGACCCACCTCCTGCTCCCTTGACCCTATTCCCACCAAACTGCTGACCACCCAACTTCCTTTTCTGGCTCCCATGTTAGCTGATATTGTTAACGGTTCTCTCTCCTCAGGTACTGTCCCCCTCTCCCTCAAATCTGCTGTCATCACCCCTCTCAAAAAACCAAACCATGATCCCTCCGTCCTTGCAAACTACTGCCCCATCTCCAACCTATCTTTCCTCTCAAGTCCTTGAACGTGTTCTTGCCTCCCAAATCCGTGCCCATCTTTCCCGCAATTCTATGCTTGATTCCCTCCAATCACATTTCCGCCCTTGCCACAGTACCAAAACGGCTCTCATCAAAGTCACAAATGACATCCTTTATGACTGTGACAAAGGTAAACTATCCCTCCTTGTCCTTTTTGACTTGTCTGCAGCCTTTGACACAGTTGACCACTCCATCCTTCTCCAATGCCTCTCCACTGTCGTCCAGCTGGGTGGAACTACACTCGCCTGGTTCCATTCTTATCTATAATTGTAACCAGAGAATCACCTGCAACGGCTTCTCTTCCCGCTCCCGCATCGTTACCTCTGGTGTCCCCCTAAGGATCTATCCTTGGCCCCCTCCTATTTCTCATCTACATGTTGCCCCTTGGCGACATCATCCGAAAACACAGCGTCAGTTTCCACATGTACGCTGTCGACACCCAGCTCAACCTCACTACTTCTTCTCTCGACCCCTCCACGGTGACTAAATTGTCAGACTGCTTTTCCGACATACAGTTCTGGATGAGCAAACATTTTCTCCAATTAAATATTGGGAAGACCGAAGCCATTGTTTTCGGTTCCCGCCACAAACTCCGTTCCCTAGCCACTGACTCCATCCCTCTCCCTAACATCTGAGGCTGAACCACACTGTTCGCAACCTTGGTGTCATATTTGACCCTGAAATGAGCTTCTGACCACATACCCGCAGCATAACCAAGACCGCCTACTTCCGAAACCTCTGTAACATCGCCCGTCTCCGCCCTTGCCTCAGCTCATCCGCTGCTGAAACCCTCATCCATGCCTTTGTTACCTCTAGACTTGACTATTCCAACGCACTCCTGGCTGGCCTCCCACATTCCACCCTACGTAAACTTGAGGTCATCCAAAACTCGGCTGCCTGTGTCCTAACTCGCACCAAGTCCCGTTCGTCCATCACTCCTGTGCTCGCTGACTTACATTGGCTCCCGGTTAAGCAGCGACTTAATTTCAAAATTCTCATCCATGTTTTCAAATCCCTCCATGGCCTCGCCCCTTCCTATCTCTAATCTTCAGCCCCACAACCCCCCCAAGATATTTGTGCTCCTCTAATTCTGCCCTCTTGAGGATCCCTGATTATAATCGCTCAACCATTGGTGGCCGTGCCTTCTACTGCCTAGGCCCTAAGCTCTGGAATTCCCTGCCTAAACCTGTCTGCCTCGCTACCTCTCTTTCCTCCTTTAAGACGCTCCTTAAAACCTACCTCTTTGACCAAGCTTTTGGTCACCTGCCCTAATTTATCCTTTTGTGGATCAGTGTCAAACTTTTTTTCTGTCTTAAAATACTCCTGTGAAGCGCCTTGGGTCTTTTACGTTAAAGGCGCTACATAAGTACAAGTTGTTGTTGTTGGTACGCACAGGCACTGTACCGTTCACCCATTGGTACACACAGGCACTGTACCGTTCACCCATTGGTACACACAGGCACTGTACCGTTCACCCATTGGTACACACAGGCACTGTACCGTTCACCCATTGGTACACACAGGCACTGTACCGTTCACCCATTGGTACACACAGGCACTGTACCGTTCACCCATTGGTACACACAGGCACTGTACCGTTCACCCATTGGTACGCACAGGCACTGTACCGTTCACCCATTGGTGCAGGAGCTGATCGCTAGTTTGCAGTCTGATTGATGAGAAGTGCCTGGTTGCTCCAAGTTGCAGGACTGTTACTTGGGATATGCTCAGGTTCTACAGTGAACCGAGTCCTGTGCCAATAAGCTCTGTTCAAAATCTTGGTTCCGCCTTCCCCTGAACATTGAAATAATCAGCAGCAGCTCCTGACCTGTAAGAGCTGTGCTTTCATTTAAATGAATGACACTTGTAGCCAAGACCTGAATCCTCCTTCCACCTCTACATCACGCACTTCGCTCCAATATCAGCTCTCTGCCCAATTATTTTTATTTCCGTACAAGTCATCAGCCATTGAAGCAGTTTCTGTTCGGATGTGATTTCCCTGTAGTTTGTCCAGCCTCTCCCAGTGGAATGCCTTTTACATACAGACTGCAGCAAGGTGCCGGGCAGGAGCTGGGCATAGATGGTGCTGTTCCCAAATCCAATCTCTCAACGCTCAAACTGTCAACCCTACTCCAACCGCTAGCTCAGGTCAACACTCCATAATTCCAGACCTTATCCAATGTTGAAAGATTACGTTTTACTCGTGCATCGCAGCGTGTGTTCAGGGTTTAATACAGACCTCCCACCCCAGTGCTGTCGAACTCACACTTCTTTGATGAAGTCATGGAGAGGGTTGATGAAGGTAGTGCGGTTGATGTATATATGGACTTTCAAAAGGTATTTGATAACGTGCCACATAATAGACTTGTTAGCAAAATTGGGATTAAAGGGGCAGTGTCAGTGCAGATACAAAATTGGCTAAGGGACAGAAAGCAGAGAGTAGTGGTGAACGGTTGTTTTTCAGACTGGAGGGAAGTATACAGTGGCGTTCCCCAGGGGTCAGTATTAGGACCACTGCTCTTTGATATATATTAATGACCTGGACTTATGTATACAGGGTAGAATTTCAAAGTTTGACATGAAACTCAGAAATGTAGTAAACAATGAGGAGGATAGTAACAGACTTCAGGAGGACATAGACAGGAAAAATGGGAGATGAAATTTAATGCAAAGAAGTGTGAAGTGATTCATTTTGGAAGGAAGAATGAGGAGTGGCATTATAAACTAAATGGTACAATTTTAAAGGGGGCGGAGGAAGAGAGAGTTGATAAGGCTGTTAAAAAGGCATACATGATACTTGGTTTTATAAATAGTGACAGAGTACAACAACAACTTGCATTTATATAGTGCCTTTAACGTAGTAAAATGTCCTAAGGCGCTTCAGAGGAGCGTAATCAGACAACATTTGACACCGAGCCACATAAGGAGATATTGGGACAAGTATATAATGTTTTTTCTTGAACAGGTATATAATGTTTCTTCTTGAAGTCGGAATTCCCGCTGTTTTTCCTCTCTGTTCAGACTTTCCTGAGAGTGCCAAGGACCCACTAACTGCTCGTTCCCCCCCAGTCCTGTCTCGGGGACATTGGGCTCTTGACAAGTAGGAGCCCCCAGTCTCCCAGTCCCCCAGTCCCAGAGAGCCCCAGTTCTCTGCCATCCCCCAGACCCTGTCCCACCGTCCTTCAGATCCCGCTCTCCCCCGCCCCCCCCCCCCCGGTCTCCCTGGCCCCTCCAGATCCCGCTCTCCCCCCCCCCCCCACCCCCCCCCTGGTCTCCCCGGCCCCCGGTCTCCCTGGCCCCTCCAGATCCCGCTCCCCCCCCCCCCCGCCCCCCCAGTCTCCCCGCCCCCGGTCTCCCTGGCCCCTCCAGTTCCCGCTTCCCCCCTCCCCCAGTCTCCCCGGCCCCCGGTCTCCCTGGCCCCTCCAGATCCCGCTCCCCCCCCCCCCCCGCCCCCCCAGTCTCCCCGGCCCCGGTCTCCCTGGCCCCTCCAGTTCCCGCTTCCCCCCTCCCCCAGTCTCCCCGGCCCCTCCAGATCCCGCTTCCCCCCTCCCCCAGTCTCCCCGGCCCCCGGTCTCCCTGGCCCCTCCAGATCCCGCTCCCCCCCCCCCCCCGCCCCCCCAGTCTCCCCGGCCCCCGGTCTCCCTGGCCCCTCCAGATCCCGCTCCCCCCCCCCGCCCCCCAGTCTCCCCGGCCCCCGGTCTCCCTGGCCCCTCCAGATCCCGCTCCCCCCCCCCCGCCCCCCCAGTCTCCCCGGCCCCCGGTCTCCCTGGCCCCTCCAGTTCCCGCTTCCCCCCTCCCCCAGTCTCCCCGGCCCCCGGTCTCCCTGGCCCCTCCAATTCCCGCTTCTCCCGCCTCCCCGGTCTCCCTGGTCCCTCCAGTTCCCGCTTCTCCCCTCCCCCCCCCCCCCCCCCCCCCCCCCCCGCCCAGTCTCCCCGACCCCCGGTCTCCCTGGTCCCTCCATTACCCGCTCCGCCCCCCCCCCCCCCCCCCCCCAGGGTCTCCCTGGCCCCTCCAGTCCCCCATCCCCCCCCCTTGCTCCCCCAGTTCCCCCGCTGTCCCCAGTCCCGCTGTCCCCAGTCCCCCAACCTCAGGTCCCCAGCTCCCCAGTCCCGACAGAAACAAGTCACAAATGCAAAAACTCGACTGATTCTGACCAGCCCGGTCTCGCAGTCTCTCTCCCCACTCCCCGTCCCTCAGTCTCCCCGGGCCCCCAAATCCACAGTCCCCCAGTACCCCCTCATTTCCCCAGTCCCCTCCCATCCCCAAGTACCGCAGTTCCTCCTCCAGCCCCCCAGCTCGTTCAGGAGCAAGTCACGAATGCAAAAACTCGACTGGTTCTGAAATTGCAAAAGGCCATCATGTAGCAAGTAGTGTGTGCATGAATATTTAATTAGCAGAGCAATGTTGTGAGCCATGAACATCTGCCACAAAACTTCAGAGACTTCGGCACTGCTCAGACTGGCAGAAGTGTAACATGGAATAAACACACAGGTAAACGCTGCCTGACACCCCTCTGATACATCCCTTACTATAACACTTAAATACCCCTCACTGTAACACTGATACACCCCACACCCCTCACTGTAACACACTGATATACCCCACACCCCTCACTGTAACACTGATACACCCCACACCCCTCACTGTAAAACTGATATACCCCACACCCCTCACTGTAACACTCTCTGATAGACCCCACACCCCTTACCATAACATTCTCTGATATACCCCACACCCCTCACTGTAACATGGGTAGAAAGAGGGATGAGGTGCTGCAACAAGAATTTAGGGAGCTAGGTAGCAGATTAAAAAGCAGGACCTCAAAGGTTGGAATCTCTGGATTACTCCCGGTGCCACGTGCTAGTGAGTATAGGAATAGGAGGATAGAGCAGATAAATGCGTGGCTAAAGAGTTGGTGCAGGAGGGAGGGCTTTAGTTTCCTGGATCACTGGATCTGCTTCTGGGGAAGGTGGGACCTGTACAAGTCGGACGGGTTGCACCTGAACCGGAACGGGACCAACATCCTTGCGGGGAGGTTTGCTAGTACTGTTGGGGGGGAGGGGGGTTTAAATTAACTTGGTAGGGGGATGGGATACGGAGTGGAGCTATAGTCGGGGGTGATGCACAGCCAAATATAGAGGAAAAAACAAGTCAGCCTGGAAGGCAGAGCAAATATGTAACGGCACAAGGGAGTATGGCAAGGCTGGATGGCATTTATTTTAATGCAAGGAGTCTTGCGAGTAAGGCAGATGAATTGAAGGTGTTGATGAACACATGGGAGTATGATATTGTTGCTATCACAGAGACATGGTTGAGGGAGGGGCAGGACTGGCAGCTCAATATTCCGGGGTATAGAATCTTCAGGCGAGACAGAGGGGGGTGTAAAAGAAGAGGGGGTGTTGCAATATTAATCAAGGAGTCAATTACTGCTGTAAGGAGGGATGATATCTTAGCAGGTTCCTCTAATGAGGCCATACGGGTAGAACTTAAAAACAAAAAGGGGGCAAGCACTTTGCTGGGAGTGTACTATAGGCCCCCAAACAGTCAGGGGGAGATAGAGGAACAGATATGTAGGCAAATCTCAGAGAAGTGTAGAAATAATAGGGTAATAATAGTAGGGGATTTCAACTTCCCCAATATTAACTGGGATAGTCAGAGTGTGAAAGGCTTAGAGGGTGCGGAATTCTTAAAGTGCATCCAGGAGAGCTTTTTGAGCCAGCATGTAGAAAGTCCTACTGGACCTAATTCTAGGGAATGTAGCAGGACAAGTGGTAGAAATGTCAGTAGGAGAGCATTTTGGTGACAGTGAACATAATTTGGTGAGATTTAAGGTAGTCATGGAAAAGGACAAAGATGGACCGGAAATAAAGGT
Organism: Squalus acanthias; assembly: GCA_030390025.1. Lineage (NCBI taxonomy): Eukaryota > Metazoa > Chordata > Chondrichthyes > Squaliformes > Squalidae > Squalus > Squalus acanthias. The sequence goes on along the minus strand of CM059430.1, from coordinate 26,121,001 downwards.
TCTAAATTGGGGGAAGGCTGATTTTAATATGATAAGGCAGGATCTGGCCAAAGTGGACTGGGATCAGCTACTTGTTGGAAAATCCACATCAGAGCAGTGGGAGTCTTTCAGAAAGGAAATAAAGAGAGTACAACGCCAACATGTTCCCGTAAAGGTCAAGGGTAGGACCAACAAACCCAGGGAACCCTGGATGTCAAGGGATATACAAGAATGGATGAGGGAAAAAAAGGGAGGCTTTTGGCAGATACAAAAGGACTAAAAACAGTGGAAGCCCAAGAGGAGTATAGAAAGTGCAGGGAGGTACTTAAAAAAGAAATTAGGAGAGCGAAGAGGGGGCATGAAAAAACACTGGCGAGCAAAATAAAGGAAAATCCCAAGGTATTTTATAAGTATATTAAGGGCAAGAGGAAAACCGGGGAAAGAGTAGGGCCCATTAGGGACCAAAGTGGCAATCTTTGTGTAGAGCCGGAAGATGTAGGTTTGGTTTTAAATGAATATTTTGCATCTGTGTTCACTATGGAGAAGAACGATGTAGGCATAGAAATCAGGCATGGGGATTGTGATATACTTGAACAAATTAGTATTGAGAGGGAGGAGGTACTAACGGTTTTAGCAGGCTTAAAAGTGGATAAATCCCCAGGCCCAGACGAGATGTACCCCAGGCTGCTGTATGAGGCAAGGGAGGAGGGAATACACAATGAATGGTAGGACCCGAGGAAGGACAGAGGATCAGAGGGACCTTGGTGTGCATGTACATAGATCCCTGAAGGCAGCAGGACAGGTAGATAAGGCAGTTAAAAAGGCATATGGGATACTTGCCTTCATTAGCCGAGGCATAGAATATAAGAGCAGGGCGGTTATGATGGAGCTGTACAAAACGCTAGTTAGGCCACAGCTGGAATATTGTGTGCAGTTCTGGTCGCCACACTATAGGAAGGATGTGATTGCATTGGAGAGGGTGCAGAGGAGATTCACCAGGATGTTACCTGGGCTGGAGCGCTTCAGCTATGAAGAGAGACTGGACAGGCTGGGGTTGTTTTCCTTAGAGCAAAGAAGGCTGAGGGGGGAGCTGATTGAGGTGTACAAAATTATGAGGGGCATAGATAGGGTAGATAGAAAGGAACTTTTCCCCTTAGTAGAGGGGTCAATAACCAGGGGGCATAGTTTCAAGGTAAGGGGCAGGAGGTTTCGAGGGGATTTGAGGAAAAACTTTTTCACCCAGAGGGTGGTTGGAATCTGGAACTCACTGCCTGAAAGGGTGGTAGAGACAGGAACCCTCACAACATTCAAGAAGCATTTAGATGAGCACTTGAAACGCCATAGCATACAAGGCTACGGACCAAGTGCTGGAAAATGGGATTAGAATAGACAGGGCTTGATGGCCGGCGCGGACACGATGGGCCGAAGGGCCTCTTTCTGTGCTGTATAACTCTATGACTCTATAACACTGATGCACCCCACACCCCTCACTGTAACACTGATATACCCCACACCTCTCACTGTAACACTCTGAATATACCACACACCACTCACTGTAACAGTCTGATATACCCCACACCCTTCACTGTAACATTGATACACCCCTCACTAGAACACTTAAATACCCCACACCCCTCACTGTAACACTGACATACCCCGCACCCCTCACTGTAACACTGATGTACCCTGCACCCCTCACTGTAACACTGATACACCCCACAGCCCTCACTGTAACGCTGATATACCCCACACCCCTCACTGTAACACTGATATACCCCACAGCCCTCACTAGAACACTCTCTGATATACCCCACACCCCTCACTATAACACTCTCTGATATACCCCACACCCCTCACTGTAACACTGATACACCCACACCCCTCACTGTAACACTGATACACCCCACACCCCTCACTGTAACACTGATATACCCCACACCCATCAATGTAACACTGATATACCCCACACCCTTCACTAGAACAGACTGATATACCGCAAACCTCTCACTGTAACACCCACACCCCTTACTGTAACACTCTGCTACACCCCACACCCCTCACTGTAACACTTAAATACCCCACACCCCTTACTGTAACACTTAAATACCCTGATGCGGAGATGCCGGTGTTGGACTGGGGTGGACAAAAGTGAGAAGTCGCACAACACCAGGTTATAGTCCAACAGTTTTATTTGAAATCACAAGCTTTCGGAGCTGCTGCTCCTTCGTCAGGTGAAGTGAAGGAATACGAATCAGCAAAGCATATATAGACAGAGAACAATGCCTGTGCAGCGAACAATGTCAGACGACTACAGTTAATCTTTCTGACTGCCTTTTATCACACCTTTTCTCTGCCAAGGTGTGATAAAAGGCAGTCAGAAAGATTAACTGTAGTCGTCTGACATTGTACGCCGCACAGGCATTGTTCTCTGTCTACATATGCTTTGCCGATTCGTATTCCTTCACTTCATCTGACGAAGGAGCAGCAGCTCCGAAAGCTTGTGATTTCAAATAAAACTGTTATAACCTGGTGTTGTGCGACTTCTCACTTAAATACCCCACACTCCTCACTGTAACACTTTGATATACCCCACACCCCTCACTAGAACATACTGATATACCCCACACCCCTCACTATAACACTCTGATATACCCCTCACTGTAACACTGATTTACCCCACACCCCTCACTGTAACACTGATATACCCCACACCTCTCACGAGAACACATTGATATACCCCACACTCCTCACTAGAACACACTGATACACCCCTCACTGTAACACTGATATACCCCCCACCCCCCACTGTAACTCTAATACACCCCACACCCCTCACTGTAACACTGATATACCCCACAGCCCTCACTAGAACACTCTCTGATATACCCCACACCCCTCACTGTAACACTGATATACGCCACACCCCTCACTGTAACACTCTCTAATATACCCTACACCCCTCACTGTAACACTGATATACGCCACGCCCCTCACTGTAACACTCTGATATACCCCACACCCCTCACTGTAACACTCTGATATGGTGAATGGACAAGATGGCTCCTGCGCTGGCAGTTCCTGACTGAGCTGCTCTTCTCTTCAACTATATCCTTGGTCATCCATTGCCATCCTTTGCCCTTTCTTCACCCAATCTCCTCTCTTCAATTGCTTAAGATACCATGGCTCTGATATTGAAGGCATTTCAGCCCAAACGACAAGTTCAAACGACAAGTTCAAAGCTCCCCCTGCAGAGTCCACTGCCCATCCCCCGGCGTGTCTTTGTTTTCACTGAGCTCTTCAACTGCTGGAACTCTGCTGAAACTTGACTTCCATCACCTGGATTCCTCGCAGACAGGACTTCGCTGACTCCATGGTTTGACTCAGTGGCTGTGGCGCTGCTTTGTTTTTCAGTCACTTCAAGTCTTAAGCTGCGGAATTCTTCTGTCAAATTAGTTTCCAATCTTCTGGACTTCTCCAGACATCGAGACTATATAAAAGCAAAATACTGCGGATGCTGGAAATCTGAAAGAAGAGAAAATGCTGGAAATACTCAGCAGGTCAGGCAGCACCTGTGGAGAGAGAAACAGAGTTAACGTTTCAGGTCAATGACTCTTCGGCAGTTCTGATGAAAGGTCATCGACCTGAAACGTTAACTGATTCTCTCCCTACAGATGCTGCCTGACCTGCTGAGTATTTCCAGCATTTTCTCTCTCTATTTTATCGAGACTATATTTCTGCTTTGAACTACATTGGATGACACTACGTTTCTTACAGTGTCAGACTAACTGCTTTGTCTCTGTTTCTGAACTGTGTCTGCTGAACTGGTTCTACTGGTTTTTCAGCTCCACTTGCTGTCTGGTGACTCGTTTTATTGGTTTTCAGCTTTGCTGGTCACTGGTTTATGGTTTTATTTTTTCTCCGCCGCTTTGATCTACGGTGACCTCCAACTTGCGTCAATTACTCCATCATCTTTCTGCATCGCTACTGACGCTCATTCCTACAGCAACAACCTCCATCCTCGAACTCTCTACCCTTCAAATAGCTTCTGGACTTCACTCACCTGCTTTGGACAGCGGTTCTTTGATGCTCCGTAATGGCCCCATCCTGCTCAGGTAGAAAGATAGAAACATAGGAGCAGGAGTAGGCCATTCGCCCCTTTCGAGCCTGCTCCACCATTCAATATGATCATGGCTGATCCTCTATCTCAATACCATATTCCTGCTCTCTCCCCATACCCCTTGACGCCTTTTGCGTCTAGAAATCTATCTATCTCCTTCTTAAATATATTCAGTGACTTGGCCTCCTCAGCCTTCTGTGGTAGAGAATTCCACAGGTTCACCACCCTCTGAGTGAAGAAATTTCTCCTCATCTCAGTCCTAAATGACCTACCCCATATCCTGAGACTGTGACCCCCCCAGCCAGGGGAAACATCCTCCCTGCATCCAGTCTGTCTCGCCCTGTCAGAATTTTATACGTTTCAATGAGATCCCTCTAATTCTTCAAAACTCTAGTGAATACAGGCCTAGTCGGCCCAATCTCTCCTCATACGACAGTCCTGCCATCCCAGGAATCAGTCTGGTGAACCTTCGCTGCACTCCCTCTATGGCAAGTATATCCTTTCTTAGGTAAGGAGACCAAAACTGCACACAGTACTCCAGGTGTGGTCTCACCAAGGCCCTGTATAACTGTAGTAAGACATCCTTGCTCCTGTACTCAAATCCTCTTGCAATGAAGGCCAACTTACCATTTGCCTTCCTAACTGCTTGCTGCAGCTGCATGTTTGCTTTCAGTGACTGGTGTACAAGGACACCCAGGTCCCTTTGTACATCAACATTTCCCAATCTATCACCATTTAAATAATACTCTGCCTTTCTGTTTTTCCTACCGAAGTGGATAACTTCACATTTATCCACGTTGTACTGCATCTGCCATGTATTTGCCCACTCACTCAACTTGTCTAAATCGCCTTGAAGCCTCTTTGCATCGTCCTCACAACTCACAATCCCACCTAGTTTCGTGTCATCAGCAAACTTGGAAATATTACATTTGGTTCCTTCATCCAAATCATTGATATATATTGTGAATAGCTGGGGCCCAAGCACTGATCCCTGCGGTATCCCACTAGTCACCGCCTGCCACCCCGAAAAAGACCCATTTATTCCTACTCTCTGTTTCCTGTCTGTTAACCAATTTTCAATCCATTGCCAGTATATTACCCCCAATCCCATGTGCTTTAATTTTGCACACTAACCTCTTATGTGGGACTTCATCAAAGGCCTTCTGAAAGTCCAAATACACCACATCCACTGGTTCTCCCTTATCTATTCTACCAGTTACATCCTCAAAAAACTCCAGTAGGTTTGTCAAACACGATTTCCCTTTCATAAATCCATGTTGACTTTGTCTAATCCCGTTGATATTTTCTAAGTGTCCTGTTATCACATCCTTTATAATAAACTCTAGCATTTTCCCTACTACTGATGTTAGGCTTACTGGTCTGTAGTTCACTGTTTCTCTCTCCCTCCTTTTTTAAGAACATAAGAACATAAGAAATAGGAGCAGGAGTAGGCCATTCGGCCCTTCAAGCCTGCTCTGCCATTCAATGAGATCATGGTTGATCTTCTGCCTCAACTCCATTCACCGGCCCTATCGCCATATCCCTTGATGCCCTTACTAGTCGGAAATCTATCGACTTCTGTTTTGAATATACCCAATGACTGAGCCTCCACAGCCCTCTGGGGTAGAGAATTCCAAAGATTCACCACCCTCTGTGTGAAGAAATTTCTTCTCATCTCAGTCCTGAATGGCCTGCCCTTTATCCTGAGGCTGTGGCCCCTGGTTCTAGACTCCCCAGCCAAGGGAAACATTCTCCCAGCATCCATCCTATCAAGCCCTGTAATAATTTTGTATGCTTCAATGAGATCCCCTCTCATTCTTCTGAATTCAAGAGAATACAGGCCTAGTTTACTCAATCTCTTCTCATACGACAGTCCTACCATCCCAGGAATCAATCTCGTGAACCTTCGTTGCACTCCCTCTATGGCAAGTATATCCTTCCTTAGGTAAGGAGACCGAAATTGTACACAGTACTCCAGGTGTGGTCTCACCAAGGCCCTATATAATTGGAGTAAGACTTCTTTACTCCTGCACTCAAATCCTCTTGTAATGAAGGCCAGCATACCATTTGCCTTCCTAATGGCTTGCTGCACCTGCACATTCACTTTCAGTGACTCATGTACAAGGACACCCAGGACCCTTTGAGCATCTGCATTCCCCAATCTTTCACCATTTGGGAAATACTCTGCCTTTCTGTTTTTTCTACCAAAGTGGATAACTTCACATTTATCCACATTATATTCCATCTGCCATGTTCTCGCCCACTCACTGAGCCTGTCGAGATCCCCTTGAAGCCTCTTCACACCCTCTTCGCAACTGACACTGCCACCTAGCTTTGTATCATCAGCAAATTTGGAAATGTTACATTTAGTCCCCTCATCCAAATCATTGATATAGATTGTGAATAGCTGGGGCCCAAGCACTGATCCTCGCAGTACCCCACTAGTCACAGCCTGCCATCCTGAAAAGACCCGTTTATCCCTACTCTTTGTTTTCTGTCTGTTAACCAATTCTCAACCCATGCTGGTATATTACCCCCAATTCCATGTGCCCTAATTTTGTTCACCAACCTCTTGTGTGGGACCTTATCGAAGGCCTTCTGAAAAAAAATCCAAATCCACCACATCTACCGGTTCCCCTTTGTCTACTCCACTAGTTACATCCTCAAAGAACTCCAATAGGTTTGTCAAACAGGATTTCCGTTCATAAATCCATGTTGACTCTGCCCAATCTTACTATTAGTTTCTAAGTGCCCAGTTATTGCATCCTTTATAATAGATTCCAGCATTTTCCCAACTACTAACAGGTCTGTAGTTCCCCGTTTTCTCTCTCCCTCCTTTCTTAAATAACTATCCTCCAATCTGCAGGAACTGTTCCAGAACCTATAGAATTTTGGAAGATGACAACCAATGTGTCCACTATCCCAATGACCACCTCTTTCAAAACCCTAGGATGTAGGTCATCTGGTCCTTGGGATTTATCGACTTTTAGTCCCATTAATTTTGCGAGTACTGTTTTTTTACTAATAATAATTTCTTTACGTTCCTCATTCTCGCCACACCCTTGGTTTTCTCGTATTTCTGGGAGGTTTTTTGTATCTTCCTCTGTGAAGACAGAAACAAAGTATTTATTTAATTTCTCTGCCTTTCCTCATTCCCCATTATAAATTCTCCCGTTTCTGACTGTAAAGGACCTACATTTACCTAAATAGTGGGGTTACATTTGCCACCCTCCAATCTGCAGGAACTGTTCCATAATCTATAGAATTTTGGAAGATGACAACCAATGCATCCACTATTTCCATGGCTACCTCTTTTAGTACTCTGGGATGCAAATTATCAGGCCCTGGGGATTTATCAGCTTTCAGTCCCATTAATTTCTCCAGCACTATTTTTTTACTAATACTAATTTCCTTTAATTCCTCCTTTTCACTAGACCCTTGGTTCCTTAGCATTTCTGGGAAGTTATTTGTGTCCTGTTCCGTGAAGACAGAACCAAAGTATTTGTTTAATTGCTCTGCCATTTCCTTGTTCCCCATTATAAATTCTCCTGTTTCTGACTGTAAGGGACCTACATTTGTCTTCACTAATCTTTTTCTTTTTACATACTTGTAGAAGCTTTTACAGTCCGCTTTTATGTTCCTTGCAAGTTTACTCTCATATTCTATTTTTCCCCTCTTAATCTCTTGGTCCTTTTTTGCTGAATTCTAAACTGCTCCCAATCCTCAGGCTTGCTACTTTTTCTGGCAACTTTATATGACTCCTCTTTGGATCTAATACTATCCTTAATTTCTATATAAATACAAGTTGTTGTTGTTGTTGATATACCCCATAGCCCTCACTGTAACACTCTGATATACCCCACACACCTCACTCTCAGAAAACCCTGATTTACCCCTCACATTGCTAATTCTCCCTCTGCTGGTACAGTGAATATTGCAGCACTGTTGTAAGAAATCTGAAAGGCTGCACACCCTATCACTTTTTTTTAATTCGTTCATGGGATCTGGGCGTCGCTGGCAAGGCCAGCATTTATTGTCCATCCCTAATTGCCCTCGAGAAGGTGGTGGTGAGCCGCTTTCTTGAACTGCTGCAGTCCGTGTGGTGAAGGTACTCCCACAGTGCTGTTAGGGAGGGATTTCCAGTATTTTGACCCAGCAACGATGAAGGATCGGCCGATATATTTCCAAGTCAGGATGGTGTGTGACTTAGAGGGGAATTTGGAGGTGGTGCTGTTCCCATGTGCCTGCTGCCCTTGTCCTAATTGGCGGTAGAAGTCGCGGGTTTGGGAGGTGCTGACAAAGAAGCCTTGGCGAGTTGCTGCAGTGCATCTTGTAGATGGTGCACACTGCAGCCACGGTACGCCGATGGTGGAGGGAGTGAATGTTTAAAGGTGGTGGATGGGGTGCCAATCAAGCGGGCTGCTTTGTCCTGGATGGTGTCGAGCTTCTTGAGTGTTATTGGATTCATCCAGGCAAGTGGAGAGTATTCCATCACACTCCTTACTTGTGCCTTGTAGACGGTGGAAAGGCTTTGGGGAGTCAGGAGGTGAGACACTCGCCGCAGAATACCTAGCCTCTGACCTGCTCTTGTTGCCACAGTATTTATGTGGCTGGTCCAGTTAAGTTTCTGGTCAATGGTGACCCCCAGGATGTTGATAGTGGGGGATTCGGTGATGGTAACGCCGTTGAATGTCATGGGGAGGTGGTTAGACTCTCGCTTGTTGGAGATAGTCATTGCCTGGCACTTGTGTGGCATGTATGTTACCAGCCTGAATGTCTTTCAGGTCTTGTTGCATGCGGGCATGGACTACTTCATTATCTGAGGCGTTGTGAATGGCGCTGAACACTGTGCGGTCATCGGTGGACATCCCCATTTCTGACCTTATGTTGGAGGGAAGGTCATTGATGAAGCAGCTGAAGATGGTTGGGCCGAGGACACTGCCCTGAGGAACTCCTGCAGCGATGTCCTGGGGCTGTGATGATTGACCTCCAACCACCACAACCATCTTTTGTGCTAGGTATGACTCCAGCCAGTGGAGAGTTTTCCCCCCGATTCTCATTGACTTCAGTTTTACTGGGGCTTCTTGATGCCACACTTGGTCAAATGCTGCCTTGATGTCAAGGGCAGTCACTCTCATCTCACCTCTGAAATTCAGCTCCTTTGCCCATGTTTGGACCAAGGCTGTAATGAGGTCTGGAGCCGAGTGGTCTTGGCGGAACCCAAACTGGGCACCAATGAGCAGGTTGTTGGTGAGTAAGTGCTGCTTGATAGCACTGTCGACGACATCTTCCATCACTTTGCTGATGATTGAGAATAGACTGATGGGGCGGTAATTGGCCGGATTGGATTTGTCCTGCTTTTTGTGGACAGGACATACCTGGGCAGTTTTCCACATTGCCGGATAGATGCCACTGGAATAACTTGGCTAGAGGCTCGGCTAGTTCTGGAGCACAAGTCTTCAGCACGATAGCCGGGATGTTGTCAGGGCCCATAGCCTTTGCTGTATCCAGTGCGCTCAGCCGTTCCTTGATAGCACATGGAGTGAATCGAATTGACTGAAAACTGGCTTCTGTGGTGGTGGGGACCTCAGGAGGAGGCCGATATGGATCATCCACTCGGCACTTCTGGCTGAAGATGGTTGCAAACGCTTCAGCCTTGTCTTTTGCACTCACGTGCTGGCTTCCACCATCATTGAGGATGGGGATATTCTTGGACCCTCCTCCTCCCATTAGTTGTTTAATGGTCCACCACCATTCACGACTGGATGTGGCAGGACTGCAGAGCTTTGATCTGATCCATTGATTGTGGGATCGCTTAGCCCTGTCTATAGCATGCTGCTTCCGCTTTTTAGCATGCATGTAGTCCTGTGTTGTAGCTTCCCCAAGTTGGCACTTCATTTTTCGGTACGCCTAGTGCTGCTCATGGCATGCTCTTCTACACTCCTTATTGAACCAGGGTTGGTCCCCTGGTTTAATGATAATGATAGAGTGAGGGATATGCCGGGCCATGAGGTTACAGATTGTGGTGGAATACAATTCCGCTGCTGCTGATGGCCCACAGCGCCTCGTGGATGCCCAGTTTTGAGCTGCTAGATCTGTTCTGAATCTATCCCATTTAGCACGGTGGTAGTGCCACACAACACGATGGAGGGTGTCCTCAGTGTGAAGACGGGACTTCGTCTCCACAATGACTGTGCGGTGGTCACTGCTACCAATGCTGTCATGGACAGATGCATCTGCAACAGGTAGATTGGTGAGGATGTGGTCAAGTCGGTTTTTCCCTCGTGTTGTTTCTCTCACCACCCTATCACTGCTGCGGGTTGTGTGATTGGCAGTGTTTGACGGGGGTGATTTGGAAATTGAAGGGGAGTGGTGAAAATATGGCATGGGGTCGGGCTCGTATTCTGATGAGTTTGCTGTTGTGGGGTAGGTGACCTTTCCCTGACAGTAGATGTCTGTCCCGCGGAAGCTAGCAGTATCACACTGTCTGTGGGACCTTTCCCAGCTCCAGAGCCAGAGCTGTGGTTTGTGTCCTGACCAACCGACCCATCAGGTTGGGTCTGTGAATGTCACTGGCCTGAAATACCTGACACTACACCTGGGGAATGTATCAGATCTCAGACACCGCCATGAAGACTTTTGCTGGAATGTAGAGTGGTACTGTACATCAGAACATAAGGACGTAGGAACAGGAGTAGGCCATTTAGCCCTCGAGCCTGTCCAATTTCTTAATTCTACCCATAACGTCTCCACTGCCTGCTTACCTCTCATTATATCACCTCTTATCGTAGAAGTAATTTCTTCCTTAATCACGAATGCTACTCCTCCCCCTCTGCAAGATTTTCAATCTTCCTGTAGACATTATAACCATGTCTCAGTAATGGCTACCAAGTTGTACCCTCTAAGTTGAATTTGCACCTGCAATTCATTCAATTTATTCCTTATAGACTGTGCGTTTGTATAAAAAACACTTATTTGGGCCACACACCCTAACCTGTCCTTCTGCCCTGAATGTTTTTCTCACACATTTCTTATTTCTCTCTCCTGATTTAATAACGTTATTTCTTTTAGTTTTCCCTCTACCTGTAGTGCCTACTGCACAATTTCTGACTATTTCTCTACTCTCTTCCTTTTCATTTATTTTAGAATGATTATTTATACTACTTTTTCCACCTGAGGCCCCCCCCATTTACTAGTTCAATGTCCTTGTGACTGCCCTATTTATCCTTCCTGCTCAGACCTTGGCCCCAGTCCAGTTCAGATGGAGCCTGTCCCAACAGAACAGTTCCCTCCTGTCCCAGTACTGGTGCCAGTGTCCCATGAAATGGAACAGCTCTTTTCCACACTACTCCTTGAGCCATGTGTTCACCTCCCTAATCTGCTTATCCCTACGCCAATTAGCACGTGGTTTGGGGAGTAAACAGGAGGAGGCCATTCAGCCCCTTGAGCCTGCTCCACCATTCAGTTGGATCATGGCTGCTCTGTGTCTCAACCCTATTTTCCCACCTTTGCTCCATATCCCATGATATCCTTACCTAACAAAAATCTATCTACCTCAGTGTTGAAAGCTCCAATTGCCCCCAACCTCAACAGCCTTTCCGGGGAGAGTGTTCCAGATTTCCACTACCCTGTGTGTGAAGAAATGCTTCCTGACATCACCCCTGAACTAATTTTAAGGTTCTGTCCCCTTGTTCTGGACTCCCCCCACCAGAGGAAGTAGCTTCTCTCTATCTACCCGATTGAATCCTTTTATAATTTTAAACACCTCAATTAGACCACCCCACAACCATCTAAACCCAAGGAAGACCAAGCCAAACTTATGCAACTTGTCCTCGGTTTAACCTCATAATTTCTCTCTCTCTCTCTCTCTCTCTCTCTGTCTCTCTCTCTCTGTCTCTCACTCCGAACCCCCCTGTTATTCCCACACTTGTTCGGTATGGTGATGGGAGCTCTGTCAGTGCCTCTGTCTGTTTTTGTGAGCAGACTGACTGGAGGGGAAGTTCAGCTTTACACCAATAGTCCCCGGTCTGGGGGGGGTGGGGCAATGACGGCTCCTCTCCGCTGAATTGTTCCGCCTCGGCATTTCTTCATCTCGAGCTCTTTCTCACTTCCAGGATAATTAACTCAAATTCAAAAGCCATTAATCAGTAGATGTCAGCTGTTCACTGCTGCACAGTTGCTCTGCAGGTTTAGTTCATACCTGTCAGAGGCGATTGATGGGAACTAATGGGGATGTGATTGCAGCCGAGCGGTCAATCTCCGGCTGGGCAGCCCATTAATTACTGAGAGCGTGTGTCTGGCATTCGATGCTGCAGCAAGCAGAGGCACATGAGAAAGGGACAGTCCAAGACAGGGAGAGAGAGAGACAGAGAAAGGCAGAGCCAGAGAGAATGAGATAGAGAGAGAGAGAGAGAGAAATAGAAACATAAAAACATAGAAAAATAGGAGCAGGAGTAGGCCATTCGGCCCTTCGAGCCTGTTCCGCCATTCAATATGATCATGGCTGATCCTCTATCTCAATAACATATTCCCGCTCTCTCCCCACACCACTTGATGCCTTTTGTGTCTGGAAATCTATCTATCTCCTTCTTAAATATATTCAGTGACTTGGCCTCCACAGCCTTCTGTGGTAGAGAATTCCACAGGTTCACCACCCTCTGAATGAAGAAATTTCTCCTCATCTCAGTCCTTAATGTCCTGACCCGTATCCTGAGACTGTGACCCCATGTTCTAGACCCCCAAGCCAGGGGAAACATCCTCCCTGCATCCGGTCTGTCTAGCCCTGTCAGAATTTTATACGTTTCAATGAGATCCCCTCTCATTCTTCTAAACTCTAATGAATACAGGCCTAGCCGACCCAATCTCTCCTCATATGACAGTCCTGCCATCCCAGGAATCAGTCTGGTGAACCTTCGCTGCACTCCCTCTATGGCAAGTATATCCTTTCTTAGGTAAGGAGACCAAAACTGCACACAGTACTCCAGGTGTGATCTCACCAAGGCCCTGCACAACTGTAGTAAGACATCCTTGCTCCTGTACTCAAATCCTCTTGCAATGAAGGCCAACATGCCATTTATTTGCCTTCCTGACTGCTTGCTGCACCTGCATGTTTGCTTTCAGTGACTGGTGTACAAGGACACCCAGGTCCCTTTGTACATCAACATTTCCCAATCTATCACCATTTAAATAATACTCTGCCTTTCTGTTTTTCCTGCCGAAGTGGATAACTTCACATTTATCCACGTTATACTGCATCTGCCATGTATTTGCCCACTCACTCAACTTGTCTAAATCGCCTTGAAGCCTCTTTGCATCTTCCTCACAACTCACAATCCCACCTAGTTTTGTGTCGTCAGCAAACTTGGAAATATTACATTTGGTTCCCTCATCCAAATCATTGATCTATATTGTGAATAGCTGGGGCCCAAGCACTGATCCCTGCGGTACCCCACTATTCACCAACTGCCACCCCGAAAAAGACCTATTTATTCCTACTCTCTGTTTCCTGTCTGTTAACCAATTTTCAATCCATTGCCAGTATATTACCCCCAATCCCATGTGCTTTAATTTTGCACACTAACCTCTTATGTGGGACTTTATCAAAGGCCTTCTGAAAATCCAAATACACCACATCCACTGGTTCTCCCTTGTCTATTCTACGAGTTACATCCTCAAAAAGCTCCAGTAGGTTTGTCAAACACGATTTCCCTTTCATAAATCCATGTTGACTTTGTCTAATCCCGTTGATATTTTCTAAGTGTCCTGTTATCACATCCTTTATAATAGACTCCAGCATTTTCCCTACTACTGAAGTTCCCTGTTTTCGCTCTCCCTCCTTTTTTAAATAGTGGGGTTACATTTGCCACCCTCCAATCTGCAGGAACTGTTCCATAATCTATAGAATTTTGGAAGTTGACAACCAATGCATCCACTATTTCCATGGCTACCTCTTTTAATACTCTGGGATTCAGATTATCAGGCCCTGGGGAATTATTGGCTTTCAGTCCTATTAATTTCTCCAGCACTATTTTTTTACTAATACTAATTTTCTTTAATTCCTCCTTCTCACTAGACCCTTGGTTCCCTAGCATTTCTGGGAAGTTATTTGTGTCCTCTTCTGTGAGGACAGAACCAAAGTATTTGTTTAATTGCCCCACCATTTCCTCGTTCCCCATTATAAATTGTGCCGTTTCTGACTGTAAGGGACCTACATTTGTCTTCACTAATCTTTTTCTTTTTACATACTTGTAGAAGCTTTTACAATCTGCTTTTATGTTCCTTGCAAGTTTACTCTCATACTCTATTTTTCCCCTCTTAATCAATCACTTGGTCCTTTTTTGCTGAATTCTAAACTGCTCCCAATCCTCAGGCTTGCTACTTTTTCTGGCAACTTTATATGACTCCTCTTTGGATCTAATACTATCCTTAATTTCTTTTGTTAGCCATGGGCAGAAAACGTTAGTGGGAGTTGTATACAGACCCCCAAACAGTAATGCTGAGGTTGGGGATGGCATTAAATGAGAAATTAGAGACGTGTGCAATAAGGGCACAGCAATTATCATGGGTGACATAGATTGGGCTAACCAAATTAGTAACAATACTGTGGAGGAGGAATTCCTAGAGTGTATACGGGATGGTTTCCTGGACCAATATGTCGAGGAACCAACTAGAGATCAGGCCATCTTAGACTGGGCATTATGTAATGAGAAAGGATTAATTAGCAATCTTGTGCGAGGCCCCTTGGGGAGGAGCGATCATAATATGATAGAATTCTTCATTAAGATGGAGAGTGAAGTAGTTGACTCAAAGACTAGGGTCCTGAATTTAAATAAAGGAAACTACGATGGTATGAGGCGTGAGTTGGCGAGGATGGACTGGGGAATGTTACTTAAAGGGTTGATGGTGGATAGGCAATAGCAAACATTTAAAGATTGCATGGATGAACTACAGAATTTGTTCATCCCTGTTTGGCATAAAAATAAAACAAAAAAGGTGACTCAACCGTGGCTAACAAGGGAAATTAGGGATCGCATAAGATCCAAGGAGAGGACATATAAATTGGCCAGAAAAAGCAGCAAACCTGAGGATTGGGAGCAGTTTAGGATTCAGCAAAGGAGGACAAAGGGATTAATTAAGGTGGGGAAATTGGGTATGAAAGTAAGCTGGCAGGGAACATAAAAACTGACTGTAAAAGCTTCTATAGGTATGTGAAGAGAAAAAGATTGGTGAAGTCAAGCGTAGGTCCCTTGCAGTCAGAATCAGGGGAATTTATAATTGGGAACAAAGAAATGGCAGACCAATTAAATACATACAGTACTTTGGTTCTGTCTTCACAAAGGAGGACACAAACAACCTCCCAGAGATGTTGGGGAACATAGGATCTAATGAGAGGGAGGAACTGAATGAAATCAGTATTGTTAGGGAAATTGATGGGATTGAAGGTCGATAAATCCCCAGGGCCTGATAATCTACATCCTAGGGTACTTAAGAAAGTGGCCCTAGAAATAGTAGATGCATTGCTGGTCATCTTCCAAAATTCTATAGACTCTGGAACAGTTCCCATGGATTGGAGGGTAGCTAATGTAACCCCACTATTTAAAAAAGGTGGTAGAGAGAAAATGGGGAATTATAGACCGGTAAGCCTGACATCGGTAGTCGGGAAAATGCTAGAGTCCATTATAAAAGCTGTAATAGCAGAGCACTTGGAAAACAGTGACAGGATTGGACAAAGTCAACATGGATTTACAAAAGGTAAATCATGCTTGACTAATCTACTGGAATTTTTTGGGGATGTAACTGTTAGAATAGATAAGGGAGAACCAGTGGATGTGGTGTATTTGGACTTTCAGAAGGCTTTCGATAAGGTCCCGCATAAGAGATTAGCGTGCAAAGTTAAAGCACATGGGAATGGGGGTAAGGTACTGTCTTGGATAGAAAACTGGTTGGCACACAGGAAGCAAAGAGTTGGAATAAACGGGTCTTTTTCCGAGTGGCAGGCAATGACGAGTGGGGTACCGCAGGGATCGGTGCTAGGACCCCAGTTATTCACAATATATATTAATGATCCAGACGAGGGAACTAGATGTAATATCTCCAAGTTTGCAGACGACACAAAGCTGGGTGGGCGTGTGTGTTGTGAGGAGGATGCAGAGAAACTCCAGTATGATTTGGACAGGTTGGGTGATTGGGCAGATGCATGGCAGATGCAGTATAATGTGGATAAATGCGAGGTTATCCACTTTGGTGGCAAAAACAGGAAGGCAGATTATTATCTGAACGGTAATAGATTGGGAAAAGGGGAAGTGCAACGAGACCTGGGTGTCCTTGTGCACCAGTCGCTGAAGGTAAGCATGCAGGTGCAGCAGGCGGTTAAGAAGGCAAATGGTATGTTGGCCTTCATAGCGAGAGGATTCGAGTACAGGAGCAAGGATGTCTTGCTGCAGTTGTACAGGGCCTTGGTGAGACCACACCTTGAGTATTGTGTGCAGTTTTGGTCGCCTTATCTGAGGAAGGATGTTCTTGCCATGGAGAGAATGCAGCGAAGATTCACCAGACTGATACCTGGGATGGCAGGAATGACGTATGAAGAGAGATTGGGTCGATTGGGCTTATATTCGCTAGAGTTTAGAAGAATGAGTTTGCTGGAGTTCTTTGAGGAAGTGACATACGGAGTGGATAAAGGGGAACCAGTGGACGTAGTGTATTTAGACTTCCAAAAGGCATTTGACAAGGTGCCACATAAAAGATTATTGCTTAAGGTAAAAAATCACGGGATTGGGGGTAATATTCTGGCATGGATAGAGGATTGGCTATCTAACAGAAAGCAAAGAGTTGGGATAAATGGTTCATTCTCAGACTGGCAATCAGTAACTAGTGGTGTTCCACAGGGGTCAGTGCTGAGTCCCCAACTCTTTACAATCTATATTAACGATTTGGAGGAAGGGACCAAGTGTAACATATCAAAATTTGCAGATGATACTAAGATGGGAGGGAAAGTAGTGAGTGAGGAGGACATAAAAAACCTGCAAGGGGACATAGACAGGCTAAGTAAGTGGGCAGAGATTTGGCAGATGGAATACAATACTGGAAAGTGTGAGGTTATGCACTTTGGCAGGAAAAATCCTAGAGCAATTTATTATCTTAATGGCAAGAAACTGGAGAGTACTGAAGTGCAAAGGGATCTGGGGGTCCTGGTGCACGAAACTCAAAAGGTTAGTATGCAGGTGCAGCAAGTGATTAAGAAGGCAAATGGAATGTTGGCTTTCATTGCTAGGGGGATAGAATATAAAAATAGGGAGGTATTGCTTCAGTTGTACAAGGTATTGGTGAGACCGCACCTGGAATACTGCATACAGTTTTGGCGTCCTTACTTAAGGAAAGACATCCTTGCTCTCGAGGCAGTGCAAAAAAGGTTCACTCGGTTAATCCCGGGGATGAGGGTGTGGTCATATGAGGAGAGGTTGGGTAGATTGGGACTCTACTCATTGGAGTTCAGAAGAATGAGAGGCGATCTTATTGAAACATATAAGATTGTGAAGGGGTTGGATCGGGTGGATGCGGGGAGGATGTTCCCGATGACGGGTGAGACTAGAACTGGGGGACATAGTCTTAGAATAAGGGGCTGCTCTTTCAAAACTGAGATGAGGAGGAACTACTTCACTCAGAGGGTGGTAGGTCCATGGAATATGCTGCCACAAAAAGCTGTAGAAGCTACATCATTAAATAAATTTAAAACAGAAATAGACAGTTTCCTAGAAGTAAAGGGCATTAAGGGTTACGGGGAGCGGGCAGGAATTTGGACATGAGTCTAGGTTCGGATCGGTCATGGCCCTGTGGGTAGTGGAGCGGGCCCAGGGACCGTGTAGCCTGATTCTGCTCCTATTTCGTGTGTGCAATTCTGTTAGATGCAGGAGATGGTTCTGTGATAGTAGATAGTAGATTGGCGGTTAGGACCAGATCAGCCATGATCTTATTGAATGGCGGAGCAGGCTCGAGGGGCCGATTGGTCTACTCCTGCTCCTATTTCTTATGTTCTTATGTTCTTATGAGAGGGGATCTCATTGAAACTTATAAAATTCTAACAGGACTAGACAGACTAGATGCAGGAAGGATGTTCCCGATGGTGGGGGAGTCCAGAACCAGGGGTCACAGTCTAAGGATAAGGGGTAAGCCATTTAGGACTGAGATGAGGAGGAATTTCTTCATCCAGAGAGTGGTGAACCTTGGAATTCTCTACCACAGAAGGCAGTTGAGGCCAATTCATTAAATATATTCAAGAAGGAGTTATATATATTTCTTAAGGCTAAAGGGATCAAGGGATATGGGGAGAAAGCAGGGACAGGGTACTGAATTTGGATGATCAGTCATGATCGCATTGAATGGCAGAGCAGGCTCGAGGGGCCGAATGGCCTACTCCTGCTCCTATCTTCTATGTTTCTATGTTTCTATGGTTGGGCCGCTTTTCCTTTTGTGTTTTTGCGCCAGAAAGGAATGTATAACTGTTGCAATTCATGCATTCGTTCCTTAAATGTTAGCCATTGCCTATCCACCGTCATGCCTTTTAATGAAGCTCCCCAATCTATAATAGCCAACTCACTCCTCATACCTTTTCAATAGAGGAAGAGAGAGAGAGTGAGATAGAGGAAGAGAGAGAGTGAGATAGAGGGAGAGAGAGAGAGTGAGGGAGAGGGACGTTTTACTACGTTAAAGGCGCTATATAAATGCAATGTTGTTGTTGGAACTCCTGTATCCAACACTCCCAGAGCAGGTACAGCACCGGTTAGATGAGGAATGAAGCTGCATTATGTCCAGTCTCAACCTCTCGAACACCGTCCTGTCCCATGCTCTCCTACCAGGGTCCTTGTCATGAAACCACGTTCCCTCTAAGCAGCGTGGCTGCACAGCTGTCTGCTGGTCCCGTGCAGCCCGGGACTGGCTTTTCAAATGTGAAATTTTGAATGGGCCATGCAGCCCCTTAAAGGGACGCACACCCAAAAAAAAAATTAGGGGTAACATTGCCTGCAACCTCAAATCTCTACAAGCTCACCCTATCCTATCTCTGCAACCCCTTCCAGCCCCATCCGGCCCTTACCCTTCAGTCTTCCATCTTGAGTTCCCACCAGTTGTTGGCAGAGCTTTAACCATCTCAACCCAACCATCTGGAACTCGCTCCCTAAACATCTTGCTGCCTGTCTCCCCGCTTCCAAGAACCTCCTCAAATCCTACAACTGTGTAATTGGACATCGGCCCTAACTATCCTGCTGCTACTCAGCATCTGGGACTCCTCTTGGAAATGCCTTGGGCATTTAATGCATTCAAGTCTTTGCTGTTGTGAGCTCCCTAGCTGTGTCCTCCCGTGTGCACCAACCCAGGGCTCTGCTGCAAGTATGTGAGTTCGTGCACCAGGATGAGCAACTCTGACTCTGCACTATGTCCTGACACACCCGCGTGGTTACACCCAGTTGCGTTCCGTGCTTTTTGTTTGGTTAGAGAAGGAGCCTGAAGTTCACGACTGTCAGCAGCACATGGGCTTGGCATGTTGTGCTATACAAGGCAGCACAGGGTACAGGCAGAGACACAGTGGCTGAAGGATATGGCTCCCGTTTCACAGTTTCAGAACTACAGAAGCCACAGACTGAGGTTGTCGGGGTGGCTGGGTTGGGGGTTGGTACCCCTCCGCTTGCAGAGCCCTCCACATCTATAGAATGTAGGTGGTAAGTTAGGGAGAGGCCTGTTTCCTGTCATTGGGAGGTTGTTTCCAATATAAAAGGATTTTAAATGTCTCATAAAGTTGTGTTATTTACTGAAATAATATTTAAAAATAAAAATGTATCCAAGTTGCTGATGATACAAAGCTAGGTGGAAAAGTAAGCTGTGAGGAGGACGCTAATCGCCTGCAAAGGAATATGGACAGGTTAAGTGAGTGGGCAATAAGGTGGCAGATGGTGTATAATGTGGGGAAATGTGAGGTTATTCACTTTGGTTGGAAGAATAGAAAAACAGAATATTTTTTAAATGATGAGGAACTATTAAATGTTGGTGTTCAGAGAGATTTGGGTGTCCAAGTACAAGAAACACAGAGGGTTAGCATGCAGGTACAGCAAGCAATTAGGAAGGCGAATGGCACGTTGGCCTTTATTGCAAGGGGGTTGGAGTACAAGAGTAAGGAAGTCTTACTACAATTGTACAGGGCTTTGGTGAGACCACACCTGGAGTACTGTGCACAGTTTTGGTCTCCTTATCTAAGGAAGGACATACTTGCCTTAGAGGCAGGTGCAACGGAGGTTCACTAGATTGATTCCTGGGATGAGAGGGTTGTCCTATGAGGAGAGATTGAGTAGATTGGGCCTATACTCTCTGGAGTTTAGAAGAATGAGAGATGATCTCATTGAAACATATCAGATTCTGAGGGGGATTGACAGGGTAGATGCTGAGAAGTTGTTTCCCCTGGCTGGAGTGTCAGGATAAGTGGTCGGCCATTTAAGACTGAGATAAGGAGGAATTTCTTCACTCAGAGGGTTGTGAATCTTTGGAATTCTCTACCCCAGAGGGCTGTGGATGCTCAGTCGTTGAGTATATTCAAAACTGAAATTGATAGATTTTTGGACTCTAGAGGAATCGAGGGATATGGGGAAAGTGAAGTTGAGGTCGAAGATCAGCCACGATCTTATTGAATGGCAGGCTCGAATGGCCGTATGGCCTACTCCTGCTCCTAATTCTTATGTTCTTAAAAGTAGGTATGTGCGCTGAGAAGGCAGGTTTAAATTATAATGAATATATCGGAAGGTAAAGATCATATTTTCGAATACAATACATTGTATGACAACCCCAAGTTAATCAGGAGATTACTGCCAGTGGCAGTGGTTACAAGGCATCTGTTGTGTCGTGGTACGCTGACTCCAGATGCCTCAATAGATGGAATTTATTTCAATCCTATCCTGTAAAGACCTTACTGCATGGAATGCTCTCTCACACTGCCACCTTAGTCAAACACTCAGATTTGAATATGTAACAAGCTCAGGCACTCTGATTTGAATATGTAATGAGCTCAG